>MU204278.1:76938-96787 GCA_017309775.1 Paedocypris sp. Pulau Singkep
GAGAGAGAGAGAGAGAGAGAGAGTGATGATGGTATTTTCATCATTTGGGCTGAACTAACTCTTTAAAGGACAGGCCAGATACTGCTAAAGCATGAAAGGTCATGACGACTCCAGAAGCTGCGTGCGCCTGATTAGAAACCTTCTGGACTCAAACATTTAGGACAAAGAACTTTGGATTGGAGTGAACATTTGTACAGGAGATAAAGCCGGTTCTTTGTCTGGCTCTTCCGGCCGCGCTCTCCCTCTCAAATTAAACAGGAAACGTAACGAGGCTGGAAACTGTAAAGCGCTTAAATGAGTTGCTACTCACTGGCGCTGGAAAAGCCTCATTTGCCTACTAGGCATTACTCGCAAATGTTTATTAAGAAAGATAACGTTTGAATTAACAGCAAATTCCTTATAAAAAAAAAAATAATCATTTAATTCATCATTTAATCCAGCCCGCAGCCAGATAGCTGGAAATGGGCCTGTAAACCGAAAATATCTGGTTCCAGGCCATTTACCCAAAGTCCAATCAGAACGAGTCTTCACACGCTCCTAATTCAGCGCTGTCTCTTTAAGACTATCAGCGTCCAATCTTACCCAGTAATAAATGGAGATGTTTATTTAGAGAAATACCCCTATCTCTCAACGGTTGCTAGGCAACAACTGTATTATTTTGGGCGAGGGTGATTAATATGAAGTGCTTGCGGAATACCTCCTCAGGTTTGTGCTAACGCTTCCATCCCACACGCTCGCTCTGAATTTAGCTTCACGTTCAGCGCCGATTGAGCATTGATGTTTTCAAATAATTAAGCGCTGCGGATACGATGCCGCCTTAAATAAGTCTGTTTAAGGCGGCTCTGAGCCGGTTCGAAGCGCGGGAACTTTCTCTGGTGATTGTCCGACACTCGCCTTGGGCTGAGAAAGGCCTTGCGGGGTCTCAGACTCCAGAAACACAACACCAGCCTTAAGATCGACTCTCATCGCCGCACTTCTACAAACTAGTTTATATTCCGATCAGAGCTACGGATGCGGGGAATCTTTAAAGCGCTGGTGCCATAACCTTTCCCAACGTGGGGCCAAAGTTCACTCAACGTATACAGACGTTACATATGAATACCGTATTTACGCGAATATAAGCAACCTCTGATTTTTTAGACACAAAATAAAAAAAAAAATTCTTTATTTTTTATTATCGTTTCAGGTTCAATTACGATAATATTCTCTTAAAAATACTATCTTTTCTTTATTTAACAAACCTAACTTACTTGTAAGTTTCAAGTAAACTTACTTGAATAATAGATAACAAAAAGTTGACTCTAGTGGTCAGGACTTCAATTCCCAAGATCCTTTGCTCTCCAGCTCTCGTCTGGTGTTTTTCTCCAAATCTGGAGCCTGAAGGTCGTCTCTCATTGAAACTATTAGCGTACGGTACGGAAGCCACAAACTGATCTCAAAATCAAGATTTCTGCAGATAAAGTCCATTTTAAATAAGAGATTGTTTCCGCTTGGCTGATGTCATTTTGGATCATTACGTCAGTGATGTGACACATATCTAATGTGCTGAAAAGTTTGAACTGTAATTAAACAAAAAGTGAATTTGACAATATGGTCACTAGGGGCACAATCTAAATTCTACTCTGCATTTAACCATCCAGTAAGTTATCATTAACCTTTTTTTAAGTGCATTTTTTATTCTAATCCGGTCAAAGCAGGTTAATTTGAGGCTAAAGGATTAATGACAAACAATTGTTCATTGTAAATTTTATAATAAGTTGACAAGTGTAATGAATCTGAACAAAATAATAAAAAAGAAAAAGAAAGTAAAAAAAAATGTATAAAAAAAAAAATGTAACACACACAAACCCGGAGCAGTGGGCAGCCTTAAGCCGTGGTGTCCGGTATTCAAACCTGCAACACTTGGGTTGCCAGATCACCTCCTCTCCACTAGGCCACAAGTGCCACATTCTCTAGTAGCTAATGTGTTGTTTATATTCATGGCAATGATAATAAAAGGTGATGGGAGCAGTGTGAAGTCGAGTCTGTTACGACCCTGCGATGTGTCACGCTACCTTTCCACCTCAAGTGAAATAAACCCGCAGATAAACCACTCGTAAAAAAGTCATGCGCTTTACGGCGAATAAACCGCGTGAGCGACTCTTATTCCGCTGAAGCAGATGGAGGGACGCAGACTTCACTCATCTCGCTTTATTTAACCTGTGAGATTTACTTTATAAATTGCAGTCTCCTGATTGGACCAACCTGAACCAATCACAGTCCCTGCTGAACATTTACATTATGTTTTTAATGTTATATTTATATAAACATTATATATTTTTAATAAATATAAATGTCACATCACATCCCTGCAAGACGAAAAGTCAATTCACTTGATTAACGAAATAAAAAAGTTATTTAAAATGGTATTTAAAAAGGTTTTATGTTTTAGGCACTGCATTGATGCAATACAATTATGCATTATAATAATAACTGATTCATTGTCTATAAACAATACATTAGAATAATTATTATATTATTTTGAAAGATTATAATCAAACATTGAAGGTTCAGCTGGACACAGTGTGTCATTTAGTATCGTTGTGTGCGTTTGTGTGGAAAATGTATCTACATATTTGTGGTAACATATTTGAAACTATATATGTCATACATCTTTTATCTTTTTGCATTTAAAAGTATCATTTTACAAATCAGTATCAAGTCGGGCTTAATATAAAATAAAGTGAAAAGGGTTGGTCAATATAGCCACTAGGGGCGTCTCGAAATTATGCTCTGCATTATTGTGTATTTTGCTTTTATGTTGTATTTTTATTCTTTTCTTCATCTTCATAGTATTTTCCTTGTATTGTACTAATATTTTATCGTTAATTCTTTTGTATTTTATTGCATTTTCATCTCTTATCTTTCTCGCATGCACCGCACAACCACCCCATGTTTAAATGCTGGACGATGTATAAAGTACCATGTGTAAAGTGTATATGACAAATACAATTTTGAATTTGATTTGATTTGAATTTGACTCGAACCTGCAACGCTTGAGTCGCAAATCAAACTCCCACCACTGGACGACCACTGCCGTAACATCACGTTTCAAACCGAGTCTGTAGTGGAGCGGTCACGTTCAGGGCCGGGTGTGGCCCGCGGGATTAGGACTTATTTCCGCGTATCCATGACACAGGAAGTAACGTTATATGGTGGAAGACGTTCCGTGATGGTCTGTGCTCGCGTTTGTGATGGCGTCATTAATAACAATATAATAAATATATATTAATCAATAATAAGTTTGCTCTGGGTCCTCGGCTCATAGCAGACAGCGTTTACAGTAGCTCCTCCCTCATTATAAGCGTGTCTGCGCTGAAGTAATGGCCGTCTGCATCACACTGATCTCACGCTAGTACACAGGAGCCACTACAACAGGGTTCCTGCACTTCCTCACAGATCCAAAGGAGCCCAGCAACAAACACTGGGAAGAACTGGTACTGGACCCGTGATGTCTGCTCTCCCACTCTAGACTTATGTGTGTGTGTGTGTGTGTCCAATGAGATTTTAGGAGGAAGTGCTCAGCCAGAAGTGATTCCCTGCTGAACGCTTCTAAAAGCATGAAATATTCCTTCAGAGTTCTGTCTCCTCACTGCTTCTCCTTCCTTCTCCATCACCTCAGCTCTACTTCTCATTGGCTGTCATGCTCACCTCCACCTGCGCGGCCCCGCGGCTAACGAGCATCATCAGGCCCCGCCCATCACGCTGACTCACTTCCTCTCGCTTCTCTTGTTTGGCTCCTAATTGCTTTGCCTAATTATTGCGGTTTTCTCGCAAGAATTTAATCAACCCGTTCTCGTCGCGTTTGTATCAATTGACTTTTTTTATTCCATTAAACACAAACACAAAGAATGAAATTAAACGCAACGGAGGGAACGAGCGAAGAATGTAAATCAAATTACAGACCTGCGCGAGACTTCTACCTACTGTTACTACTGTGTCTCACACACACACACACACACTCACACACACACACACACACACACAAACTAACTTACACTCAGGTATGCACACACTCATACACAGACACACATACACACACACATACAATACACAGAGAATGAGACACAAACCCCTCATGCACACATACACACAAAACACACACAAATACAGACACAAACATACACACACGTAAAAAAACACACAGAATGATGCACATATAACGTGCTCACAGATGCACAGAAACACACAAAACCATGCACACTCACACCATCGGCACAGTTCAAAACACACACACACACACACACACACACACACACACACACACAGATGAACATACCAACACTCAAGTACGCAAACACTTATATGACCCACTAACGCACACACAAACACTCAGACAGAAGGATGCACATTATAAGGCCTTACACACAGATTCACAGAAACATACAACACACACACACACACACACACACACACACACACACACACAAGACAGTATGCACACACTCATAAGCGCATGTAAAAACACACACTGATTGATGCTTGCACACACACACACACACACACACTCAGACATATACACACAAACACACACACACACACACTGGTCTGTAAGGAGCTCTGAAATGACTAATCATGGCGGCGTCTCAGAGGACGTGCTGCTCTCCGCTCGCTCTGAAAGCAGAACACGGTCCGAGTCGACACAATATGTTCCAATCTGCTTCTGTTTCCAACACGCCTGAAAGCAAAGTCCTCGCCAAACACACACACACACACACACACACACACACACACACACACGCGTCACTGTCTGATTTACACTAGCCAAAGTCAGTGTGTGCGCTTCAACCTGAACAAACTGCTCCACACACACACACACACACACACACACGAGCGGTAGATGTTTGGGACCATATGGAGCCGCTATTGTGCGGAGACAACAGGCGATAATTAGCATAGAGGATTTGCATTTGTGAGAATGAACAACAGGGCGTGATGACGCTGAGGAGAGCAGCTCTAGTGAGGGAACTCCTTCTATCTGCTGAGCTAGCACATTAGCATTCTGCACGCTCAACGCCAACTTCTTTAGCGGAAGATCGATGACTTTTCAAAAACTGGGGGATAAAAAACACAATCGTAGGACTGGACTGACATCAAAATCTCCATTAGTTGAACATTTATAAAACGATTACCATTAATGAACTATTAATTTATGCATTTTTTTATTTTTATTTTTGTTGTTCCTATATATAAAAAAGGAAAAATAAATAACATTTGGAAACTAAATAAATTATTTTCAATATTTTCATAGTAAAATGTATCAAATGTATCAAATGTATAAAATGAGCAGTTCTCTTAGGAATTAATTAGGTAACAATGTTTCCAGCCGATCAGAAGGGGAGGAGCTACAAAGTTCACGTGTTACATTTGTCCTTCAAAACAGTTTTTCTGCAGTGTTACACTCGACTTCTGTTTGTTCTCAGTCATACTTCCTGAAAAAAAAAATGAAAATGTGTCCAAATGACAAAGATCACATTGTTTTTATGTAAACGCTGCTCTTGTTGCTCAGTATTTAAAAAAAAAAAAAAAAAATTCTACATAACTTTCCAGGGAAATTAATTAAGACAATCAACTTGGAAAATTATTTGATTGATTATAAGTTTTGGATATTGCAATTTCGATTCATTTAAAGCCCAACACCTTCATCTGACATTTTTGAGCATCGGTCTCGGTGTCCAGTACAGACTCATTACATCATCATCACATGCTCGCGGCTCGTTAAAAGACCTGACTGTTCTGAGTGAAATAACGATGCCCCGCCCGCTGAGTGGTGGCGTAGGAGGGGGCGGGGTCACGGCTCCAGCTCAAGGCCCGGTCGGGGTCTTTCTCTTCCACCATTATTGGACTTAGCAGGCTCTCGGGGAAAAGAAAATTGCCAATTCTCACAGTTGCTGGAAGAAAAAATACGGATCTATAGAAAGTGCTCAAGAACATAAAAAAATACATGATTGATTCCAGCTAATTGGCTCACCGGCTTAATCGTGCCCGCCACGTGATGGGACAAAGTCTAAAGTCGCAAAACACCCATATACGTGCTGCTAACACTTGTTAATTAACACTTTCACGTTCACGAAGGTTTGGGTCACCTAGACAATTGTGTGTTCCATGAAAAGTCCCACTTTATTTTCTAGGAACAAGGATAGACTGGAGTTTTACACAGAAGTTTTCTATTTCTGGCCATTTTGAGTGTTTTGATTGAGCCACAAAGTATAGAGTGTATTTCTGATTAGTTTACTAAAGTTATTTTCATAGACAGAAACACTGCTTTCCGTTCAAAAATAAGGACATTTCAAAGTGACCCCAAACATTTGTGGCGTATTTGGGGCAAAATCCCACTTAATTGCTTGATTTCGCACAAACGGGCACTCAGACAAAACCTGCACTTCGGTTCCAATCAACTGTAGTACATTAAAACAGCATTTATTACATTTATACAACATTACATCTCGTACGCATTTCTCATTTGTGCACAGTAACCAGAGAAAACCCATATCTCAGTGAAACCAGTAGCCACTTTGATACACACAACAGTATATGAACAAAACAATACAAAACAACTAAACACATTAAATAATTAGGTGTGCAAATGCATATGAGGCGATTTGTCTGATCGTGAACAGGTCACTGTGTCATAATTACAGCCTGTGAAAGTGTGAGTGAGAGTTCCAGTTCAAGTTTATTTATACAGAGCTTTTCTTTTCTTTTCAACGCAAAGTCGCTATGCGAATTAGGGTAAAATACTCTTTAAAAAGAAAAATGTCCATCATTTATCTGTGATTTGAGAGTGTTATTTGTTGTCTGCTCTATGATTGGTCAGATGTGTCCCGCCCTCGGGCCCAGAGCTGCCGGGATTGGCTACAGCTCCAATTCGTCCAATTGGTTACAGATCCAGCAATGAAAAAGTGGTTTTAAAAATGGATGAACATCCGCTTAATTGTAACCCGTAAATCCCGCGTTATTCTGTAGAGTGAACTGAGTATCTCTGTCTGTTTTTGGAGTCGCTTCATCTATTTCTGAGGTGTGAAGCTGCAGCCAATCACAGCCCATCTAGGCCAAATGTGCCTAACTAGACTCGTTAAGTGTCCACCAATCACAGTCCTGCACTCGCTCACGTCTACAGGCGCTTTAGCTGCTCCAATTTTCTAGAACATGTGTTTTTGAACGGCGAGAGAAAAAAACACCTGGAGGAAACGTACGAGAACACACACACACACACACACACACACACACACACTCAGGATGCAATTGCTAACACCTCTGTTAATGCTCAAATACATTAATTATTCATGTTCCTTAAACTTTTAAATTATTATAAATTAGTAATGCACAGATTTTAGAATCTGTATACATTTTTGTTGTCATTTTCTGCAAAGTGTCTTATGTCAATTAACCAATTTCATTTTTTTTTTGTTGCTTTGTTCGTTCAGTCAAAGTCTTGCTCAGATCAGACCAGGATTCGACCAGGTAACACTTGAGTGTCCGGTCCAAATCCCACCGCTGGAAATATTTTCATCATCGGCATCGTCAACGACACTTTTTCCCTGACGAAAACGAAACGAGAACTATATAAAAACTCCAGCTCAGAACTTTAACTACATTTATTGACACTTTTGACACGAAAAAAAACTTTTGTGGCGACGTCCAATCATAATCCGAGCTTGTGGAGAAAGGCGGGTGCAAGCGCTAAGAGAAGCAATCAGGACACAGTCTCTCAGCGAGGCGTGAGCTGGCGAGGATAGAGGCGAGTGTCTTCTCCAGCAGGAACAAACACTCAGATATATAGATTCACCTTAAATAAACTCTCTGTAGCCGCGTGTGAAGCAACAATCACCAGCTGCGGTAATTATTCGACTAAAATTAGACTAAAACTAAAAATTAAGATGAGTAATTTGGAACTAAAACAAAACCGAGTTTTAATAAAAAAAAAAAACTACGACTAAAACTATAAATCTTTGTCAGAATGAGCACTACACCACTGGTTTGTCACTGTATCACATTTAAACATTTTCTACAATCACTTGCAAAATCTGTGTCAACACCATTAAACACTTCAGCTGAGATTCATGACGGGATAAAGTATTCACAAGCATTTCTCACCACGAGCAGGTCATCAGGGAAATCCAGCGCGAGGAGGACATTTGCATATTGTTCTGAGCAAACACACTACACACACACACACACACACACACACTACACACACACACACACACACACACACACACACTACACACACACTACACACACGCCGCCGCTTCTTACCGAGCTGCACGTCCATGCTGAGAAGCTTGTTTTCAGGGGGAAACAGGATCCTGGGGGGCTCTTCAGTCAGAGGAGCTGAAACACACACACACACACACACACTGTTATTATTACTGAGTGACATCAAGCAACTCTGATAAAGAACACACACACACACACACACACACACACACACACACACTGTTATTTTTACTAAGTGGCATCAAGCACTTCTGATAAAGCACACACACACACACACACACACACACTCTCTCTCTGCCCACACACTGCTGATTGGTTGAGTAAACGCGGGATCTCAGTGAGTCTCGCTGGTCCTTCTCTCCATCAATCCTCCCGCATCCCTCTTTCACACCTCCACCTCTCCCCATGTGGCCGCCGTCTTACAAATCACAGCTGATTTCCTCCGAGCCAGAGGTGTGTGTGTGTGTGTGTGTGTGTGTGTGTGTGTCTCTGATTGTGCTGACGGTGTTTGTTCAGGCGGCTTTTCTCAAACACAACAGTGTGTGTGTGTGTGTGTATGTATCTCTTCAGGTGTGTGTGTGTGTGTGTGTGTGTATCTCTTCAGGTGTGTGTGTGTGTGTGTGTGTATCTCTTCAGGTGTGTGTGTGTGTGTATCTCTTCAGGTGTGTGTGTGTGTGTGTGTGTGTATCTCTTCAGGTGTGTGTGTGTGTGTGTGTGTATCTCTTCAGGTGTGTGTGTGTGTGTAGCGTTTTAGTGGCTCCTCGCTGTGATACGGAGCAGCTCTTAATAGACCGCGAGCCGCTGGAAGTTTAAGCCGCGCGATCGCTCATCCAAAATCCAATTTTCGCTCGGCGGCGGGAAGAACGCCGGCCCCTCCCGACGGATTATTCCGGGCGACTGACGGATGGCAAACAGCAAATTAATGAATTACGTTTCCGGAATATACACAGCGCAGCGCTGACCCGTGTCGCACACTCTCAGCGCTAAAAGTTCCCGAATGGAGTGAAACGGACAGATTAGCGACTAAACACACGCCCAGCAGAAATGAAGAATAGCGCAATGAAATTGAATGAAACAGAATTCCATGACATTGCTGGACAAGATGTTGTGATCTCTGTGGTGTAAAGTACTTGAGTAAATAGTCTTTGTTGCTTTACGTGTGTGTTTTAAGCATCACATGATTTACTCTCTACTTGACTACATTAGTGATTGAGTATCTGTATCTTTACTCCACTACATTTGAATAGACACTTACTGCTACTCGTTACATACTCGTTGATTGTGTGTGAAAATTCAACATCGTTTTCTATAGCGATTAATTTTTTGGAGGAATGAGGTGATATCGCCATCTGCAGGATGCTGAACTTTTTTGCATATTTAAACTGCACTGAGACTGACATTTTGTTTTTATTTTAGCTTTTTTTTTTATTTTTTTTTATTTTGTTCTGCCATTTAGAAACATTGAAATCATAAAACCTCCTGAATAAAGATATTCTTGTTTTACACATTTTTTGTTGCTTTTTGAGTCTATTTTCAGAACAAGTATAATATTTAAGTTTGTTTAAACTTTGATTCTTCACGACTTTTACTCAAGTCTTCTGGGAGTTGGTGACTTGGTGTAATGGAGTCATTTTTACACTACTAAGGTTTTCAGGTTCTCTCTACACCTCTGTGAGATGTGTTCATCTTGTTCCAGCCACGCATTCATTTCTTCCCTATGTCAATTCTAAAAACCCGTTTTATTAAAAGTTTCGTCGGTAAAACAGTGAAATGCAAGTGTTTCACTAAACGACTGGAAATCTGCCCCAGTTTATCCGCTGGAATTATATAACACCCTGCAATTGCTAAATAATTCTTTTTGATGCACATTTCTGTAGTAAATAAATCCCGTTTCCACACGATATCAAACTGGAATCTTGACTAACACGGACGAGTCGACTTTTATCAGCCTTCAGCCTTCCAGCTCGGCTAGTCAGTGATGAAAGACTTTTAATTTGGAAGGCAACTGCTCCTTTAACAATATGTTTGGGCTTTTTTTGTATTTTGTCCCCGTGGTGATGGTCTGTAATGAGCCTGTCAGGACTGTAACTATCATAACGCGCTTTTAAACGCAGCTCGGACACGCGGCTGAGATTGAGAGGACGGCAGAAAAAGAGAGGAAGAGAAAGAAAAACGACAGGATGAGTCACCAGTGAAATGTCTGTCTGTCTCCTAGAACAACTGCACGGCTAATCCCACAGCGAGCTGAAGTAGTCAGCGCACACGTGTGAGAAAAGCTGCTCCGATTCACCCCGACCTGCCAGAAGAAGCGTCCGGGAATTACTCAAATCTAGCACTGGCATAAAAAAAAAAAAAATATATATATATATATATATATATATATATATATATAATAAGAGTCATTGCTAAGACTGCATTTTTGCGAGGACGTGTGAAATGGCGCGAGCTGCTGCGTCAGCGTGTTTTGCGTCGGTTCTCGACTGGATTGTGAGCGTTTAGGAGACATAATGGCAGACAATCGCACGTAGAAAGTCAACAACGAATCCATTTCAACCGCTGGAGACGGAGAGAAAAACACAGCGGAGGGAAAAAATCCGAACCAATTCCTGCTTTTGAAAAAATACGAGACTGAAACACAGAGATGAGGACAAATTCAGCAGAATGCACGTCAGCGTCTCATAAGCTCCACCCCCACTTACAGTTATTGTATTTCTATTGTATTTTTATCTTGTTGCATTTATTGTATTGTACTTTTCATTTTTATTTTGTACTGTATTTTATTATATCATTCTTTTTTTTTTCTTTTTTACCCGTTCAATGTGGCACTAACATCCCCCACTTTTTTTTTTTCTGGGTGATTGTGAAAGCATTTCAAGTTCAAGTTCGGAATTATACGGAATTAGAGAATTTGGGATTTAGAAGAAAAATGTAACTATCTTCATGCCATGTGAGTACATGTATGTGACAAATAAAACGTTGGATTTTAATTTAATTACATTTATTATTTTTTGAAGCAAGAGATGGATTCGACGGAAAGCGACTGAAAAATATTGAAAAAAAAAAAAGATAAGAAATAAAACCCGAGGCTAGCTTGGCGGGGGTCTCTGCGGGGGGCGGGATCACATAAACCCCCCAAAAACCAGGCGTTTAAATTTCTCGACGTCCCGCCTTCGTGTTATCGCACACACACACACACACACACACACACACACGCACACGTAGCGTTGTGTGAGTTCAGCAAGTTTGAGACTGATATATCGACAGACTGCGAGTAGGAGAGGTGTGATAGCGCCGGCTCCCTCAGAGCTTCACAACTCTTTTTCTCTCACACACCCACACACACACACACACACACACACACACAGGTGAGAGCTGAACTCGCATGAATGCATCAGATTTATGGCGTGCGTCCGAGCAGGAAGTGGAACAGGAACCTCTACATGCACCTGCGTGAACTTGACTGAACTTCTGCACATCCATTAAAATGATGAATCAGTTAGTAAAAATTCATGGCAAAAAAAAAATGCAATGACTAATGCAATAACACGGATGCATTTTTAAAGAGCGGCTTAAGTGCATCCCTAATGAGATCTCTGGCATGTGACGGGCTGCTGGAGCCGCAGGTAAAGTGCTCCATTTGCATTTCATTCTGACAATTCCGTCCTTCAGGAACCTAAAGCAGACGCAAATTAAAGCTCAGAGGCGCATTCAAACCGTTTATTTCACTCCGCACGCCGGCAACGAGACGTATTCTGTGTTTCTATTATCACACGTGTTTGGCTTTGTTGTTTGTTTTACATAATCATCACATTTTGTGTAAAAAAAAAAAAAACAAATTCTGGAATAATTGTGGAACAAAAATAAAAAAAAAGATTGTGACAAAACATCCAAAAATGTGACATTTGGCCACCGACGTTTTTTTTTTTTTGTGGCAGAATTTGTTCCAGAATTATTTTTTGTCACAATTTATTTTTGTTCCAGGTAAGAAATACAACCTGAGTGAAAATAAAATAGTTTATTAATTCCACATGGGGGAAATGTTGGTGTTTACAGAAGCACAACAGTCATACCAGTTAAACACCAACAGAAGTAAACAACAACAATTGCACAAACAAACCAGGTAAATAATAGTGAAAAGGAACAACAATAAATAAATGTGCAAATTATAGCAGCATTAGTGCATCAGCACTGCAACGATGTATTATAGTCAAAGTAACATACTATGTGTAACACGTGTCCAGTAAAAAAACAAATACTGTTAACGTTTTCACCTCGCCAGCTAAATGAATCAAAATGAGTACTGCAAAAAAAATAAAAAATAAAAATTATATATATATAGTGGGACGCCGCAGAAACGTAACAAGTGATTCTAAATATATTGGCCAGACTGTAAAAAGGGACACGCATATGTAATTAAAAAAAAAAAAAAAGTGACAAAAAAAAAGAAAGAAAGCAAAAAACAATGAATAAAATGAAAAAAAAAAATAAATGGTGACAAAAAATCCAAACCGTGACATTTGTGTTGCGGAATTGAGCGTAACGCGAACATATCAAATGAGTTTGAGTTACACATGACGAGGCTTTGATGTTTCAATCTGTGTCTGTGATTGCGCCATTGAAATGAAAATGCAATTATACTGGTGTAATTACACTGCGTGTCCCTTATTTTCCAGTCTGGCCAATTTATTTAGATTCACTTGTTACGTTTCTGCAGCGCTCCGCTGAATTTTTCAGACAGACTTTTCTTTTTATATATAATTTGCACTGTTATTTATTGTTGTTTTTGCACTATTATTTACTTGTTTGCGCAATTGTTGTTGTTTACTTCTGTTGGTGCATAACTGATATTACTGTTGTGCTTCTGTAAACACAAACATTTCCCATTTGTGGAATTAATAAAGTCTTTTCTGTCTATCTGTCCATTTCTCTTTCTGTTTGCTTAATTATCTATCTATCTATTTATCTCAATCTTTCTTTCTTTCTCTCTTTATTTCTCTCTCTCTCTCTCTCTCGGACTGTCTGTCTATCTATCATATTTTTTCATTTTCTCTTCCTTTCTTTCACTCACTCTCTTCTCTGTCTTTTTGTCTGTCTCTATATTTGTCTGTATGTCTATGTCGCTCTCTTTCTCTTTATCTACTGTCTCTATCTGTCTGTCCACTTTCCTCTCTTTCTGTTTGTCTATCTATTTCTCTCACTCTCTCATTCTTTTTCTCTCTTTCTCTCCATCCATTCAACAACCAATAATCCATCTATCTATCTATCTATCTATCCGTATGTCTCTCTGTCTATCTGTCAACTTCCCTCACTTACTGCTTGTCTATCTATTTCTCTCTGTATGTTTGTCAATCTGTCTATCTATCTATCTATCTATCTATCTATCTATCTATCTATCCATCCATCCATATTGATATGTCTATCTATATATCTATCTAGTGATCCATCCGTCTATCTGTCTCTCTATCTATCTATTTCTCTCTATCTATCTATTTCTCTCTATCTATCTATTTCTCTCTGTCTGTCTGTCTGTTTGTCTATCTATCCATCCATCCATCCATCCATCCATCAATCCATATTGATATGTCTATCTATATATCTATCTAGTGATCCATCCATCCATCAATCTAGCTCTCTCTCTCTATCTGTTTATCTAGTGATCCATCCATCCATCTATCTATCCAGTCCTCAAACACACATGTAACTGTCATGAAGGGCCAGAGCCGCAGTAAAGCGACCAGTCTTACTTTAACTACATGACGAGTGCTGTGTGATCTTTAGCCTGTGAGACGCTGCTAGCATGAGGCAGAACGAGCCGCTCGGCTGGTGAAACTAGGGCAGATTTGCTGCTCGAGAGAACAGGCGAATGTATTCAGCGCCATCACTGCAGCATTCACAAAATCTGACTCTGTTTCCAGTGATGACAGAGATTTCCCTGCCGCGCATTATTCCTGTTCAGATGTCCTTGAGAAATAAACTGTCAGATAAAAGGAGACTCCGAGGGGAAGAGCAGCCCGAGTGGAATGTACAAACGCAGGAGAGCGTGTTAGCGCGGCGCGCGGCTAATGGGGTGAAAGGTGGCAGATTCTGAGGACTCGCAGGTCCAGAAAAGCGCCGTCGCTATTTCAGCACCAAGTGATGTAAAATTCAGTTTGAATATTTCGATGTTTTATACATCACATGCGTGATGAGAAATTTCTCCATTGAAATATTTACCATTATTCGCATTGATATTTCATGCCAGAGATGCTATTGAAATCTACCGCGGCCTTCAGCAAAATGAGACTTTTCGATATCGTTTTGTACAATTTTTGAATGATTGATAAAACATACACATTTTTTGGACGATTTAGCCATAAACAGGAGAAACACTGTGATGATACATTTCTGTTACAATAAATCTCTCTAAAGTTCAGGTTCAGTGCATTTGTAGGGCAAATGTTACAACTGTTCAACTCTCACAGTTACAACTGTCTCACAGCGAATGTGAGAAAAAGTAAAAAAAAAAAAAAGAATGTTGCATTTTATTCATTTCTTCGTTGGTGTTAAGATAATGGCTTTGATTATGACACTCTTTTGGCTAAATTGTGTCTGCAACACCAAAGATCAAGGGTTCGATTTCTACCGAAGCATAAAAGATTGTTTCAATGTTCTGCAATGCCACTTCAGTCACTTTGAGTTCAAGTTAAAGTTAAACTAAAAAAAATCTTTCTTTCAGACTTCCTGTAAAGACAGGAGGTCAAAATATCTTATTATTAATATCTTGAGAAAAACATCTCAGCCGTGTGTTTTTTATAGAGAAGCGACGCATCACTGAAAGTGACAGTTCACACATTCTGAATCATTCCGGGGATTTATTTACATATCCTGTTCTTTTATTTGTCTTCCGTCTTGATATTTCTCGAGTAACAATTTCGCATTGATTAAGATAATAGATCATTATAATATAAAGTGCATGGCTATGCATTTAAAGTACCTCATCAGAGTAAAAAAACGACTCTTCAAAGTGAATGTTCAGTGTGTGTGTGTGTGTGTGTGTGTGTGTGTGTGTGTGAGACAGACCTACAACGTCTCACTCTCATTTAGCGCCACCTCTAATTAATCCTTAATTAAATATGATTACATAACCCTCCGCTGATTTCGGGTACATGTGACACACACACACACACACACACTTATCCTGTCCTGATTAGACGAGACAGATGCGAGGTGTCGGGAGCGTGTGAAAAACCCACTGCAGCGGGGGATTGGCCGAACATCACGGGCTCCAATCACAATCAAGATCAATGGAGAAACAACTTTGAGCCGCGTTCCTCCGTGTGAGCGCTTCATGGGGACGCTGGTGTTTGTTTACCAGTGTCCTGCACCAGCGTGACCTTGCCTGACCCCTGGCATCAGTCGCTGGACGCTAAACGACATGCACATCCACGCGTCCGCTGCTCCAAACCTGCCGTTGGCATGGACACCGCACCGCACACACACACACACACACACACACACACACACACACGTGTCCATGGAAACCACATCGTCTGAACTGAAATAGCATCGGCCACGCCAGCTACTTTAGGAAAGTGTTGAGACTTCGCTATCTGGACACGGGTTTTACGGCCTGGCCGGAATCTGTCGGAATTAGCCGGGAAATGAAGCCATTAGAGCGCTAATGAAGTATCGGGATGATGTGGGCTGATGGGGATGGAACTGCTGAGGAAGGCAGCGTCACGTCATATTCACACTCGTCCGAATAATCCAGCACAGATCGCCGCTTCCTCTGCTTTCTGTCCTTTATATTGTAACACATTATCGTACAAAAGCATCACTGCAGAACATCATCATTATTAGAACATCATTATTGCCTTATTATTGATTCATTGCTGATTTATTACTTATTATTCAAATAGTACGAAAAAGTAAATGACATTTGTCAAAAATTTTCCTGCCAAAAACGGGCGCTGTGGTTTCTAACACACGGTAAAATTGCGATTCCCTACCGTTTTTTTTTTTTTAAATCACATTTTTTATTTATTTCTATTTAACCTACAGCACAATACTCAAGTTAACATGGCTTCCCATGATGCACTACTAAAAAAAACCTGCAGCAACTTTGCAGTTTTACCGTAAAATAAAAAAGTATTCATTGCACTTGTACAACACATTTCATCCATGTATCCAGTGTCTTTTTGTATTTTCAAACATACCTGTACCTGCTTCTGACAGATTACAGTAAAATTGTGATTCCATACCGTTTTTTTTTTAAATCACAATTTCTATTTACTTCTATTTTTCTAAGTTAACATGGCTTCCCATTGTTCACTGCAAAAAAAAAAAAAAAAAACCCAGCACAACAAAATATTAATGTATTCATTGTAATTGTGCAACAAAGTGTTTCTGTAAAAAAAAATCCATGTAAGTGTACAGATGTTTTAAAGTGTCTTTTTGTATCTTACAACGTAGTGAATATTGCTACAGTATCATATATACTGTATGTTACAGTATCATATACAGTCATTTCTCTTTCGTTAAATCTCATTTTGTAAATCATGCCGGATTAAAAGGAATAAATGTAAATCTGTCCGTTCATCACGCACCGTTGTTTAAGGCAACGATACAGTGTAAAAACAGCATTTTACATGTTCTGTGCTTCTCAAGACGTTCCCAGAGTAGTTCAGTGTTCCTACTGGTGATCAAAGGCTGCAACCAGCATCAAATAATAACCATTCACCAGAATAATAAATCATCTCATTGCTGGCTGGTTTTTTTTTGTGATAAACTCGAGAGTGCACGAGATTAAAAGCAGAGAGAAATGCCTCCTTCAGTTTTGAAGTCTCAGAAAAGTGAAAATGGCCTCACGTAACGACTTAGGTAAAGAGTGAAGACCTCAGGTAAAGACTTAGCGGATTTACCTGCAATAGCACGGTAAAAATAAGTGCATTCATCCATCCATCCATTCATAATACTATCTATCCATCTATCTATCTATCTATCTATTTATCCATCCATCCATCCATCCATCATTCTATCTATCTATCCATCCATCCATAAATCCATCTATCCATCCATTCATAATTCTATCTATCTATCTATCTATCTATCTATCTATCTATCTATCTATCTATCTATCTATCTATCTATCTATCTATCTATCTCTAACTGTCTATCTATCTGTCTGTCTGTCTGTCTGTCTATCTATCTATCTATCTATCTATCTATCTATCTATCTATCTATCTATCTATCTATCTATCTATCTATCTATCTATCTAACTGTCTATCTATCTGTCTGTCTATCTATCTATCTATCTATCTATCTATCTATCTATCTATCTATCTATCTATCTATCTATCTATCTATCTATCTATCTATCTAACTGTCTATCTATCTGTCTGTTTGTCTATCTATGTATCTACGCAAAAAAACACGTCTATGTTTAGAGAAAAAACCCTGTTTGTGCTATTTTCACTCCATAGTATGTTTTTCCCGGCTGGTGCGGTGGAGTGAGATTAATGATGGGGTGAGAGGAAGGGCAGAGGACGGGTCGGGTCACTTCAGAATCCACCGGCGCTGCCCCGCAGATATACATCAGGACCATTTACTGGCAAACACACCCTCAACCGCTTCATGTTCCAATAATATCATAATCACCGCCCATAAATGAAAAGTTCACACACACACACACACACACACACACACGCGCCTGATGAACCCTCCCCGCACAACAGTTGTGATCCGCATCAGCGCTTGTGTGTTTCTGTAGGTCAGTTTCACGCCTTGAATCTCCGACACGCAACGCAGTGGCAAAAAATGCACGAGGAAAAAAACTAAAAAACCGCTTTCCTCCAATCTCTGTTGTTGAAAAGCACGTCTGCAGTAATAGAGTGTCTGTAATCACTCAGAAACAAGCACATGATGTGGTGTTGTTGTGCTGCTCAGAGTCCGTCCTCAAACTCTCCCAACATCCAAACCACGTCTTCTCAACAAGAGCACTGGTGCAAAGAACTTGAGTGAAGTACTCTGTTACTTGAGTATTTTGCTACTTTGTACTTGTGCCGAGTATCAAAAGTATAAGCAACTTTTACTCTCTACTTGACTACATGTGTGATATAGTATCTGTATCTTTACTCCACTACATTTATATGCTGAAGGTGCTGGAGTATAAAAAAATATAAGACTAATATATAAGTATATATAATAAAAAAACCCAGCACATAGTTATAAATATATAAAATAACTATAAGACTTCAGACTAAATGGAAGCAAAAAAAAAGAGTCAGAAAGATCAAACGCTATTAGTTTCTTTGCCACTATGAGATATACACTGTCTCTTACACACACACACACACACACACACACACACACACACACGCGCACACACACACACGCACACTGTTTGGAGAACTTTCTGACACTTATAAGCATAATAAAAGACCCCCATATTAAATAGACCCACAAACTTTATTGATGTTCCTCTGAAATGAACATAACAGACGTGTTAAAATTGGATACATGAAGACTTTTACTCCCCTGAAATTGGTGACTAGTAAGTTGTAACGGAATCATTTTTACAGTAAGGTGTCCGTAGTTTCACTCAAGTATGATTTCCTGATCCTCTGCACACTGGTTTAATCAAGCCGACTCAATTTAACTGTTAATGACGCTTTGTCCCACTGAGGATCCGTGACTGGCCCGGGCCGTGAGATCCATCCAGGAAATCGTCCCTGAGAGCCTAATGGCCTCCCAAAATAGGCTTTAAATGAGGATGAGAGGAGAGGCTTCAAGTCATCTAATGGGTTTCACCGGAATGAGGGTTAACAAAAAAAAAAGAAGAAGAAGAAGCGAAAGAACGTCTGACCTCCTTTCACCTGGACGCTGCGCTTTATTGACCCGAAACAGAGACGCAACGCGGCAAATTCACCAGGGGCCTATAAGAATCAGTTGAATCGAAGAGCGAGTGGTTTAAATGTAGAAATATAGACGGAGATGACCTTTCACCGCGGCTCATGTTTGTGTCTGTATAAATGTCATTCTCTATCCTCGTCCCGTCTCTGTTATTGCCCGTGTGTGTGTGTGTGTGTGTGTGTGTGTGTGTGTGGAGCACGTCAGGGGAAAAGCAGCTTCTCATCTGTTCTCATCTGTTTCTACTCTCACTCCCTCTTGACCGTCAGAAAGGCCACAGAAGTGTGTGAGGAGCCGGTGTGAGGGGGATTCAACAGCTCAAGTCACCAGTTCTCTGTCCGGTGGAGATAACAACCAACTAACTAACTAACTAACTAACTAACCAACCATCCATCCATCTATCTATCCCTCTCTCTCTTTTTATTGAATTGAATTGAATTGAAATTGAATTGAAAAATTCTTTATTAGTCCCACAGCGGGGAAATTTCACGATCCATTCATCCATCCATCCATCCATCCATCCATCCATCCATCCATCCATCTATCTATCCGTCTATCTATCCATCCGTCTATCCGTTTATCCGTCTATCCCTCTATCCGTCTGTCTGTCTGTCAGTCTATCTATCTGTTCTTCTGTCTGTCCATCCATCCATTTCAGTCAGTCTTCATCAATACGTCCTACCATCATTCTGAATATGTCT
>MU204278.1:102249-117821 GCA_017309775.1 Paedocypris sp. Pulau Singkep
CCAGATTAACCTGAAACGCATGTTTTTCTCACTGTGGGGGAAACCGGAGCACCCGGAGGAAACCCACGCAAGCACGGGGAGAACATGCAAACTCCACACAGAAAGGCCCCGACCGGCCTCGAACTCACACCACGAGTCACAGTCAGAACCTTCTTGCTGTGAGACGACAGCGCTACCCACTGCGCCACCGTGCCGCCCACGGATCTACTCATCCATCCATCCATCCATCCATCCATCTATCCATCTATCCATCTATCTATCTGCCTATTCATCATCCATCCATCCATCCATCCAGATTTCGCAGGTGTGCATGTGAAATAACCTGACATTAGTCATTAGTCCAGCACTAGGCCCGAAACTCTAGATTCAGCTCAACTCGGTTTTTTTTTTTCTATCCGCATCGTGTCAAAACAAGTAAAGTTTTAAATCCGTCCGTCTGCTGGAATCCACCTCTCTCTCCTCCTATTTGTGTTTTCCGCTACCACCAAAGTGACACCCTGTGATGTAAAAGTGAATATGATGAGAAGATTATACGCTTTGACCTCAAGTTGCTTGAAACCGGAGCGAATGAGAACCCGGGAGAGTTTGCCGACTGTTTAATATGTGTGACAGTGGCCCGCGGCATTATGGGAGAGCGCTGGATTGTCAGCTTCCTGAGTGATGGATGACAGAACGTCTCACTGTCCTCCGCCGCATCTCACACACTTCACTTCCACTCTCACCGGCTCGGAGAAGATCCACTTTCCTCCCCGGCCTCCAAAGACAATCCAACAACATCAAAGCGGGAGTTAAGCAGCCTCGCAAATGTCCGAAAGGCAAGTGTCTCCCTGTGGATTAGCTTATCTGAGAGAGTTCATGCTTACACATGTGCTGCCCGTATGATCACCTCTAGGGTGTGATGACCTCTCCTGACCTCTAGGGTGTGATGACCTCTCCTGACCTCTAGGGTGTGATGACCTCTCCTGACCTCTAGGGTGTGATGACCTCTCCTGACCTCTAGGGTGTGATGATCTCTCCTGACCTCTAGGGTGTGATGACCTCTCCTGACCTTGTGTGGAATAGGGTTCCACGATATTGACAAAATATGCGATATTGCTGTAGAATATTGCTTGCGATATAACATATTCCCACATTAAAAAAAACAGCTATCTATAAAGTAAAACTACTGATGACTAAAATGTTACTAAAATAAACAGGCAATATGTTTTTAATCAAATGTAGCTTAATTTGGACTAAAGACTGTCTAGTAGGAGTCAAACATTAAGACTAAAAACCTCAGCAGATATAATGATTTATGATTATTACCAATAGACTTGCAAATATAAAACGCATCGCTCTCAAACATTACATTTTATTCACATACAGTATAAACACACAATCATCAAGATCAACATGAGCATCTTTTAAACTAAATGTGTTCAGGCCTAATAACCGTACAATACTAACCCTAAAATATTGCTCTCCTTATATTTGATCAAAAACTTTCTATATTTTAAAAAAGTAAATGTGGTGTGGTCTGGTCGTGGTGTGTGGTGTTACCTCAGAACGCAGGAGTAGAGGCCGGCGTCCTGCAGCTCGGCCGGGCGGAACCAGATGGCGTCTTCCTCTTTGCTCATGCGGACGCCGTCGAAGGAAATGGGCTCCTCGAAGTCTCCGTGACCCAGGCCGGAGCTCCGGTACCACATCAGACTGAGGCCGATGCCCTGCGCCTGGCTGTAGTTGGCCCGGATGTATCCGTAAAACAGAGCGCACTTGATCCGGACCGGTTCCCCGTGCAGCACGCGATACTTCAGGTAGTCCACCGACCAATCGGTGCAGCCGTCCGCTGTGGAGGGGGAGGGGTGATAACGACATCATTCAGTTTCACATTCAAATTTAGTTTGTCACATATAAATAGGAATGGGCGATATTGCCTAAAATCCATATTGCGATAAACATCGCAGCCTCTTGCGATAACGGTCTATATTGCAAAATGTAAATTCTAATAGAACCATTTCAGAACAGGTTACGTAGACCAAACTGCTATTTTTGATATTTTTTTTAAGAAATAAAGAAGCGTTGTATTTCGCTTTGAGAACATTTATTACACAAAACTGTAATGAAACAACACAATGTTGCAGATAAATAAACTACATGTAGTGCCTTTTACAAAGAAAGACTTTTCGTTTAAGTCCTAAATGCCAAATTGCAGTACTGAAAATACTACCAGAATTAATTAGTCAAATTAGTTTAGACTATTCGTTTAATAGTGAAGTGTGTCATTATTTCAGTCTTGAAAAACACCGTGTTTGCATTATACGAGGCAAAGACTTTTATTAAGAATTTTTTAAGAATAAATAGTTGAACGGTTTTATGGCTCGTGATTGCGGCCGGACTTCCTGTCACTATGTAGAAGCTCTTCTGTGCGAAAACGGTGCGTGATGGGACGGACCAAACGGATTGGTCGAATTCGCGGTAAATTTGCGGTGATTGGTTGAAATTTCAAGGTCGTAAATAAATCGCGGGGTTTCGCTGAATTTGTGTGAATTGGCACGATCGAGCAATCCTGGAGGGACTGAATAATCGTGACAAAAATTAGAATAGAATTAGAATCTCTATCGTAGGCCAATTTTGTATTATTTATATCGCCCATTCCTACCTACAAATTATACATTATACAACATGTAGTGAAATGTGTTTTTGATCGTTCCAGCATTTAAACATGGGGATGGGGAAGATACAGGGAAATACAATTAAAAGATAAAGAATAGAAATAAAAATTACGTAATTAAGTACTTTACGTAAAAAAAAAAAAAAGTAAAATAGAATACAAAAAAAAGAGACTCCAGAAAGGTTCCTCGAATAAGATGCACGGATCTATACATCAGCACAGTGATGTGAAATGATGCAAAAGATAAAAAGTCGTTTCTTGACTGAGATGAAATGGGAGAAAAGGATGGTAAGAGCTCATTCATTCTAGAGCAATATTTTTGTTTTAATAATTCATATTTTTCATATGTTTTTGAGCAGAACTGTTATGTACAGGGATCTTCATATATATAGTACTTGAAAATACGTGTAGAAAATAGGCTTATAAATATATACAGTGCTTTTTTACTAAATATATATACATACATTTATATATATATATATATATATATATATATATATATATATATATATATATATATAGTTGAAGCTCAGTGCATTTATAAGGTGCTTTTCACAGTTACAACTGTCTTAAAGCGCATAAAAGCGCATATGTGTATGTATATACATGTACTGTACACACACACACACACACACACACATATACAGACACATTGTATATATATACTATATATGCATACAAACACACACACACACACACACACACACACACACACACACACACACACACACACACACACACACACCATTTACAATCAGAGGCCTCATTCCAATAAAATCAGCATAATGACTCAAATGTAATAGATTATTTGAATGTATTTATTTGTGGCTTTAAGCTATTTAGCATAAGCTCCTCTGATAAGGGGAAATTTGGCGTTTCTGATAAACAGATTTTTTTCCCCGTTGTTCAATCTGATAGTTATTTAGATGTTAAGTCAAGAGAAGTTTGTTTAAAGCTCGGTTGCCATAGAAAACTCGAACCTTGCGACTAATTATCCAATAACTAATTATGTTTCATTGTTGTAATTAAGTGCTGTGTTTTATAAAGTTTGCATATGCAAGTAGTGTGTGTGTGTGTGTGTGTGTGTGTGTGTGTGTGTGAACCCAGTCAGGAGATGACACGGGCTTATAATAAAATCAGTTAATTGCTTTTTGAAACTCTAGAGATGAAGAATATAAAGCTATTAAAACCGATGTGATGATTGAATCTGCCGCAGTGTGTAAAAAAAGACAAAGCGGAGAAATGCAGTGGGAACCTGATCTCCGGATATTTCTGCCACTTCGCAGACAACATAAGGTGCCACTTGTGACTTCATTCAATAATTGTTCTTTCTAGCCCAATGAATAAAATCAATGTTTTTTTCAGCTTGCCCATTGCGAGATTAAACTGCAGACGAAACACACGCAAGCATATTGGCATTTTTATTTTAAGCAACAAATTACCACGTTTGTAAAAATCGGTTGATTAACAGTCTTTTCAATTAGTGAATGACTTAAAATTGTAAATAACACACAGAGCCAGAAACAAATTCACATTATGAAGTTAATTCCATAAACACCAGATGTTTTGCTCTTACTATTCCTCTTATTTTGTTGCATCTATCGATAAAAAAAGAAATTTGCGCTGGTGATCACAAATAAAAGAAAAAAACATCCATAAAACAAACCGACTAGAGCTTGAAATCTCATAGATTGAGATTGATTGATTGATTGACTGAAAAATAAAATTCAAGCACTTTTCAAACTTAAAAATGAAACATTACCATTTTGGGGGAAATATTTGTGGTATTGTGGGGAAAAAAGAATAGACCTTACTAACTATATAGGTTAGATTTGTATGCTAACCTTATTTAGATTAGAGGATATTCTCAGCACAACATTTTCTAACGTTTGTTAATGTTTCTAATGTTTGAAACAATATAACACATTGTTAATGCTTCTGGTTTTGAGAACAGAAATGCAGCCTTTATTCATTTCTAAGCTGTAGAACTTAAAACTATTTCATCAATTACATTGTTTGATTTTTGATATAAACTTCAAATACCACAACACGGCTGTCTTCATTGTCTTCAGGGTTAAAATGAACTTAAATCACTTAATATTCGTCCTTTGATATAACTGTTTATTTTATTTTTATTGTGAATGCAATGTTTTAATACAAATAAATACTACTATGCGTTGAATACTAAATTAAAGACTAAAATCTAAAAATTAATTCATTTTCTTCAACTATAGTTGTAGTGTTTAAAGCAGTAGTAGGGATGTAGTCATCCACGTGAGTCGTCTAATAACACATCACACTCCTAAGTTCAGGTCTGGTCCGAGGACGTGCACTTAACCAGATTCCACGGTAAAATTACATTTTCATTTAAAATTCAAGCATTGTCAAGGCCTTGAAAAGACATTATCGAAATCCAAGCAATTCAAGCACTGGTGGAAGCCGAGTCTTCCGTGTTCCGTCTCCGCTGCTTTGCCCTTGACCAGATTCACAAACGGCTAAATCCGGCTCTGTAATAACTTTCCAATTGTGCGGAAATGAAGTGAAACCCATTATAGAAACACTTTCCCTGCGATAGGGAGGACAAGAACACACAGTGGTGTGACACAGCGCTCATGCACCTCTCCCTTCATAAGCATCAGTAAAACACCTCCATCTTTCCACCCGGGCGAGTCTGCGGAACCTTCCAGACAAACACAAGCGGGAATGAAGAACCACTTGATGACTTGCAAAAAAGACGACGTTTTCCTCCCGAATCAATTTGATCCGATTCGGCAATTACATCACACCTCTCATCATCCCAATCCGCTCTGCTTCTTCCTCCCTCTCTCCTTTGTTTTCCTCTTACAGGCGTCTTGCATCAGGTGGCTGTGACTGTACTGTACTGTAATGACTCTAAAGCATCAGGTGTCATCATGCCCGTCTCTCCGCTTGTCCCTGTCCTCCGGCTGGGCTGCTGTCCGTGGTGCTGAAGTCCGCTCGTCTGAATCACTGCACTGCAACAAACTCCCCGCATCCCACGACTAAAATAGACGCCGCAATAAATCAACCTGATGCTCTGCAAGAAAATATACACGTGAAAAATCAGGAAAATAAAAAACTAAACTAGTGAAAAAAATTGTCTGCCAAGGGGGTGAGACAGATAAAAACAAGACAAAAGATATTGATACACGGTAGACTTGTTCTCATTGGCTTTAAAAGATTAGTAGTAGATAGTTTCTTACATTTTGAAACTTTGCGTTCTTCGTGTTAGGGTGAGGACATTTCTTGTTTCAGGAAGTTCCGTGGTAAAACAATGTCTACTTTGAAAACTGTCTCGATTTTGTGTAAAATATCATCAAAATTAGCAATTTTTTTCCCTAATCAAGAAAATTCTAGTCCTATTTTCTTGATAAAAGCAATCGCTCCCTTTTAATCGTAACATAGTTAATTTGTCTTGTAAGACAAAATAACAAGATTATCGTCTTAATTTCAAATTTTCTTTAGCTTGTCAAGAATTTATTTTCTGCAGTGTAATGATCGAAACTCAATCGCCGCCGAGCTGCGTTCCAGAAGCTTAGCAATATTATGGATTCCAAAGACTCCGGGAATCGGGAAATACGGGAAGTTAATAGGGTGAGTTTTTACTGCCTCGCCGGTGCGGGTTAAACGCAGGGGTGTCATGTTAATAACACAGTCACAGAGGAATGAGGCAATTACACAGTCGTATTAAACCTGAAGGCACTGACATAATAAAGCCCGAGGTACGTGTCCGGACGACACAGGCGTGTAGCTCTCACACAGCGTCCGGCGCGAGGACCAGTAACGCACACATACTCTTCTGCAAACCTGAAACTATCGATGAAGTGTCGTGTGAAGGTGACATGTTCCTCGTGGTGGCATTTCTGCTTCTTTGTTGCTCTTTAAAAATGCCATTTTTCTTTTGATCTCATGTTACTGTAATTGTCACGATGCAAGACATTGTAACTAATGTTCCACATTACTAAGGAATCGGGTCACATTCTCACCAGCCAATCAGGGAAGGACCGCCCCTACGTGAAGCTTGGGTAAAAATCCAAACGCAAATAAAAGTGAAAAACGAAAAACCTGAAGCGAAAAAGTTTCAAACGAAAACATTCAAGCGAAAAAATAAAAACCAAGCGTAAATGTGAAACGTTTCGAAATTTAGGTTTGATATTTTTGACACTAATCTGACTCCATACATTACCAGCAGCTGAGCAAAAAACAGCTTTTCAGAGGTTTCCTTCTAACAATTAAAGCATCATTTGTATTTAAAACATTTTTTAGTATGAAACATTTCAGTTTTTAATCATGATTTATTTATTTCAAGAATACTATAGGAAAAGCAAAAAAACCCAAACAACACAAATGACACTTAAATCTGCAGTTCAGTCGCCACACAAAGCGACAAACGACAAAAAACAACGAACAATATAGTGATATAATAATAGATTTACATATTATAATAACGACGTTATCCCAAAGCGTCCGGGCTGAGACGTCTACAGACCAGTGTGAGATTCACTATCAAAGCTGCGATCAGGAAGTGCGGGACCTTTAAACGGGGAGTTGATTGACATCTACGGCATCATTCGCCCGAGCGACGCTAACAAGCGCAGAAAAGTATCCGCAATGTTTCCCCTCATCACACACACACACACACACACACACACACACACACACACACACCTGAAGCCGCTTCACAGGAGCCTCCTCTCCTCTCCTCTCCTCCACCCCCACCACATCCATCCATCCATCCATCTCTCTTGTTTTTCACTGCTAAATGAACGATAACGAGGTCGCTTGTCTCTGGGGTGAGGTCTCTTATGTAAGCCTATAAAACATTCACATGTTCTCAATCCTGCACAACCTACTGCGCTGAAACACAAGACGCTCTCTTCCTCAGCCTATTGTGCCGGATAAAACAGCCAGCTTGCAAATCATTACGATTTTGGATGCATTTCATGCAAATTACATCTAAATCGCTCCAAACGCGCGCACACACACACACACACACACACACACCAAATCCCTTCTCAGGTTGTTTCAGTGCACTTTCATCTCTCGCGAGCGCTGCGGCTGAACGTGAAGACTTCTCCCTCTCTCTCTCTCTCTCTCCTTCCCTCCCTCTTCCTGTCTCTCTCTCTCTCTCTCTCTCTCTCTCTCTCTCTCTCTCTCTCTCTCTCTCTCTCTCTCTCTCTCTCTCTCTCTCTCTCTCTCTCTCTCTCTCTCTCTCTCTCTCTCTCTCTCTCTCTCTCTCTCTCTCTCTCTCTCTCCCTCCCTCTTCCTGTCTCTCTCTCTTCCTGTCTCTCTCTCTCTCTCTCTCTCTCTCTCTCACAAACGACACAGATTCGTCTTCGGTGACGGAACAACAAAACTCAACTGAACTCGACATGTTTATCTTCTATCTGGGACATTTTCCTCAGCAGAACTAGAATCACATCGGGATCACATTGATCATGTTGATCTCCGGCGAATCGAAGGTGGAGTTACGGTTTGGCTTTATGAATGAATTAAAGAACAATTGCTCTGAAAAACATACCATCTGCCTTTTTGTCACAGAATCCTAAAGAAACCTCACAAACGTGTTCAGGTTCAATTATAGTTACTAGAAATAGGCATTTTTTTGCATTTTCTGAGCTGTTCGTGATTCTGCATCATTAAGAAAACCAAACTTCACTAAGGTTCAGGATGTATTATGCTTGTCACATTTAAAAATATATTTTTTAAAACTAGTTGTGAGTGAAGTTCAAGTATAGCAACACACTCTTTCAGAGGCACTGGATCTGTGAGTGACGTTCCTCTGATTCCTCTGAACCAGACGAGCTTCATTCAGCAACATCTGGAATAAAGAACCAACACATTGACCAGTAACGGACCGATAATCTGTAGCAAACCTGATCTGAAACTATCGATGAAGGTGACATGTTCCTCGTGGTGGCATTTCTGCTTCTTTGTTGCTCTTTAAAAATGTCATTTCTCTTTTGATCTCATGTTACTGTAATTGTCACAATGCTAACGGTAACTAATGTTCCCTATTACCAGCAGCTTGAGCTTTTCAGTGTTTTCCTTTTAATATTTAAATTATACTAGAACATTATTTAGCAGTAAACATCATTTTTAGCTTTAATAATTATATATTTCAAGCATGAGGTAAAGCAAAAAACATAAACAACAAAAATTGCACTTAAATCTGCAGTTCAATCACCACACAAAGCGACAAACGACAATAAACAAAGAACAATATAATGTTATAATAAATACAATATTTAGATATTTAATTACATTAACTATAATGTTTCTTAACTCTTTCGTTGATTGTGATTTAACGTAACTAATCAAAATCTAATTTCAGGGCTGATTTGATTGAGCAGGACACTGACCCCCACATGCCCCCCGACACCACCATCTAAAGCTGCCCACTGCTCCGGGTTTGTGTGTGTAACATCACTGATACTGCCCCTAGTGGCCGTGATGACAAACACACCTATTTACTGTCCTTAACTGTAAAACAGACGACAACAACATGCTGTTAAATGCACAATTTTACTGTAAAATACATATTGTTGCATATATGTATAACGTCGCTAAAGCACACACACATTATTACGTGTTACATACATGTAATGAACCCTAGTAATCATCACACAAGCCACTGTAAAGCCCGGTCAAGATATAAACCCGAGGCTCGGAGAAAACGTAAAGCCTGTGGTTTCATCTGCTTCGATAAATAATGGCAACACGGGAAAGACAATAGTGTTGGCGAAACCATTCCACACGGTGTTTAATGGCAGTTTCAGATCGCTGCCTTGAAACCATGAAAACATTTGAGTGGAGCTGAATTACAGCTGCGGCCTCGAGAGCGACAGCAGATCTCCAGTCTCGCTCCTCTGAAGGGACATTAGTTTGTGAGGAGGATTCCACACGCTCAAATGCTTTGTTTAGCAAATTGAACACAAAGAGATGAGCCGTGCGTGTGTGTGTGTGTGTGTGCGTGTGTGTGTGTGTGTGTGTGTGTGTGTGTGCGTGTCCCCTAAGTAAGGTACTAATGATCACTTGACAGTTTAAGATGCCAAACGTCTGGAGCAATCCCACGCCTGTGTGCGAGTCAATCAGCCAAACCTCGCAGAGTTTAACACGCGCTTGTAGCTCCTTTTAAAAGGTTGTTTGGCTTCTTTTTATACGAGACGTGTTGGGCTGAAAGACTGAGAGGCTGCGTGTTTAGTGATCCGACCATTGGGGAGTGTCACTGGCTAAGATTAGTGCTAATCCACCATGATCCAGCGGCTCAGCACACACACACACACACACACACACACACACACGCGCTCGTGTAGCCGTGTAAACCATCATAACAATGGTGTGACTCTGACTCCTCCACAGTTCCTCTTGTGAAGATGCTTACACAGGTATGAGCAAATGGACATTTAATTGGCCGTGTGCAGCCGTGCGTGAGATATGTGCGGTAGAGAAGCTTCCCATTAAACCAGAGGAAGCTCACTGGAACTGTGCTTCCCAGCAGACTACTGTAAAGTTCCCAGTCCTTACTGTATTCTTACATCCACTGCATCTGCGTCATACACAACGCAGAAAAAATATGTTCGTCACAACTTAATATGCAAGTTAATACTCATGACACACTGAAAAAAGCAGCAACTTGTTAATACAATAAGACTGTATTTGGCTGTAAAATGGTCTTGTGAGTTTATAGTGAGGCGATGATAGATAATTGGCTTGATAGAAAACATGAAACATAGAAAACATAGAAAAAATAAAGTACAAAATCGACATAAAAAATTACTTCACAGGTTAAAAAAATGCTATTTTTATTAAAACAAATCGTTTTATTACTAAAACAAAAACAAAAACCAACATAATAAAATAATAAATTATGACTAAACATTTTAATCTTTTTTTTTTAAAGCTGATAAATCCTGGACAGAGACGAGTAATAAATCTTGAGAAATAGCTCAAAAAAAGGATTATATTTGCTCATATACTGTAATAAAGTGTTACATATTATACATTTCTGAAATACTTTCATAAATGAATTTGTTTTATTTACATTCCATAAAGATTCCAAGTCTTTATGATTCAATTTCTTTCCACTGATGACCACTCTTAATGCCAAATAATCCCTTCCTTCCTTCTTTTTCTTTCCTTACTCCGACCTTCCCCTTCTTCTTTTTTCCTTCTCTTCTTCCTTCCTTCTCCTTTCCTCTTCCTTCTTCCTTCCTCCCACCATATTCCTTCTTTCCTTCCTTCCTCCTCCCTCCATACCACCCTCCCTTCCTTCCTGCTTTCCTTCCTTCCTTTTTTTCTTCCTTCCTCCTCCCTCCATCATTCTCCCTCCATCCTTCCTGCTTTCCTTCCCCATCACACGGTAAAAGGGTGGAAACGGAGCTTTCCTCCCTCTCAAGTCAAACGCTTGCTGACATTTCGATAAATACATTTATGAAGATACACAAGGACTAGAGTTCAGAAAGTCATTTCATCTGCAGTTAAAGAGTGACCCGTGCACTTACACGCGCGCTGTGATGGACGAGTGTTGGAGTGACAGCTTTAAAAGAAGAGGTGGATCTTTTGGAAATGTGCAGCTCGCAGACTCATATAATTCCTTATCGATCACTCGACAGGACTGTCAGGTCAAGGAATTCCGCCTCCGCACACACACACACACACACACACACACACACACACACACTCCAGTGAGATATGAGCGGCTTCATGTTTTAAATGCTGCCCAGATGCTCCGTGCGGAAAGGAGGGATAATAAATAAATAAAGGAAAAGAGGATGAATAATCCTGTTAAAGATCAAACGACTCCCTCTCCTTCTTTCCCCTCTAAAGAACTCCTGGGAAATATAATGCACACACACACACACACACACACACACACAAATGAAAAGGCATAAAGAACCAAATGACACTGGCGTTCCCACTGCAACACAACATTGTTTTGCATGAGTGCGGTCACCTGAGAGGAAGGATGAAGGAGGGAGAGAAGAACAAATGCGCAGGAAGAGAGGGGAAAAAAAAAACACAACATGTCGATGCTGCTCTTATAGTAATGCTGACTAGGTGCTAGCGCTAGTTAAAGCTAAAATCATTATTAGTTTTAATACTGAAGCCCTTAAAGAGAATTGATCTGAACTCTTAAAGTAATGGCACTGCACACAAACACATTCCAGATTAGCATGTAGCGCATTAGCATACGCGCTAACGCTAACGTGCTAAATGGCATCACGCTGGCTCCTGTAAATAATTAACAACGCCTCAAACTCTGACAAAAGAGAGCCATAGCTCCAGTTATCCATAATGCACGGAAATAAACCAGCTAAAACGTGCAGCAAAACACTGAAATATCGCTCTGCACAAAAAGCCCTTCGTTTCCCACCTGCAAATAACTTAAATTGCCATTTTCACATAGAACAAATGTGGGTGTGTTTTTTTTTAAACGAGACGCTAAATTAGCATGAGAAGAGATCCACACTGAAGGTCTGGGTGGTCTCTTTTGATTAGACCAGAAAGCAACTAAAAGCCCATTATAATGCACTAACCCACTTTCAAACTACTTGGCAACTGCGTAGTTATGTGGAGGCAATTCCTAGCAAACGCATTGGCATGAGGTTTATTGCTCAGACAAGCACATTCTCTAATAAGAGCCGTTTAAAGCGACTCTTTCAGGCATTCTTTGCCCGGGGAGCAGATATATCGAACGTGCTGAAACATTCATGCGAGTACATCAAGATAGCAAGAGTAGAATAATCGTGTTTTTATTATCTTGCATGTTCATTTTTCGGAGCTGGTGCTGCTCAAGTTTAAGGGAGTTGCTGATCTCCGCTGAGAAGTGTGTGTGTGTGTGTGTGCGTGTGTGTGTGCGGGTTTCTGTTGCTTAGATAAGAACCTTGTTAAAATGCATCACCACAGAGTTTCCATAACTACAGACCCATTTCAGAGCTGTGAGGTCAGGATTAGAACATTAGCTGCGCAGCCCTCAGAAGAAAAGCTCTCTATATGTAAGAGAAAGAGAATCGGAACAGCTCTGAAAATATCTCTTCACTGAAAGAGCAGATTGTGTCATTGTTGCTTAACTGAGTCGTGAATCATTTATTTCCCTTTACTGGAATAACAAAAGAAAGAGATGTTTTTAGATTCTTATTTTCTATTGATCTTTAGAAATGTCTTATTTCTCTCTTACGTTCCTTTGATTGCAGTTTGGTGTAATAGTCACATTGCTAGACATTGTAATGTTACAAAGTAAAAAAGGTTCAAGTATATTTTTACATTTCTGCAGCGTTACAAATGCTTCTTTTTTTCCAGTTTCGTTCATTTAACTTACGTTTAGTTTAAGCTGAACGAAAGGCTATTTTTGGTTGGATTTATAATAGTTTGTGATGAATAAAAATTGAACTGGGATATTCCTTTTCTTTTTCTTTGTCTTTTATTTATTAAAACTGCAGAATGAACACTTTAACCCAAAGTGAAAGTTTAGGTCTTATTTAATTTTTTAAGTAAGGTGAGAAATGCAGCTTAGCATAATGTTAAATGAACATGTGAAATTAAATGAAAACATAAAATAAAATATAACAAATGAATAAACAAAAACTAGAAAAATTGAAAAAATATTAAATCAATTAAACGCTCTTATTTCATATTAATGCTGTCTGTTTTTAATAATCAGTTAAATAAATTAGTGACTGGTTAGGAACCTTAAAAACACATTAGCTTGATTAAACTAAGCTTTCAGTTCAAAGAAAATTGCTTTTTAGTTTCTTGTCACATCTAATAACACGTGTTCGCAAAATAAGCATCAAAGAAAAGTCGAAGCACAAAACTTGCAGTCTTTCAAAAACTTAAAAAAGACACATTAGAGGTGAAAAGATGAAAACACGACGACTTCTCAGAGAACTATTCCTCCATCTGTTCCATGAATATTTGTTATGGAATTTGTTTTCCTCTGCAGCCATCAACCTTGGATTTACATAATTGCATAATTCAACATCTAACAGAAATTGGGAGGGGGGGGGGGGTGAAGAGAAAGCACAGGTCTCGTTTTAAGCCTCGTTTCCTCATTAATTCACCCTCAAATTGGCCCTAACTAGGACTGGAGAGAAAAAAAATACATATCTTCGTCCTCCGAAGATCTTCCATAATCAATTATGAAATATGCTAATCGACTGCTGTTGGCCTTGAGTTATCATGTTACTGTCACTAATTGTAGGTCACCTTTTCCCTGGAGGTCTCCTCGCATTCACTCTCAGTCTTTTGTCACTCTTTCTCTCTCTCACTCTCTCCGTCTTTCAACCACGCTGCAGTCCTCTGTGATATTCCTGCGGATCGCCCCACCACCGGAGTCAATTACAGTAATATTAAATTAACCATTATATCTCGTTGAATTCAAATGTTCTGCTTTAACAAAAAGCCATTTAAGGATACAAAGTACATCTCTCTTACACAAATTGGAACGTCTTAATACGTCTCGGACTAGACGTTTGATCAAACAACAAAGCGAAATACGCCACACCGTATTATCCAGCCACAGGTGGGCCGGCGTTCCAGCAGGAATATACGCACACACACACACACACACACACACACACACACACACACTAGAAAAAAGTCTAAAAAAATAAATGCCAATTTTTTTGAAGAGTTGCAGTTTAAAAGGAAAACTGCGGTTCTCAACATGACAATTTTAACGGCTTTTCAGCTTCAATCACATTCCATTCAAAGGTTTCTAAAAATAAAGTCAAGTTTGCGGCGAAAGAAAAAAAATAACGATTTTCCACGTCGTAAAAAAAGAGAGAATAGGAGTTTAAAGGGTTTTTCCTATAATAGCTGAGAGTGATAAACGAGAACATGAAATACAAGAGACATTCTATTCTATTCTACACTATTTCTACAAGTACGTCTATCTCATTCTAAGTTATTGTTTGCTCTTTTTATACGCATTTTATTGTATTTCTATTGTTCTTTTATTGCATTCTACATCTTTATTGTATCCTTATTGTATTCATAATCGCATTTAATATAATTTTATGATTTCATTGTATTTAGTTTTATTGTGAAAAGAAGCGGAGAGATTGTTAAAAAGCATTTCGCTATATCACATCATGAATGTATATGTATGTGACTAATACGTTTTGATTTGATTTGACAATCCGACTCCATCGTTCCAAGCCGATGTGAACAGTTTAGGTGGAAATTCAAACGTGGGTTAGTAATATCCACGTCCTTGGTTGAATTTCCTGTGTAATGTCTGTCTCTGCGACGGAGCGAATGCGAGTGTGTGTTTAGTAGAACAGCGAGCGAGTCCCTGAGAGCAACTGCAGCCCAGTTAAACTGTCATGTTGACTCTGAGTTACCACTGACACTTTGATTCTTTGCGCGCGTGTGTGTGTGCGCGCGCGTGTGTGTGTGTGTGTGCTGGCTTGATGCCATGCAAATCCAATCACCCAGACCCATAAAGTGTGCATTTCCATTTCCTATTGCTCTCCGCAGACACTGAGAAAGAGAAAGAGTGAGGAGGAAGGTGGAAAAGACGCCGGTGCTTTACGGTTATAGCAGCATCCAGCAGGTATATATTCGTATAAACTCATTATGTGTCCCATATTTCTGGGCTGATGCGATTCGGGCCGAGGAAGCGATTTGAATCTTTCACAAGGCGCTGCTGTTCTTCGTTTGGCGAGCGTTTGTGCGTTCCCTCTCTCTCTCTCTCTCTGTCTCTGTGTCTCTCTCTCTCTCTCTGTGTCTCTCTCTCTCTCTCTCTCTCTCTCTCTCTCTCTCTCTCTCTCTCTCTCTCTCTCTCTCTCTCTCTCTCTCTCTCTCTCTCTCTCTCTCTCTCTCTCTCTCTCTCTCTCTCTCTCTCTCTCTCTCTCTCTCTCTCTCTCTCTCTCTCTCTCTCTCTCTCTCTCTCTCTCTC
>MU204278.1:117921-131082 GCA_017309775.1 Paedocypris sp. Pulau Singkep
TTCTTCAAAGCGCTCTCCATCACACAACAGGACGAGTGTTCTAACCTGATCTTTCCCAAACCTCTCCTCCGCTCACCTCCGCCTCTGGTTCACATGGCGACGCAGGGCGAGCAGGTGGCCTTCTTAACCAATGGGAGAGAAGGCTTTTCTCACAGCTCGCACGGAAATAATGGGACATTCCTTCGCCGGACTGAGACGGAGAAAAGAGGGATTGGAGTCTATTCTGATGTCGCAGGCCTTTCACGGGCTGTGAGAAAGACAGCGCTCCACGGGTCACGCCAACATGACGGGGACAGAAAAGCCAGGGAGAGCTGAAGCAAACAACCAGCACGGGCTAATCCATCATTAGCATTAAAAAAACACAGATAGATTGAGAGCGAGAGAGGAAACTATAGCGTGCTTAATGAGACGGGACGGACTGACACTTTCAGCGTGTGTGTGTGTGTTTGGTCATTTATGTCGGTGAGATTTCTTGTGTCAGATATTTGGCAACAAACAAACACGTCTGGACACTTTCGATGCCGTCCACACTAAATGGAACGCCACTTTCATCTTACGCGTCGAGATTTGTGAGCACTTCCTGAGAGAAACAAATGCGTTGGCTTTTCCACACCTCGTGCACTTCTTCCCTAGGTTTCTATTTGGCAGCAAACACGACTCGCACACACTTCTGAGACCGGATATGTTTTCCATCATTAAAATGGCTTGCGCTAAATGCAACATCACTTTCATCTACTTGGGAAAAAAAAGAACGTGAAAAAATGTGAGAAATTGCGAATAAAAACAACAACAAAACTTTAGGCCTTTGCAATTCAGACAAACATGAAAATATGATTATGAAAATGGGATCTAGAAAACCAACAAACCAACGTTTCTTTTCTTTTAGACTTGTGAGAAATGAATAAAGTGACTTTGATATATTTCCTGTACTTTTTCTGTGTTTGGCAACAAATTCATCCAATTTCATCCATCATTAGTGTGAAAGCTGTGCAACATTATCCAGTTCCTGTTCACAACTATTCTTTTTAAAGGTGGTTATTGCTACAGTTTGTCATCGTTGTTAAACTTCCTAACCGTGTGTTCATGTCTCATCTTGCACTACTGTTTGAAATCTTCAACTTTTCCACTATTCAACGGTTTCATCGATTTCTTCAACTCTCACTTTGAATGGGAAGCATCTTTCAAGCGTCTCGTTCAATGTAGAAATGTCGATCGTCTTCCTAAACTTGCGTTTTCCGTGAAGATGACTTGACTTTACATTTGTATCTTTCCAATTATCATACTTTTATACTTTCATACTCATGTATTCAACTTTTTATTAATCCTTTATTTCCATTTTGACTTTCAATGGGATTCATCGTTCCGTTTTCACCGTCAATCCTCTTACCAACTTTCATCAGTGAAATGTCAGTTTAACTTCCGGATCTGGAGACGTTCATCTTTATCCACTAAAGATTCTTCATTTCCTTTCATCGTCTCAACTTTTATCTTTCATAAACGTATCATACATAAAAACTCTTTCGGGAAACCTGCCCGTCGTTGCGACGACACAATTTGGACAATTGTACTTTAAACTATCGTGACCAACTGTCGCGCATTATTATTTTCAGAATTGTAATATACTAGTAGTTAAAATGCAACTCACTTTCTTTTATAAAGAACTAAAGTTACACACAAAAAACCCTTGATAGCACATTTGCAAATCAGACGTGAAAACATGATTATGAAAATGAAATGTCATGGAGAACAGTGCGAGCCACTAAGCGACGGTTCACTTCATTACAAGCGAGATCAGATGTTGTCGCCCGGCTACGGCCCTTTCCAAAGGTTTCATGAGGTCCTGGCCTTTCCTCAGCCGGCAAAAACCCTGGAAAAAAGCCGAGACACACCATTCACATGACGAGCGCAGAAGCGGTAAAGCGCATCAATGAATCATTAGGATTCTAACGCATTTAGACAAGAAGAAGCACTTTTCTGCGGGAAAGCAAGAACGGCGCTTGGCCCTCGACGCTCAGATCTTTGTCATGCGCTCACACATAATGCAAAAGAAAATTAAGAGCTTGATGTTTCACAGCCAATCAGGAGACGGCGGCTGTGATGTGGTTTAACTCAACACTGATGCCCGGGCAGCGCTCTGGGTCTCCGCGGAGATGATCAGATGCAGAGGAGAAGAGTGAGACGGATGTTGATGCGTCTGACGTTTAATAAGGCTTCTGAAGTTTGATGCCGTGGACAGGCCGTCCGTCAGTCATCCGAGCAGATGAGAGAAGAGTACAGTCGACAAAAGAGTAATAAATCATCTGTTGAAGAGACTATTCATGTTTTAAATAATCGGATAAATGATTATAACCGAGTGTGAAGCTGTCATGTGATGTGCTCAGCCAATCACTGCTCAGCACATCAGCATTTTGAGAGAACCTCAGCAAGACAAAACAAAACACATTTGACAGGGGAATTATGTCACTGTGGTGTTTAGCAATGTCAAATTCTGTATAATAAAAAGAATTATATATTTAAAATACACTTTTGTTAATAGATTATCACTTAATAAAATAATTAGATTTGTAGATTTGTTTTTACAAGTTTCTTATTAAGGGGGAATTTATGACTTCAGTATCCTCAAATTCAATCTAATCAAAACATTTTAGCAATTTAAACTGCAAAAATATCTGCTAAATATAAAATATCTGCTAAATGACTGTATAGTAAATAAACTGAAATATGCCCATAACAAATGTGAAGACTGAGGAATTGCTTTTAGTTGTAAAACTTAAACGCTGTTAGATTTCCACAGCTTCAGGAACTCCATTCCCCAGAAATCCTAGCAAATCTCAAGATCCATAGTGTTCTGTCATGTGATTATGATTTGCATACATAGCAAACTGTATTACAATGTCAGTTTGCGGACACAAAGTGACAAAATGACACATAAAAAAAATGTTGATTTCCAGTAGATTATTTTGATTATAGATCTCCACTCGTGGCCAGTCACAGAACCTTTAATACTTCTCATTATTTATAACTTAATGTACTTCACATTACTTATGCATTATTATTATTATACATATTATTACTGCACTTAACTAACCTAACCCTAACCGTTCCTTCCATTTCGTGCCAAAAGCGAAAGTTCTTTTCATGATAAAATGAAACCTTGAACACCTTTCATAGCCAAAATGTGCCCAGCATGTCATTTCCTCACAATCCTCGGTGGAATTTCCATATATTAAATGCATATTGTGACATGCTGAATCATGAAACGCTAATGCCCGGAAGATTCCGCGATGCACAAAACCCCTTCGCTTCACAAAAAGCACAAGACGCCGCAGTATGTGCATTTTGTGAAACGCTTGGGGGATTTCATCCACAAGAGGTGTTTTCTGTTATCCATGAAATGAAACTATATTCACTCTTATGTGCATGAAATAGAGGCAATTCAAGCACGAAATCAATTTCCAGTTTAAAATTTTGTGCACAAAACGAAGTGCTGATCTTACATTTTGCCCAGATGAATTTTCCCAGTTCCGTGAACAAAACATATTAAACTAGATGATGCATTTTGTCCGAAAATATGAGATTTCGGTCCTAAATTTTGTGGATCTCAGAGGCACGCAAAATGATTTACAGTAACAAAAAATTCACATTTAAAACAAATGACTTTTGTTGACATTTGATTTTTTTTTAATTCTATTTTTACTCACATTATTTGTAGAATTTTAATTAGCTTTTGCATTCTCTTCTTTTAATCTTGTAACTGTTGCATAATTTTTTTTTATTCTCGTTGCATTCTCTTCTTATAATCTCATAACTGTTGCATTCTCTTCTTCAATTTGTGTAACTATTACATTCTCCTCTTTCCCAAAAGAGTCATGCCACATTTTGATTTCCTGTTTTTACCTTTTCTTAAACCCCTAAATTCTCCATTTACGTGCGCCGGCATTGCATTTTTCAAACGCACTCAGCCTTTCTTCTGCTTTTAAACACCCACTAGGAACGATACCATCAACTCCTGGAGGATAAAATCAAGTCGCATCCCCCATTTCTCCTCCTCAATTATCCCGCTTCCACCGAAAACGCATCACATTATGGAAGCATCACGGGTGCCAAATGCCATTTCACGCCGAATCCAAGGCAAAGGTAGCGAATTCCTCCTAAAAGACTCCAGCGATTTCCCATCCCATAGACACACATATATACACACAGACCTTTGTCTGCGGCAGGAATGACTTGCAGTGAACGCCTGTAATTGAGGAAGTTTTTTTTGCGTGTGCGTGCTTTCATTACGCCAAAGCCCCGCGGAAACAGGAAATACACGTTTTCATCCCGAGGAACATCAAACTGCAGTTGAAGTCATAACACCTCCCCGCACCTAATTATCTGGAGTACATGGTGGTCTTGGCTCTGGCTCGGCTCCTTCTCCCCGTCTCACACACACACACACACACACACTAGAGCATCACCTCTGACAGATGGGCTGGCACTGCTCTCTTCCCAACCTGTTCTCTGTTGCGAAATGTATGTGTGTGTGTTTACACGTGTTCCGTTTGTGTGTGTGTGTGTGTGTGTGTGTGTGTGTGTGTGTGTGTGTGTGTGTGTGTGTGTGTCTCTGCAGGCCGGCCTGTGCGCGCACACACACTCACTCACACACACACACACACACTCCGATGACCTTCATCAATGCATTAAATGAAGCCTTAACACGTCGGGTCACGTGATCCGTGGGCTCGGCGCTGGTGTGAGGAGCAGGTCGTGTGTGTGTGAGTGATGATGATGAGGACTTTGAGGAGAAGGTTGGACGTACCTGAGCCTCTCTTGGACAGCACCTTCAGAGTGAGAGAGAGGGAGAAGCCGCAGAGCAGGAGCAGCAGCGGGTGGAGGAGAGCTGTCATCTTCCTCTCCAGCCTGACGAGAGACACAGAGCGAGCGTGTCACACACACACACACACACAGCCATCACTGCCCACGCACACGCACACACACACACACACACACACACACACACACACACACACACCGCGGGATTTAAAGGTGAACCGTGTCATTTCGTCGCTCTTTTCCACGGTTTCTTCGGCGAGTCGCTTGTAGCTGACGAACGCGAAACTCCGCTGCGCCATTAACCGCGTTTGTTTGGGCACGTGACACTTTTAATACCGAAAATTAAGCGCCGAGGGGGGCGGGGCGAGAGGCGGGGCCACGAGCATCCCTTTACATACAGCGATCACGACTTAAACTGAGACAAATAATGTCTTTGATTGAAATGCAGTCCTTCTCTTTTACAACTCCGCAGACTTCTCTAATGAGAATGGTATTTTAATATCTAATAGCTAAAATATTTGTCATTTTTTGCAGTAACATCGTGGAAGCACATCCATAGAATAGCTAGTAAAGTTTTTATATAGCCTATTCCTGATTTAAAAATAAAGAGAGTTGCAATTTACTATTTTATCTGACTTACACACGGGCATTATGTTGTAGATAATAATGTTTCATGTAATAAAGTAATGATTATGTGTCTGACAGTCTCTCACACTTTATAGACCCGCCCTCTTAAAAGTTAAAAGACCAATCAAACTAACGGTGACGTAGCGTATTACCCAATCAAAAGTGGGAAAGGAGAGTCGTCATAAAATGCGTCAGGGATTATTTGCATGAATCACTGCAAAAAAAAAAAACAAAAAAAAAAAATCATCCGTCCCGTATCGATTCAAAACGGAACACGCAATTTCAATCTCAAATACGGAACAATTTCGCATTTCAAGAGACAGGTGGCAACTGAACAGGTGGCGTCGATGTGACAGTTCTGAATTCGCGCTTCTCACGTCATTCTAATACAGAAATATCTTCACTTGTTTGGCAACGTGCGGATGGTCGTGTGTTCAGGTCAACTGAGTTTGAGGAAGTGTGAGCATATTTAATTTGAAACTATTTAATATTGAGGACGAGAAACAATACTCTGTTCTGTTCTATTCCATTCAAATGTATCCAGTTCCATTTCTATTTCATTCTGTTCTGGTGTAATCTATTCCATTTCATTCAATTATGATATAGTCGGTTTATTTCTATTGCAGTCTATTGTAACCTATTCTATTTATTTCTTTTCTATTCCATTCCATTACACTCTATTGTAATTTACTTGATTTATTTCTATTCCGTTCCGTTCTATTCTATTCTATTCTGTTCTATTATATTGCAATCTATTTGATTTATTTCTGTTCCATTCTATTCCATTTTATTTTATTGTAATCCATTTAGTTTATTTCTATTCCATTCTATTGCTATCTGTTATATTTCTTTACATTCTATATCATTCCATTCTATTGTAATCTATTCGGTTTATTTGTCTTCCATTTTGTTGTAATCTGTTTATTTAGATTCTATTCCATTCTATTCTTTTGTAGTCTGTTTGATTTATATCTATTCTATTTATTTCTATACCATTCCACTCCACTCGAATCTTTTCTATTCCATTCTAAGACTCTTCCACCAAGTCAATAATTTAACCAAATGATAACTAAATGTTATTTAAAATAATTTCTATATTATGACTTTATCTCAGGCTGGATGATACTTGTAAATACTGTATACTACGTAATAACTTGCAATACCCACAGATATGTTAGGTTTTTTTTTCGTTACACTGTAATATTTATTAGTTTTATATAACGCTTTATTGCGAGCTGCTGCGTGGAAGCGCCACATGTTCGCTGTAATTACACAATGACAGTAAGTTCCATTCCATCCAAAAACTCATATTTCACATTCACAATATATTCCAAATTTCGATTGTCAATGTTTGCATTAATGTGTGTATTATTCAATATATTATCCAGCCTCACCAACAACCGCCCGGAACACTTCATGAATCACATAGCAACAAGATAAATTCCTTTCCGAGTGCCTTAGCAACCACAAAGCAGCGCCCTCATCTTTAATAAAACTGCAAAAATACGTCTCCGACAACAGCGGATTCCATTTGTACTTTTTATGCTCAAAGTTCCTTGAGCATAAAGTTGAGTTTGGCTAATTAAATCTCAGACTTTTCCCTCCACATAAATGTACACGCACGAGACAAAGCCGAGCGTGATACAATCTTCAAATGTTCCTTTCTCCTCCAAATCATATTAAAGCAGGACTTCTTGCCTTTTTATCTGATTTATGCGCTTTCCCACGGAGCCACTCAATCAGTCGAGTTCCGTGTTCCTTTTTGAAATCTATTTTAATCTCTGTTTGCTCGCGCGACGCAACATCCACACAATTTTCACATCTGGGGAAGCCTGGATTCTATAGAGGTTCTATAATAGAATCAGCATAGATTGTCTTCTTTATGTTCTTCTTCAAGAGGACACACTAAGTTCACACACTCTCGCCAGTGCCCGCGTTTGCAGCATCAAGTCAGGGGATAGAACTACATTCAACACTAAACATACTACACAATTTGTGCAAAATATTAAACATCGGAAAAGCTATCTTCCAAAAAATGAGTTTTAGGATGACAAATCCATACATTTATCCTTATTATGTACAATTCCAATTCTATTTCATTCTGTTCTATTGTAATCTATTCTACGTAATTCTACGTAATATATTCGGTTGATTTCTATTCCATTCTATTGTAGTCTATTCTGTTTATGTCTTTTCTATTCCATTCCACTCAATTGTAATCTATTTCATTTATTTCTATTTATTTCCACTTTATTCTACTTTAATCCACTGGGTTTATTTCTATTCCATTCTATTGTAATGTATTGTATTTATTTCCATTCTATTTCATTCCATTCCATTCTAATCTATTTGATTTATTTCTTTTCTATTTCATTCTATTTTAATGAATTCAAGTTCTATTGTAATCAGTTTGTTTCCATTCAATTCTATTCTACGCTATTGGAATCTGTTTGATTTATTTCTATTTCATTCTATTGTAATCTATTCCTTTTATATGTCATTACACTCTATTGCCATCTATTTGATTTATTTCTATTCCATTCTGTTATATTGTAATTTATTAGATTTATTTCTATTCTATTCCACTTTATTCTTTATTATGTTTACTATTCCATTCTATTGTAATCTATTATATTTTATTCCATTCTGTATCGTGCCAATCCATTCTATTCCATTTCTATTTCATTCTATTGTAATCTATTTATTTCCATTCTATTCTATTATGTTCTATTCTATTCTATTGTAATCTGTTTGCTTCATTTCTATTGCATTGCATTATGCATTTGCTTATAGATGCTTATTACGCACAAATGTATTATAATCGTGGCAGTTGTGGTCCAGTAGGGAATTTGTCTCGAATCCCAAAGTGGGTAAGACACATGTGCCCACATGCCCCGACACTTCAGCTTAAGGCTGCCCACTGCTCCGGGTTTGTGTGTGTGTGTGTGTAACTTCACTGGATGGTTAAACGGAGTGTACAATTTTGAAACTGCCCCTAGTGGCCATATTGACAAAATCCTTCACTTTCTGTCTTAAAAGTGCAATTCCGCTTGATTTTGAAGCATCAAACACTCGTCTTTGCTGTTGCGAACACTCCGTTCTCAGTGGAGAGGCTGATTGTGCTCAATCCTTCATTCACCACCCGGTTATTTGGTTATATTTCGATTTGTAATTTCTCACCCTGTATTATTTTATTTAGTACTCCGGCAAATACATTCCTCAAAGTGATTGCACTATATGCACATCCACGCCAGCGGTTATCAGTCTGGGTTTATGGATTTATAAGAGCGCTTTCTTTGATATAACATCTTAACAACGTTTCAGCCCCGCAATTTATCTCACAGGCCTGTCACATGATTCTCCCATGATGCATTGCTTCTGTCACTTTAGCATGGACCCTTAAATTATTCCCCGCGGCCCGTCTTCTCGGAATCCCCTCCGACACTTGTTACAAGTAATCAAATAACACCTTTATTCCCTTCTTCTCGTTTTTTTTTTTTTACCGTAATTAGCACAAACTTAATGCGCGCAAACCCGTCCTCGTCATCCGTAATTATCTCACAATAACATTCCGCTGATGATGAACTGCGCGCCAAATCCAGACACTGGAAGGCCTAAATCACATCAGGAACAGTACAATTTGAGAGGTTAATAGACTTTGTGTGCATATGTGTGTGGGAGTGTTTGCGTCCCCGTGTGTGTGTGTGTGTGTGTGTGTGTGTGTGTGTGTGTGTTAAAAAGACAGGGACGAAAGAGAGCAAAAGAGAGAGAGTCCTCTTGTGATCTCTTTAAAGGGCTTATCATCGCTCTCCCACACATAATCTCAGGGTTCTGAGAGATGAGAGAGTGAGACTGAGAGAGAGATCAACAGTAAGAGAGAGAGAGAGAGAGAGAGAGAGAGAGAGGAAAAAAGGCAGAGAGAAGAAATCGAGAGCAAAGGAGAGAGAGGGAGAGAGTAAATTAGAGAGAAATGGAGGGTGAACCAGAAATTATATGAGAGAGAATCTGACAAAGAAACAGAGAATAAAAGCGAGAGAATAAAACGAGAAAGAGAAATAGTTAGATAGTACTAAACATAGAACACAGAAAAATGGAGAGCAAGAAAGAGCTCTCTCTCTCTATCTCTCTCTCTCTATCTCTCTCTCTCTCTCTCTCAGAAGGAGTAAAGAATATTAGAATATGAGAGAAAGAAATAGTGTGAGAGAGAGAGATAAATAGAGTGAAAAAGAGAAATGTAGTAAGAATGACAGAAAGAGCGACTGAGTAATAGAAAAATAGAGTGAAAGAGAGAGAAAATAGAGCAAGAGATAGATGGATGGATGGATAGATGGAAAGATAGATGGACTTTATTAATCCAACGAGGGGAATTTTTGTTTACAGCAGCAAAACAAACAGAAAAAAAGCAGTTTAAACAAATACAAAAATTAAAATGACAACAGTAAAAGCAAAAATTGCAACAAAAAAAAAAACCCAAAGAGAACTATAGAAAAAATGACAATAAAAAGGGAAAAAAATATAGAAAGAGACATCAAAATGTAGTAAGAGATAAAGACGAAGAAAAAGAAAGAGAAATATAGTAAGAGAAAGAGAGAAATACTATAATGAAAAACAGAGAAAGAAAAAAAGAAAGAAATAGAGCGATAAATCGAGATTGATAGAGAGAAATAGGGCAAGAAATAGAGAAAGAGAGAAATTGAGCAAGAGTGACTGAGAAATAAATATAGTGAAAGAGAAAGACAGAGAGAAAATTAGAGTAAAAATTTTTAAAATTGAGTTTAGTATTATAGTAGTAAGAGAGAAATAGAAAAAGAGAGAAAAACAGATTATTTTGTCACATTTTCACAGCCAGTGTGTTACCCGTTTCAAATTGACATTATAATTATAACTGAATAGTAATAATAATTTTCTTTTTACTCTGCAACAGTGTAAACATGTCTTCCCTGTTCACAACAAATCAAGCAATAATGTCATTAGAATCACAGCGCCACTTACAACACCAACGATACATTATTTCACCTCAATAAAGAGATTCGCAACAAAATCACATCTGGAAATGATGTGTCTTTAAATCTGATTGTCACCAAAACCCCTGGAATCTCACGGATTCGATTCCAATTCGCAACGCAAACACAAACAACAAGGATCGAAGCAAAAACAACAACAACAACAACAACAGGCTCCACTTCAGCGGTTCCTCAGAGGACTCCAGCATGTAGCATGTGTAATGGGAAGCGCGTCTTCTGAAGCTTAAAAGCTCCCAGGGCTTTTCATTGTAATTGCGTGGAAATGAGTGACTGGTACATTATTCACAGCTCGGAGTTTTGTTCTCAGCCGCAGAAAAACCCGTCACGTGTGTTTGGGACCACGACTGTTTAACGCCGCTTGTGTTTTTTTCGCTCACCTTTGGCAATTCAATCATCGTCCGGTTAGAGCGGAACACAGAAGGTCTTCCTCCATTCTTATTGGAGTTAATATCTACAAACACATGTACAGCTGCTCACACTCACACACACACACACACACACACACACACACACACGTGGCAGCGGGCCCAGCTGTGAATGATTGATGTGCTGATTTTATGATTTAATCCAATTTAAACTCTCCACATCTCCGGGCCTGACAGTCAACACATTAACCATGCGGTAAATATAACACTGCCCCCGGAGGAAGAGCTGCCTCATGAGCACAGATACACCTATGAAACACACACACACACACACAAGAAAATGCTCCCTTTTACACACATCTATCTATCTATCCATCTATCTATCTATCTATCCATCCATTCATCCATCCATCCATCTATCTATCTATCTATCTATCTATCTATCTATCTATCTATCCATCCATCCATCCATCCATCCATCCATCCATCCATCTATCCATCCATCTATCTATCCATCCATCTATCTATCCATCTATCTATCTATCTATCTATCTATCTATCCATCCATCCTTCTATCTATCTATCCATCCGTCCATCCATCTTTCTTTATTTCATTCTATCTATCCATCCATCCATCTATTTTTTTTTCATTATATCCATCTATCTATCTATCCATCCATCCATCCATCTATCTATCTATACGTCTATCTATCTATCCATCTATCTATCCATCCATCCATCTTTCTTTATTTCATTCTATCTATCTATCCATCCATCCATCTATTTTTTTTCATTCTTTCTATCTATCTATCTATCTATCTATCTATCTATCTATCTATCTATCTATCTATCTATATATCTATCTATCTATCTATCTATCTATCTATCTATCTATCTATCTATCTATCTATCTATCTATCTATCCATCTATTTTTTTTTCATTCTATCCATCTATCTATCCATCCATCCATCTATCTATCCGTCTATCTATCTATCTATCTATCTATCTATCTATCTATCTATCTATCTATCTATCTATCTATCTATCTATCTATGTATCCATCCATCCATTCATCCATCCATCCATCCATCCATATTTCTATCTATCTACGTATCTATCCATCCATCAATCCATCCATTTTTCTATCTATCTATCTATCTATCTATCTATCTATCTATCTATCTATCTATCTATCTATCTATCTATCTATCTATCTATCTATCTATCTATCTATCTATCTATCTATCTATCTATCTATCTATCTATCTATCTATCTATCTATCTATCTATCTACCCACCTAAATATAACAGTGAATAACAGTTATAGTACAGAAGAAGTGGGCTGCGTTATAAACACAGATACACGTATATGAAACACACACACACACACACACACACACACACACACACACACACATGATGGGAAAATGAATCACTCAAGGACAAACCAAAACCACTATATTCAGATATTACACACATGACAGATCTCAAAGAGAGCTGATATGACGTACGTGAGTGTGTGTGTGTGTGTGTGTGTGTGTGTGTGTGTGTGTGTTTATGAAAGAGCGGGGAGGATGAAAAAGGACCACGCTGGCCTTTGTGGACTCTATTATTTATTGTGGCAGTTCCAGCTTTCTTGTGCCAGCCAAATATCAGAGTTAAAGTCGAATGCGCTCGGGGGCACAAGTGTGTGTGTGTGAGTGTGTGTGTGTGAGTGTGTGTGTGTGTGTCGGCAGGAAATGAGAAACAATAAATATGGACTCAAAGTCTGATTTAGCGGCAGGAACTTTGCACACACGTGACCCGGCGAACAGCAACCCGGCGCATCACGGCCTCGGAGGGCGAGTGTGTCAGTGCCCGACGCCATCCACGAGAATTCTGAATATTGATCAGCGTGTGTGTGTGTGTGTGAGTGTGTGAGTGTGTGTGTGTGTGTGTGTGTGTGTGTGTGTGTGTGAGGTTTAAGTGGCTGGCAGAACGTTCACACTCCAGTGATCAGCCGCGGATAACAAGAGACCCCTGAGTACTGGTGCATACTGATGGTGATTAATTATTGAGTATTACTGCTGGACTACACCAATCCCCTCACCACACCACCTCACACTCACTCACTCACACTCACCAGTCACACTACACCAGCACTAATCCCCTCACCACACCACCTCACACTCACTCACTCACACTCACCAGTCACACTACACCAGCACTAATCCCCTCACCACACCACCTCACACTCACTCACTCACTCACACTCACCAGTCACACTACATCAGCACTAATCCCCTCACCACACCACCTCACACTCACTCACTCACACTCACCAGTCACA
>MU204278.1:152014-167268 GCA_017309775.1 Paedocypris sp. Pulau Singkep
AAAAAAAAAAACAAAAAAACAAATCACACATTGTTTGCGTAGAAGCGGCGCTATTGCGGGGGCGGGCACAATGACGGCGCGGCGTGGAGAGGGTCATGTCATCACCACGACTACCTCTCCACATCGATTACACACACGCCTTATCAGTGACACGACCCGCGCGACCCTCTTCACAATCACGCGAGGACCAGTCACGGACAGGCGGGGGCGGGGCCGTCTCAGCGGACCGCCAATTACACGCAATTACTGTGAGAGAGTGTGAAGGATAGAGTGTGGCGCAGGAGGGGCGGGAACATTAACTCCTGTACAGTCGCCGTAGTTACCGGGCTATTCTGGGACTGCACATGTATCTGCGCTCTCATCTGTGAGCCACACAGCCTTGTGTAGGTGGCCACGCAGAAGTTCCGAGGCCTGGACGGGAAACAAAACGGACGGGGAAGGTTTTCCGCTGAGGAGGAAAGGCTGGGAAATGGCGCGATGGGTAACAATGGCGGGTCGTAGTGTGTAGGTGCCAAATCAGCTCGGGTGTAAAGACGGCTCGGGGCGGGTGACTAATGATGACGTCGCACTGGTTGATTTGGTTGCGTGTTGGCAAGATGACGTGTAAGATAGAAAAAAGGGAAATATAATAAGTTATAATTAGTGCTGTCAAAGTTAACGCGTTAACGCACTTGATTCATTTTAAGACCTAATCGCGTCCATTTTTTTGACATTAATTAACGGCATTATTCACAGTTGCATTTTTTTACTTTCGGATGGCAACTATGATGAATAAATTAAACAAAAAAAAAACAAATCAATATAACTGATTTTAGTTATCAATGTGTAAAACCGACATTTGGGCAAATTAAACCAGACTGCACAGCATAATTAAAGGTTTTCTATACAGTTACACATTTACTCGATGACACGTGCTTGGTCCGAGTGCTATAACCGGGCAGTGATGTCATCATTAGTCGCCGGCCCCAGTCGTTTTTACACCTGAGCTGATTTAGTAGCTCGGCTCGTCTGGACCAATCACTGTCTTACACGTCATCGTGCCAACTTACAGCCAATCAAATAGTGTCACGTCATCACCAGTCGTGGAACCCTGAGCCGATTTAACAATCAAGACCCTCAAACTTCATTTAATGTTAGAAGAATCATTTCAACACTAGAAATACAGAATCAGGAGCCGCTGCCTCACAGAGAGAGAAGCTACTGTAACGTCTTTACTTAACCAGCAAGAAGATTATCCTGCAAGAAGAAAGAGAGAGAAGAGATAGAAAGAAAGAATGATAGGAAAACCAGAAAGAAAGGAAAATAAAAAAAATAAAAAAAAAATGTGAAAAAATTAAGAAGATAAAAAAACAAAACGAGTTAAAAAAAAAAAAAATCAAATAAAAGGATCTGAGCAAGTTGAGCATTTGTAATGCGCTGCCAATGGAGTGAGAAAATTCTACTTAAAACAAGAAAAAAAGTCTTGTTACAATGTAGATTTGTTTCTGCATTTCACTTCTTGTTCTCACTGGCTTTAATATTAAATAAAAGTAACTAGTTTCTTAAAGTGAGAAACATTGTGTTCTCAAGATGAGTAAAGTTCACTTGACATTTCTTGTTTCAGGAAGTTCTGTGTTAAAACATAATGTTTACTTAGAAAAATGTCTCAATTTAGTGTAAAATATAATCAGAATTAGCATTTCTTTCCAAGCAAGAAAATTCAAGTCTTATTTTCTTGAAATAAGCAAAGTAGTCTTTCACTCTTAATTCTAAGCTTATTCAAAAAGAAGATTCAGAAAAAGAAGAACAAGATTTCTTGTCTAATTTCAAGATTTTGTGGCTTGTCAAGAACGTATTTGTTGCAGTGTTGGGGCCGTATGTAAATGGTGCTCTGCATTGAACCATCCAGTGAGGTAAAACCCGGAGCAGTGGGCAGCCATGACATCATTAACTCTGTCGTCCAATCATCGCTGCACTTTTATTTCTACCACAAAGTCTCTTTCTATCGCCATCCAAACTAACGCTGAAAGTCCAACCTGCACCGTCCAATCAGATGCGATGTTCCGACGCCACACAAGCTCGCAATCTGATTGGTTGAAGACAAAGTTTCCACGTGAGGCGACAGTGATAGGCAGCTCTGACATTTAGCGGCATGACAACAAACGATGGCTGAATGTGATTGGCTCGACAATTCAATACAACATGCAGCACACTTAACACTTAAAACAATGATAGGAAGGGGGCGGGGCATTTGGAAATATTAATGAAGCATTTATAGAAAAATTATAATTCACTATATAAAATTATATCTACTTTAATAACTATATTTAATCTAAATAATGACATTATTATAATAATATTACGTTAAATAATAACTATATTTAACTTATATTAAACATTTTTATATAATATTTAACTTATAAAAATAGTTGCGATTCGGCTTTTTAGGCCACATTGGCGCGCGCAAAATCCCATCGACCAAGGACAGAGCTTGAAAAAGTGAATAAAGCGCCTTAAGAATGAGGGAGGAGACGGGGAATAATGACACGCATCTGCATGTAAATTACATCTGATTCTACGTTCTATTGCCAAGTTCACGTCGCCTCCTTCCACCCCCTCACACGTAGCCTTTGGAGAGTTTCACCCAGAATACATCAGCCCCGATGATAGCATGACCCCTGATATGGGCACAGAGCAAATGACAGCTAATTAGGAGGAAGTTCACCCTGAACACACACACACACACACACACACACACACACACACACACACGGCGAGCAGGTGTCGGGCTGCCAGGAGCCTTTAGATGGTGCTCTCGTTAGGATGTAAGGAAGGTCTCAGCCAAAGAGCAGGACATTAGCGTAAGAATCTGCGACGCTGGTTTATAACGCGCTGTGTCTGTGTGACAGGTAAAGAGGTGGATGATTCCAGGTGGAAGTGGAGAGCTTCTGAAGGTGTGTTCGCACCCGTGACTGTGATGAGAGAGGAGCTGGAACGCCACAGAGAGGCAGGAACATCGCATTCACGCAAAGATAAGCACGACATTTCTACGCTCAAAAACTTGGTGGTGCTTATAATCGCCGATTTCAAATATATCCATTTTTCCATATTTCAAGTCAGGAACAATCACAAGTAAATGTAAAGTAAACTAAACTAAATACAGTCGTTATTATTGGATTAGACTGACCATATTGGAGTCGGTTGATTGGCGCCTGAAAACGAAGCACACAAAAGCGTTTGATGTCAATATGGTCACTACGCTGCAAAAAATGAGAAGATAACAAACAAAATGAGTAAAAAAAAAAAAGAAAAGAAAAACAATGTAAAATGATGAACACTGGAGTCAGACGCAATCAAATCGCTCTGTCTTGTTTTTTTTTAAATGAATGATGAAAATGAATACGGATACCAAAACGTATTTTCTGAATCCGTAACAGAAAAAAACCGTATGGTGGTGAGATATTTAACAGCAGCAGTAGCATAATGCCAGTGTTAGACGGTGTTTAATGAGCAGCAGAAGAACTTCAAGCCAGATGAGGTGACGTTCTACTGCTCGTCTAAGCATCAATTTATCCTGAAAGCTTCTCCAAAAAGTGCTTCAGAGGAACAAAAAAAGATGGAATTAAACCTGCGGCCGGTATTTGAACCACTTTTAAAATACAATATTTAGGGCCGTTTCCTGCCAGACGCAACTGTTCCCGAGAGCACCGCTGATCCTTTTAATGCATTTAATGAACAAAATATATATTCTTCTACAGTTCCAGTCTGAACAATCTCGGCACTTATCACATTACGGCCTGGTCTCGACCGATCGCTGGCTCTCGTGCCTCATGCGAGTCTCTGCGGGACAAAAGCACTTGATGAAAGAATAACTAAGAGGCTGCGCACGTGTGAAAATGAAACCGTGTCCGCTGTGGACGCTCCAGGAGACCAGAAAGGCATCGCCTACAGCTTTTCTTCAGTCTGTCTAATCCCTGCACACAACCAACCTGAAGCCCTTACAATATGCCACTCTTCAAAATACAGTACAGACTTCTGTAGTTACATATATATATATATATACTGTATATACATATACATACTACTGTGCAATGGAAATAAAGATGATCTCATCTACTAAATCACTTTTGGAATGAAATCACTTGATATTCAACGAATGAACTTGTAAAAATGTGCGTATGCTTTAGCTAGAAATGTAAAAAATGTAAAAACAAAAGTGTGTTTACGACCGAGAGGAGGCATTAACCCATTTACTAACAATACAGATAAACGGTTTCTTCACATTCCTGTTCCAAACTTCACAGTCACAAATCTTTGCTTCTATTAGCATTTTTGACCACTAAAAGTCATGTGACTGGGTGTCATCCTCCCTCATCCGTGCTAAAGGCTAACGGGCTAGCACAACCAGACCAGTTCAAAAGAGTAAACAGAAAACGGTTCAAAGCGAAGAACACCGAGTCAAACACAATCAAAACGCTCTGTCTGATGAAAATGTACGTAATTAAGCCAGAAACAAATGTTTTTGGAGTTTTTTTTGCCTGACAAATCAGGGGTGTGCTTATATTTGCATAAATACGTATGTTCTTATAAAGTACGGAGTTAAATGCCATTTATCAACCTTGAAAAATGCAAAAATGTGTTTTCCTTGCCTTGAACTACAGTGACTGTACAATAATGCAGGGTGTACGACCTACAACCGTGAAGACTTGTTTTTCCCGTAAAACACACTTCAAGGGTTTAAGAACAATCTTAAAAGAAAGAATCCATTTACTTTGTATTTAATCAGACAGACATCAAGGAGAAACCATCGAGACACCTAAAGGAGAAAACGAAAAAAAGAAAAGACAATGAAGTAGCACTATTGTGTCCTTGAACAAGACGCTGAACATGAGGTGAGAGCGAGGGAATGTTCCGGCATAACCTGCACGTTTAATATCGGCTGTGTGAACTGTAATCCACTTCACGTCCACCTGCCAAGGTCACATATTAAATATACACACACTCTTTTATTTCATGATCAGTTAACATACTGTTAATATGAGGGAATGCTGCATTATAACAGGAAACACTAGAAGCTTCTATTCAAACAGGGGAAGTCACACGAGGAACATACTCGGTTTAAAACCTCACGATTAATCACCCGCCATTAATTATGAAATAAATAATTAGTCCCTAAAGTAGACTTGGAATGATGTGATTAAAGCGGACTAATTAATGTATTAATTGATTTTATGTTAATTTAATTTTCTGCTAGAATGGCCGAATCTGTAGAGAATCATGATGAGTTTAATAAAGAACAAAGGTCAGATTAATGAGAGGAATGTTTCAAATGACTAACCGGGTTTACTTTAGCATGACATTTACAGTTGTGATGGGGGGGGGGAATAAAAAATACAAATTTGATAAACAAAAGTGAAGTTGATAAGCGTGTCGTCAAAGGACAGAGACGGAATCTGTGCTCATTCTCAGCATGCGGCAAAAGTTGCAAAAAAAATTTCCTGCATTTTGAATATTTGCTAAATTTTTAAACACGGCTTGTACTTCTACAAAGTGCGGAAGGGTTTCTGCTTCCTGCCCTGGATAGAAAAAACCAGCAGTCGTTTATGTCAAAGAAAATCTCGTTAAAGTGGGAAGAGTTTCAATGTCTGAACGAATGGCAAGTCTGAAACGGTTCTTTTTTTTATTTAGGTCATTTATTTTGTATTTTTACAAGCTTAAAACACAGATTCCAGAACACCAAATGTAATTGAAAGTGATACATTGAATTTGTATAAATCAAACAAAAGTCAAAAAGTATGTGTCATTTTACTAATATTACTATTTACTATTACTATGTTTGCCTGGAATATTTAGTCTTATTATTCTATATTATCTCATTTCATGAAACTTTCCACATCATTCTTTAGTCTGTTTGGCTGACTAAGTCAAAAGTAAATTATACCAAATTTACATAAAAGATAGGAGTACATACCACTTGAACCCTGCCATTGTTGCTTGCAGCTGGGTTGCTTAACTGCTGTGATTAAGCAAGCTGTTGCTTAATATTTAGATATTAAATTTTTTTTTTGTATTATTTTAATTGCTTTCAAATGTAAACACTGACTCAATAATGCAGTGATTGTAAACAATAAACAAACACTTCTTGATTACATCAGAAAACACGCAAATTGCAGAAAGTATTTACTGCTTTAAGCTCATAAAACACATTTTACAAGGAAGAAAAGTGTGGCAGACTGAAAAATATTAACTGGTTTTTAAACTATTTTACCATTTTAATGACCTTTGGCTTATGAAACAACATTTCACATTGCACGGATTTAAATTTGGGCAAAATATACGCAGCGGAGAAACTTCCTGCATCAAGCCGCTGCGGATCAACACGGATAAAGAGAAAAACACATCATATTATTATAAACGGCTGAACACAATGGCCGACAAACTCCAAACGACTCCATTCGTTCTCACTCCACCAAACGAATGAGGAAGTGAGAAAAGCCATGACCAATCAAATCTCTGCACCAAGCTTCGATAGCACTCGCTGCAAGCTAACCCTGAAATAATGCTAATGCTACAGTAAATAATAGATCACAAGGCATAATCACAGTGGCGAGGTCCGCTGCCTAACCCACTTCTGACGGCCGTTTGGCAGCTGTCGCTACATTCTTACGCGAGCGGGTTAGCGACGCTAAAGCACTGGATCCTTTACCACACAGGCCAGGACGAGGTGAGGCGCGTCAGTGACGCCATCATCGCCTGTTCCATTTGAGATGCATAACGCTTCACACGCTTGAAGTCACGCGCTTGTAGCGGGAAAACGCTTTGCACTTGTCCAGCGGCCGATGATGATGATGATGATGATGATGATGATGATAGGGTGAGCAAGCATCCTCTTTTCCCCGGACATGTCCTCTACTTACATTGTCCGGACTGGTTTTACATATTCACAAAAATGTCCGGGTTTCACACTTCTTCAAAGGAGCATTACACGTTCGAGAGAGAGTGAAAGAGAGAGAGAAAGGGGCTGAGATAGAGAAAGAGAGAGAGAGAGGGAAAGAGGGGGAGAGAGAGAGAGAGAGAGAGAGAGAGAGATATTTCCTTCATATCCCAAGATGTGTATTTTTCTCTCCAACGAGGTGAGGTTGCCAAATCAAATGCTAGAACCCATTGTGGCCCGCAAATCCAAAAGTTTGCCCCCCCCTGCCCTAGACGATGATGATGATGGTGATATCATGGCGGCTGTTCGCTATACGTCGAGCGGTGAACTCTAACGGTGTGGAAGCGCGCGGGCAGTTAATGATGCGTCTGTGACAGTGTCTCCATGGAAACGCGGCGATGTCAGCGCGTCTGTGAAGAGTAAGCGACTGAACGGTTTCGTCAATGGAGGGCATTGTTGAAGAACACTGCTCGATAAAGCGCCGCATTCCACTCGCGGGGTTTAATCGGAAAATAGCCGGTTGCGTAAGGAAAGACGCGCTGGAATATTCCAGGATGAAGCGACTCATTCTGCCGCAGGAATTTCTGCCGGAATTCCGATGAAAGCAAACAACTTTCCTTGAGGATGATCCGCTCTCTCTAGACAACACTGCGCTTTTATTCTGTAAAGGCAGAAGATTGTTCGTGTTTTAAACGTGTTGGGGAAAAGCGACATTTTAACCCACAACATCTGCTGCTTCACCATCAGTGGATCTTTAAGACTTTTTAAGAGTTTAACAGAAAATTATGGGCACGTGAGAACTGTTCAGTAATTACAGTATAATTAGTTAAACTTTGAACATATATAGATGAAGTAAATTAGCATTATTTATCTATCTATCCATCTATCTCTCACTCTCAATCTATCTATCTATCTATCTATCTATCTATCTATCTATCTATCTATCTATCTATATATCTATCTATCTATCTATCTATCTATCTATCTATCTATCTCGCACTCGCAATCTGTCTATCCATCTCTCACTTTCAATCTATCTATCTTCCACTCTCAATCTATTGGTCCTTATCTCACTTTCAATCCATCCATCTATCTTCCACTCTAAATCTCTCTCTCACTCTCAATCTATCTATCCATCCATACATCCATCATTCTTCCTTCCTTCCATCATTCCATTCATAAATACATCCATCCGTCCATCATCACATGAAGCAATTATATTGTATTGTTTACAAATATACGCATTGTAAAAACATACATGCTAAAATGAATGTGACAGTTAGAATAATAACTGATGATGGCGAGTGTCTTTTACTAGGATTGTAACAGAACTAGCGTAAACTCCAGATGGAAAGGTCTTTCGGTTGACGTGCGACTTTTATGCCCTTTATCATGCAAAGATGGCAGTAAAATAATTCCCAGCGGGCCGGATCCCCTGTAAATCACCTCAGATTGGAAGGGCGTTTTGCTGCGAGTCATTGAACACAATATTACCACAGTAGTAAAATTCCCTCCAATCTTCAGTGTTTGAGTCCGTGTGTCGTGATGCTTCTGCTTCCACAACTACGCACCAACACGCTCACGTTCGGTTTTAACACTCATTTATTCCTGAGTAGAAAACATGTAGAGATGTGACTCGTGTCACCAAACTTCTACATCAGGGCACGCAATTGAACATTTTTAATAGACTGTCGAGTTAAAATTTCAAAAATGAAAAATTGCAATTGTTTGTAATTTTTAAAAAAAATTAATTGTAAAGTTTCGACATTCACGGGAACAAAAAATTGTATCATTTAGTGAGGACTCAAAAAGTTAACATTAGAGAGCAAATTAAGTTGTAAATGAAAATGCACGTTTTAAACCGTTTAGTAAAACAATGGTCATTAAAAATTTTATTCCGATTATTATAATTTTAGTCAGATTTCAAATTTATCCGGCTGTACTTTCCCAGTGTGGTTCTGGCAAAGTAAATGTCCAAAACACTTTGTATTTTTATTTGTGTTCAAAATCAAAAGCTCAATGAACAAATATGAACGAATATGAATATGATTTAACATTTTAAAAAATTCTAAAATTACATTTAAGCAGCTAATTAGAAACTGAAACGTACATTTCAAACATCCACCCATTTACTTCAAAAAAAGAACAAAAGCCTTTTACGTTTAAATGCTCCTCTAGCAACAGAGCGCGTGCAAATCCAGATTCAAGCAAAAGCACATTGGACTCCGTTATAAAAGCCGCTCTTTCCTTCGAAACAGATTTATCCTGTTGTATTTTTCCATTGTTGCTCTGGCGAAACATGAATAAGTCATAATATCCCATTATTCATACCTTATATAATATTTTGCCCGTGACTCATGCAGCGTTCCCTATAGGTGAGCGCTTTAAAGATCTGAGCAGGGTGGTGATGACATCATCACTGGTTGCCTTTGAGTCACGGAAAGCTGGTGATGTCACGGCCGTGTGGATTACAGCAGCTTCTCTCTCTCTCTCTCTCCTGTCAGTCTTCTCTTTGTGAAGCGCGGCCGAGGGAACTGTCCCAGAAACATTACGTGTAGGCCTGATCTCTCTCTCTCTCAGAAGCTCCGGGTGGACACCTCTAAAATAACCCATCTGAAGGCTTCTCAGGATGAGTGTCTGTCCTCCTGGACTCCTCAACATCTCCACACGGAGCCGACGCCAGAGCAGGTGACTTCCTGTCAGTGGGATTCATACAGAAGTTAAATGAAGAGCGCAGGATTCACCGGTCTGAAGGCAGATGATGTGCTGAAATAATCTCCAGCCAGGTCTGAGGAAGTCGGGGCGTGACCCCGAAGAGAGGGTGGAGACCTCATTACCGCAATGCCTTCTGGGAGATGGCGCTGAGAAGCGTTTGAGAGCTACGAGACTCCCGCGCTCACCAGCTTTAAGAGGATTAACGTGTCAGGAACAAGACGCTTCTGACAAGCTCCAAGTCTGTAATGCCTCATAATCAGATGCCGTGTGTGTGTGTGTTCCTGTAGTTGTGCAGTGTTTAGCACAAAGTGGGGCCCCGTTGTGTACACGGCAAAAAATGCACGTGAAAAAAATAGTGAAAAAGACAAATCGAGTAAAATGATCTGCCAATGGGTTGAGAAAGTTTGCCTGAGGCTGGATTGGTGGCCGACCAATCAAAGAGCGGTATACAAACACACACATTCACACCCACAAACAATGTTCCATTTTTCAATTAAAAAATAATATATCAATTAATAAAAAAATATGTAGTTGATTGATGTGTAAAAACACACACATATGTAATTGATGGATTGATCAATTAGTAAATTTGTAGCAGCACTTTATAGGTGTGTGTGTGTGTGTGTGTGTGTGTGTGTGTGTGTGTGTGTACTCTAGTCGTTTTCCACGTGTTTATTTCACACAGAGAACAGGTGATGTTAGTCGTAAACACTCTAAGAGCTTCACCAGCATTTATAATTTCACTAAGTGAAGATCATCGAAACATCGATTAGCGTCTAAGACGCGAATCACAAACGTGTTTGTTTGCGTCGTAACGTGTACCTGTTACGTCGACTTCCCCGTCTGTTTCCCGTAAAGCCCAGCGTGTCTGAAAGGAGCCGTAAAGAGCGACTCAAGAACACTCAAGAGTGACGCGTGAAAACACTCCAGCCACTCGAGCCGAGCCGGACCCAAAGTTGAGGAAGTGGTCACGTGAGGTGTGAAGCGGCTTGGTTTGGAGCTGCGCTGGATTAGCCTCTGTGGAGACTCCAGGTCCATTCATCAGTGTCGGCTGCTGTGGAGCTCAGGATGATGCTGGCGTCTGACAGATTGCATTCAATGGCCCATGAATCACCGGGGCAGAAATAGCAGGAGGACGTCTGTCAGGATAAACCTCACGGGTTAACACTTGTGACTTCACCCATCCTGGGCTTGACCCCTGGCCCTGCCTTTGACCTTTGCCCCTATTGAAGCCGCCCCGGTGCATTAAGGTGGAGGAGTTAAGGCGGAGCAGTGTGCTGCGCTCCGGAAAGTTCCGCTCACTGATCAGTGAAACGCATCGTTCTGATTGGTCAGACAAGAGGGCGTAAGGTACTTGAGTAAATGTACTTGGTTACTTTACTTAAGTATGTTTTTGGCTACTTCGTACTTGCACTGAGTATCAAAAATATGAGCAACTTTTACTCTGCATCTGAGTTTTCCACTGCATTAGTGATTGAGTAGCTGTACTTTTCACTCCACTACATTTGAACAGACACTGATCGTTACTCGTTACATTGTGATTGTGCGTGACAAGTGTGTGGAGCTCATCGTCCATCAGCTTTTATACACATAATTTTCTAAATAATATCGTAAGATTTAAAGGCGAAGCCTCGCAGTATCTATCTATCTATCTATCTATCTATCCTCACACCTACTTATCTATCCATCCTTGTCACTTGTCTATCTGTCTATCAGTCTATTGTTGATCTATCTATCCATCCATCCATTCATCCCACTGTGGCTCTCCAAATGTATCTGTTTGTCTGTCCATCGAAGAACAACTGCAGCAAAGTTGAACATCATCTAAAATATATCGAATAGAAGTTGTTTCTAAAGCGTCAAATTAATGGGTTTTGCCTGAAAGAAAAGGCTTTTGATAAGAGACACACACACACACACACACACACACTCCATTATCTCCGAGTGCGCTGGCGCTCTTCAAAATTCAACGTGTTACACCAAACACGGACACCTTTTTTAACAAAGCCTAATTCATAATCACCAATTGCTAATTACGTTTTGTCAAATTAATTTATCGATGTTTTAGCGCTTTGAAGACCAACACTGTTGCAACAAAGGTTAATTCAGGGAGGAAGATGAATGCGCCAGTGTCGGTGTGTAAATGTATTTGCAGAAAGGTCATCAGCAGAATTAGCTAAGTAATGAATTATTGCGCTCACTCCAACAATACAAGTCTCAGAGCCATTTCTCACGCTGACAACAACAGACCGAGTCCAAACCATCTCCAGATATCTCACGCCAGTCGGGAGGAAACGCTATTAGGAATGGCATCCTTCTCCAGGAGGGCACGCGTCTGCTGACCAGTCTTCTGCCCTTCCTTAATGTAGTCCGACATTTACACCTTCATCCGGAGGAAAAGGACAAGACTGGAGAGCGTTTCCCATCTTCACTGGTGACCAGTATGAGATGGTTCCGGCACGGGACTCAGTTCTGAACGCTAATCTCAGATGACTGAAGACTAGTCGTGGCGAGACCCACATTTCTCATTGACATAAAAAAAAAACTAAAAAAACTTAGAAACATATCAAATAAAATACAAATAAAATAAGATGCAACGCCATCAGTCTGCGGAAGCATTAATTGACTTCATATCAGTCTCTTATCACAAATGTTAATTAATAACAAAAAAATTATAATAAAAAATGTAATTCTACTAAAAAGAATAGCAAAATAATTTAAATAGGAATTAATTAATACCATCATTTGTTACATTTTACTGGGAACAAATTCTAAATGAAATGTTTGTTTAATTTTGCAAATAAAATTTCAAAAGTATCTTTTATTTATCCTATTTTAAAAGATTATGCCCTGAAGCTATAACAGAAATACATTTTAAAAGATTTCGTAATGCGCTTAAAAATGCTCATACTGTAAACACACATATTGAATATTTTAATGTTTTTAATGTCTAACTTCAACTGCAGATACAAATTACATCCCGAAATAACAAAAACAAACTAAAAATTGTGGCTGCACACAACATTTTTTTTCACATATCTGCTAAAACAAATGCTAAAACGCCTCAACACCACTTATCTAATAGAGCTACTGTATCTGTAAAACAGCATTGTATGCCCGCCACTGGATTAAGAATATTCCCTATTTTCCCGTATTTATGGTTTTATCTCGGGTCCAAATCTGAAAAAAGCAGCAGAAGTGGTCCGTCCAATCATTCTCCTCCTCAAATTCCACATCTTCCATTAGGCATCGAAATAACTCTAGTCGTCTCTTTTCACTCCGGTCGGCAGTCTTAATTCCCAAGGACTGGGCATTTATGGCTTTTACAGAGCGAGGTCTCCAGCCGTCGGCGCTCATGGAACACTGATCTTACTGGCCTCGGACACAATCCATCTTTCTCTGCCACCAACAACTAGGCAGCGGTGAGTTAGTCGAGTGGAGTAGACTGTTTACACCTAACTCATCATCTACACACACTCTCCATTACACGCGCAGGGTGAGTGATTTACGCCAGGGAGCCATGTAAGGAGAGAAGTGTAGATATTAATATTGCAGACATGCGTCCGAGGCCGAGCGTGTACGACAATCAGAGGCCGGTGACTAAATATGACAGTGGAGGCAATAAATCTCAATCATTTATGTAACAACCCGAGTGAACAAAGAAAATGTAGTTCATTCTCTTCTGACCTATTTCTCTTTGCCCCGCTCATCAATAATGGATGAAGAAGACGAGGCTGCCTGGAATCCATCTGGAGAGGAGCAGGCCCGCCCGAGAACATTGGCTCCACTCATTTAAGGGAAAAAGAAATAATGAAATAATAATATTTCCTCCAGCTCTTTATCACGATGCTCTAGATAAGCTCCGTTTCACCAGGCCCGCGGCCTTCAGCCCAGTGAAACCAGGAAGTGCTGGGCTGGTTTGTTTGCACACCCGCGTGTGTGTGTGTGTTTGTTTGTTTGTTTGAGTGCGGAGAGAGAGAAAGACTTGCGTGTTGTGGTTTGGTGATCCGGCGTGATCTTTCACATGGTAATGAATGACTCACAGACAAGAACAAGACAAAGAGCAGCAGATTTTGCGAGGCATAATGATGCGAGCTGGTACAGAGCGAGACTCGCCCGCTTTAATCAAAGAGAGGAGGAGAGTGAGGAGACGGGAGGAAGAGGAAACGGAAACAAAGATGAAGAGGAAAAACACAAAATTGGGGGCTGGAGGAAAAAGGAGGGCAAAACGAGAGAAGGAGAAAAGCAGCGGAACGAGGGAGAGAGAGATTAGAGATGTGGGGGGGACGAGAGCGGCGAGCGAGAGAGGAGAAGAGTGAGAGAGCGAGGAAGAGAGAGGAGAGCGAGAAAGAGATGAGAGCGATAGAAAGAGAAAAAAGGAGAGCATGTGAGTGAATGAGGCTGAGGGAGGAAGAAAGAACAAGCAATAAAAAGGAGCAGAGAGCATTAGAAAGAGATAGCAAAAAGAAGAGCAACAGAAAGAGAGAAAGGATAGTGAGAAAGGAGGAGAGCAATAGAGAAAAAGAGAACGAGAGGAGAGTGTAGTAGGGAAATAAAGAAATAGAAGGAGAGGAGAGCGAGAATGGAAGAGAGCAATAGAGAGAAAAGAGAGATATAAGAAGGAGAGTGATAAAGGAGAGCAACAGAAAGAAAGAAACAAAGGAAAGTTAGAGAAATAGAGATAGAAAAAGACAGAAGAGCGATAGAAAAAGAGAAAAAAAAAAGAGACAATAGTGAGAAAGAAGGAAAATCAATAGCAAGAAATAGGAGAGGAGCGCGAGAATAAAAGAGATCTATAGAGAATAGAAATAAAGAAGGGGAATAGAAAGAGAGAAAGGAGAAAGGAAAGATTCAGAAAGGAGAGCAACAATGGAGAGCAACAGCGAGAAAGGAGAGTGATAGAAAGAGAGAGAAGAGAGAAAGGAAAGATAAAGAAAGGAAGGAGAGCAAGAGAGAGAAACAGAAGGAGAAGAGATTGATAATGGAAGAAAGCCACGTAGAGAGAAGCAATAGAAAGAGAGAAGAGAGAAAAGAGGACCGCAGTGGAAAAAAAAGACAAGCAAGAGGAAGAGCGAGAGTGAAGGAGAGAGAGAGACAGAGAGAGGGAGGGAGGGAGGGAGGGAGAGAGAGATGATGGCTGGAGAAACAGATAATGATGAAGCAGTTTGTTGTAACCTGCATTTCTCCAGTCGAGCGGCTTTGTGATGTTTGTGCAGAAGACACAATCCTCCTGTGTACAGTCAACGCTATTTCAGGAGATGAAATCATCGCTTTTATTCTAAAAATGAACGACCTACATGTGGAGTGATGGCACGGGACGAAAATACACAATCTGCGTCAACATTCCGTGACCTTAAGAAGCACCGGGTCCAAATGAGCCCTGACATCTCCAGATGTTCACCAGCCTCGTCTCGCCCTCACATCCTAACCGCTCACGTGGAAGTTCCATCTCGTGGAAAGAAGAAGAAAAAGAAGACGTGGTGTGTAGCGCGGCAGATGTTCCCTCCAGACAACACGAGACGCTGACGGACTGGAGATGTTTGCTTTGCCTTTTGCCACGTTATTTATTCACTCGTTACTTACTGCTGTGTGGAGAGAGAGAGAGAGAGAGAGAGAGAGAGAGAGA
>MU204278.1:176255-194594 GCA_017309775.1 Paedocypris sp. Pulau Singkep
GATAGATACAGAAACAGTGATAAAAAAAAGAGAAACAAAGATATAGATAAAGAGATAGAGCGATAGACAGAACTTCTTTTCGTCAAACAGATGAGAAACGTTACCACCACTTTAAAATTCTAACAAAATTAATAATAAAGACCAAGTAATATATGAGAAAAACATGCGTTTCAGGTTAATCTGGCCGTGTGTGTGTGTGAGCGTGTGGTGTGTATGCCCGAGTGAAGTGGACGCTGGCGCAGATTGGCTGCCGCTATTTCACCGGGCAATTGGTGTGTGTGTGAATGTTGTGTGTCATGTAAGGCGACCTTGAGTGTCATGAAAGGCGCCAATAAATAAAAAATCGAATGAATTATTATTATTATTATTATTATTAATATAAAACAATTGCACAGGGAAAATATTGCACATCACGCATTAATTATGCATTAATATCCACACACGTGCAAAGTGTTGCACATTTTTACCACAGCACTTTTGTTCTAGGATCATTGTTGTAAAATCTAATTTCCACACACTCTACACAAAGTACATAAAGTGCGATGCTGTCATTCCGCGTGAGTCAAGAAAAGAATCCGCATAATCCGGCCTGGCCCGACATTCATATTCATGTTATGATTTGCCCACAATTTTTCACAGTCCATTGAGAATTCTCTTTAACCCAGTTGTAACTGGAGCCGCACGGTCCATATGGCAGAAATCTGTGTGGCGAGTGAGTTCATGGAACAGGGTGACACACACACACACACACACTCACACACACAGGCTATCCCGTCTGAGGACGTGTACTCCAGTGTTCCCAGTATTCCCAGTATCAGGATATCATCATCATCACGTGTCAGTGGTGTGTCGATGTAGGCCGCACTCACTCACAGAGCTTTTGTGAATGATGTATGCGCTTGGAACGCTTTCTTCTGCTCGGCCTGTTTGAATGCAGCGCCTGTATAAATGATTTAATGTAGCGCGCTACACTTGATCCGCCGGCTGCTTTCTTACACACTTACTGAAGATTATATATTACACACACTCTGTAATTTATAGACGCCACTATGGATGCGGGATTAGATGCAGAAAGAGCCACGACAAAATGGGCAGTTGTGCCATTTGGAAGAAATAGCTTTATGTGTAAAGTGTGTGTGTGTGTGTGTGTGTGTACACTATGTATATTCTTTTCACACACACATTATTTATACTATTTCCTTATGTATATAGTATAATGTAATCAATTTTCTGTGTGTCTATTACACATATATTCTCTACATATGTATATTTTTTTATATATAACATATACCAAATATCTTCTATTAGTGGCCTGTCTCTATTAGACGCCCGTCTCCAATAAACACCTGGCGTGAAGCAGATATTTACAGCTTACAAACAGAATAATAAATGATTTATTATATTACATATTTAGATTAAATCATATTATAGTATACTATATACAAGTATACATTTATATGATTATAAATTTATACATGTATATTAAAATTATACATAAAATTCTATTCAATAAAATTAAATTTAATATAAAATTCAGTTTTTTGGATAACAGGCTGCCTCCATTAGTTCCCGGTCTCTATTAAACGCCTCACCGTCTGAATAATTTTTTGAATAAACACTCTACTATTGGAAAATATGTGGTTTACAGTGTGTGTGTGTGTGTGTGTGTGTGTGCAAAATGCTAGATAAGCCAATTGCAGGGTTTTGACCTAGTATTGAGATTATATATGCATTTATTTGTTCGGTTTTTTTACGCCATCTTAGCTTCAATGGCTTTTTTGTTTTTGTTGTTATTTAAAGTACAATTTCTGATGTAAACACACGAGCACATACTCCACAAACGTATCTATTGGTAGAGAGCGAGAACATACATTTTTAAACACATGCAAATACATACATACGTGCAAACATACGGGTATGTATTTCTATACTATTTATATTCATATGCTGTATATACAGACACTCACACATAGTTATATATGGAGAAAGAGAGATGATGTCTTCTAGTCATAAAGGAAGAGAGAGTGAATATCTCAAGGGTCCGTCACAAAATATTAGACCGCAGATATTCAACCCGATCGCCACTTTATGAGTTTCTGCGCCGCTGCTGAAATCACCAACATGGTGGAGGCATCTGAAGAATTGGTGACACTCTTCCTTTCCATCTCGCCGTGATATCAGATGAGGCAAGAGAGAAAAGAGAGAGAGAAAGTGATAAAGAGAGAGAGAGAGAGAGAATGGGAGTGTGGGCGGAGTCCCGAGCTGCCACAGTGGGGGTAAATTATCCCTAATCAGGGCATCATTGTGGACGGGTCCATCGGAACCCAACGCTCATACCCCATAATCAGCTCCTGCGTGTCAACCAATCGCCTAAAGCTGCACAAATTGCCACCATTTACGCTCCCACACACTCTATATCACAGATGCGCTTGTGTGTGTGTGCGTGTGTCTTGATATAATAGAGGTCAAAAAAACAAAGAGCCAAATAAAATGATTAGAAAGAGAGATTAGACTGAGTTAAATCAGCCGGCGTTCAGACGAGGGAGACGGAACTCTGGAACTCATCATCAGGAGGACGAGGAGGACGAGGAGGACGAGGAGCACGTCAGCTCACCAGACGCTGAGGAGGCCAGATGAATTAGGCATGTTGTTTCCCACTTCAGCAGCACGCTTGAATCTCCAGCCACAATAAACTCTTATGGTTTCCCAGTGAGAAGCGATGACCTGGTTTTCTCGGCGCCGTGTTTGACGGAGGATTCTCGGCTCGGAACATAAACCGCATCCTTTTGTGCCACTTAAATTGGGGCTTTCAAAGCTTCGTTACACACTCTTGCATGACCTATTCATGTTCTCAGCTGAAAGCTTTCGCCCCTCACACACTTTCTTCTCAAAACTTCCAGACAACTTAACGCTCCTGTTGTTATTGTCTTGTGTGTAGAGAGACATCAGCCAGAGCGCAGACTCTCTATAGGGTCGCAGAGACGAGCCGGGCCTCTCCAGAACCTTCTCACCTAGTCATCCCTTGTGAGGCCAGGGTGGTGTGTTCCGGATCATTCTCTGGAAAGACCAGCCACCAGGGCTGCACGATACATCGACAAAATATCGTTATCGCGACAATAGGACGCGCAATAACCATATCGCAAACAGTTAAAAATATCGCAAAGTTGCATTATTGATATTGAAATATAATTGACCTAGCGGATCAATGTGAAAGTGGTTTAATTGCAATGAACAAACAGGGCTGAATATGTTTAAAAATATTCAACATAAAACTATTTTGTGTTATTTATTTTATTTTTAAAAAAAGACAAGGCAAGAACACATGTCGTTTAACAGACGCTCACTTTAAGACAGTCGTGGTGATTGTACGGTTATAAGGCCTGAACACTGTTTAATATTTTGCATTATTTACTAGTATTTAGAAGCAGGGACACATTTTGTTTAAAAGATGCTCATGTTGACCTTGATGATTGTGTGTTTATACTGTATGTGAATAAAATGTAATGTTTGAGAGCGATGCGTTTTATATTTGCAAGTCTATTGGTAATAATCATAAATCATTATATCTGCTGAGGTTTTCAGTCTTAATGTTTGACTCCTAGTAGACAGTCTTTAGCTCAAATGAAGCTACATTTGATTAAAAACATATTGCCTGTTTATTTTAGTAACATTTTAGTCATCAGTAGTTTTACTTTTTAGATCATCTCATAATTATAATACTCATTGTAATTAGCATACATGTCTATAAATCACCTTTGAAGACCTGCAATGTTGTTGCACAAGTCAATTTTGAAAGCAAATTTAGCTTAGTGTACTATTGTTTACACTTGCTGCTCTACATATTTATTGTAACATTTGGGTTACTTTTTTTTTTTTTTTTTACCACTTTTTTATACGAGAGATTCTATTTAAATTGTATCTTATTCAGTGTGTATATTATCTTACATTTTCATCCTTAATCAAGGTGTATATCTCTAACATTTTTATCTTGTGTGTTCTTTTTCCCTATGTTGCACCAAACAGAGTAGTGTTCTCAAGTGTATTGTAACCATGAGTCGCAATGACAATAAAGGCATTCTATTCTATTCTATTCTATTCTAAGGGTGCAAAGACACATACATAGTGATGAAAGACCAAAGTGAACAAGGAGGGTAGGAAAGATTGGAAGGAAAGCTTCAGAACAGCAAAGACCTGGGGAAAATCTGAACCACGATGAGGGAGACAGTGCAGACGTCAACATCTGCGACGTCCATGAATAATCAGAGAGTAGCTCGTGCTTTAGCATGCGCGGCTAAGCTAACCAGTGCGGTGTCATCCTCATGCCAAAATCCCACTTTCTTAGACAAATCCGGGAGTCGGGAAGAGAAAAACAGCCCCACAGCATGATGACTCCACCACCATGCTTCACAGTAGGTATGTAACCCAAGTCGAGTTCATCAAAGTTTCTATCCTGACCACGAGAGTGACGGCTCGTTTGACTCAGGCCTTGGCCATAGTGGCATAAGAGGGCACGGCAAAATCTCTCTCTCCGGTCGATAAATACAACACCATGTGGAAACAAGCAAGATTGTTAATTTATATAAAGAAGAAAAAAAAGAACAAATGCAAAACAAACTGTAAAGGAAATGCAACTCGTAATCTACTTACCAAAGCACAAACAAAATACAATTAACTAGCCAAAATCAAAGCCTTACAAACAAAAATCAAATGGGCAAGAAAACACACACACACAACACTTGGTCATTAGACACGCAGCACAGCAATTAACTACACATCAGCTGTAGAGAAGATCAGGAGCTCCTGACCCAACGCAAGTCAGGTGACAAATGAGCTCCCCGACATCTGCTCCTGGGGCGCCTTTATAGACCAGCCCCCTCCAGGAAGAGCCAATGAGGAGCTTGCAGGTGTCGCTCTGAGCTCCCATAACAAACACAGAAAGAAAAAAACCACACACACACACTGCATCTCCCAGTCCAAGACCTGGACACGTGCTTGCTCGTCTCGGGTTGATTCTCCGTTGGCGTAGTTACTGTTGTAAGGAGCATCTTGTCACTACGTTCCTCACAGCTCCCTGCGGGTCACTCCAGGTCCGCCGTGAAGTTCTGGAATTTTTGTGAAGCTCACCGGACTCGTGATCGCTGTGACCCCACAAGATGAGATCCTGCGTGGAGCTCCAGATCGAGCGAGCTTATCAGTGACCTTGATGATTCTCCAGCAGCTGGGTGAGATTCTCAGCACCGCATCCTTTTGTGCTCCTTAAATTGGGGCTTTCAAAGCTTCGTTAGACACTCTGGCGTGACGTATTCATGTTCGGCTGAACGCTTTCGTCCCTCACACACGTTCTTCTGGCCAACGTGACAAATCCCTGCTTTTGGTTGCATATGGTGCACATATATAAGAGATGCATCATATGCCACGCTGATTTAAATAGGCCACCGCTATAGAAAGTTCACGTGGATGATGGGAGCCACATTTGCTATGCATACTTAAACCACACTCGATTACAGAGTGCTGCATCATGGGAGACAGCAGGCAAGACCAACGGCTTTTCTTTTTTTGACTCAGCACTGGAGGGTGCGAGGCGAACAAGCCGACCGGTGTCGTTGTCATCTCATGGAACTTGCTGGCCTATTTGTGTCAACTCGGTTTCAACCGCCAACTGAAGTTCAGCATCATGGAGGCAGCGGAGAAGGAAGCTGTCCTTAATCAGCACAAAAGCCAAAGCTAATTATTATTACGCAATAGCAGAACATGCCGTCCTCCGACAAGATGCTCGGATGAATTCAAAGCGCCTTGTGATCTGCAGAGATTTGATTTTCATTTCCTCCCAGTCTGAAAACATACGTTCATGTGAATTAGGTGTGTGAATGTGGCTAGGCTAACCAGTGCCGTGTCATCCACACGCCAAATTTCTTAAACGGAACAGGAGTCGGGAAGAGAAAAACAGCCCCACAGCATGATGACTCCACCACCATGTTTCACAGTAGGCATGGAATTCAAGTTGAGTTCATCAAAATTTCTATTATGACCACGACTCCACCATGACTCAGGCCTTAAAAAGAAATGAGGCTGTGAAACAAGAAGAAATGAAACAAGATTTTTAGGTGTATGAAAGTGTGTCCTGCTCTGTGATTGGTCGGCCAGCAATCTGAGGTGTGAGCTGTGATTGGCCCCCCTTGACAGAAATGAAACAGCTGTGGAACATGGATGGCTGGGATCCAGGTGTGGCTAGTACAACAAACGACCAGCAGGGGCAGACAAGGTCGCACAAGAGGCAAGATGAAGAACCTTTGGGCTGGTTTGCAATTCACAGATTTGTTAGGACAAGCGCCGTTCCAAAACTGCTTTTACTCAGTGGAACTCTGCATTTGATCACTGCAGCAAACGTTCGTCCGTTCTGCTCAGCTTCGTCGAGCTGCGATCGTTTAAGGACACGGCACAAACCAGCACACACAGCACTGTGAGGAAAACCATCTACATTCCAAACATACATCAAACTTCCAGCATTAAGCCCTCGATCAAAGCTGGAAACTCTGGAGAGACGGAATCTATAACAAGGTTACAGCCAGTCACTTCAGATCGAAGCCTTGGCTAAATTACTTAATTCAACACGCCGCGCTAAACAATCTCCGCTCGGCTTTAGGAATTTATGTGATTACAGACGGTGTTACTTCACTCTGTCCCACGGGGTTTAAAACGGTGTTGTGACCCAACTACTGGAACCACGACGAACCCAGCACACTTGATCTGGCTTTGACCAGCGCAGCTCCTCGCTCTGTTTCAGAGCATGTTGCCATGACGAGGATCTACTTGTTACTAAGGATCACTCACGGAGAGATGAAAGCAGCAGAGAACCAGAGATTTCAATCGTAAAACCATCCAGGGCCACGACGAAGCTTGTTGTCACTCGGTAGTTGTTGTGGATCCGTTTCAAGGTTTGACTTCAAAACCTTGAAAATCTAGCAATCTTCAATCTAGCAGGAATTCTCCGGATTATTCTTCACACTGTGTAATCTCACCGTGGATTCAGACGAAGCTGCACCTTTCAGAACGGCAATTAATGAGAATTTGCTTCGTTTCGCAATCCAGACGACAACTTTCAATAGTATAACTCTGAAGAACAAGTGTGTGTGTGTGTGTGTGTGTGTGTGTGTGTGTGTGTGTGTGTGTGTGTGTGTGTTGAACCCACGGCAAAGTTGCTTTTAGTCTTGTGTGCACTAGAGAAACCGATTTTTAATTCATGTCAGTGATGAATAAATTATTTGGCAAGTTTTCATGTGCGCGTGTTGCTGAGCAAGGGCGCAAGGATGAAGTAAATAAAAGAGATTATAGAAAAGAGACGGTCAGTCGAACGGACACACACGAGCGCGCGTACACGCGTACACACATCACACACACACACACACACGCACGCGTACACACGTACACACACACACATCACACACACACGCGCACAATTAGCTCGAATTTAGCAGCGCTCGTCGCCACCTAGCGGAGCTGCTTTGAATATTAGAGCGAAATAAAATCAGATTAAAAAAATACACAAAATCACAAAGTGCTCGTCTAGAAGAGAAAAAAACTCACTCTCGATAATCATTGAATTATTCATCTGTAGACTCCTTTTCAACGGAACACTAATTCTGTAAATCCATTCACAATCTACAATCAAGAGAAACAAATATAGTGTGTGTGTGTGTGTGTGTGTGTGTGTGTGTGTGTGTGTGTGTGTGTGTGTGTGTGTGTGTGTGTGTGTGAGAGAGAGAGTATAAATATACACACGTTTGTGTGCGCGTATCTGGCATGTATGTTTGTGTGCGCGTGCAGGCGTAAACACATTTAAGATCTTAGATGTGAAATTATATCTGCAATACTAGTGAAATAGATTAATATTACATTAGTTGACAATAAAGCTGCAATCACAATTTGAATGTATCTTTTCCTGGACGTTTAATGTTTCTTATCAGCACATTCGCAAAAGTTCCTCCTTTCGGCGAAACTGCTGAACCGAAACCGGAGCTAGTTCCAGCAGATGCAGGCAGCTTGAGAAGAACCATGGCTGATGATTTAGGAGACGAGTGGTGGACTCAAGCAGACAATAAAGGTAACAAAGACTTTCACTCTGAGCGACAGCATCTTTGTGCTTATGTGAGCCACGTTAGCTTTTAAAATGGCGATGTTGCGCAGTTATTTCAGCTTGGGAATGACATCTAGGACGTTCTGTTTTAGCCATCATCGTTTCGCTTTCCGGAAACTCACATTAAAACGCCGTTTTCATGAAGGGCCACGAGATCCAACTAGGTCGTTCTGGTCCATGATCTTCTGCCTGGTGGAATCGTTTGCCACGTGTGATCATCAACACTTTTAGTAAACACGTGTGTTGCGCGCGCGGGGCATTTTGGGTAATGTAGTAAGAGCGCGAAAATATTTTGTCGCTTTCGTCATATCAGGTAATTTTTTTGTGTGTGTAACTTCATATACTGTATCTATCATTACGTCCAGACATACGCTTTTCCATTTATTATTATTTATTTATTTATTTATTATTGTTTTTCTGTAGAAGGTCAGTCAGAGGGAGAAGAGGAAGCACCAAAATCGCAAAAAGAGCAATCAACTAACTCTAAACCGAAGAAAAGAAAAAGTGAAAAAAAGGTTCAAGAAAACGCCAAGAAAAAGAACAAAACTGTTAAGGTAAGTGCAATTTGTGTACAGTGTTAAATTTGAGACTTTTTGGACGATCAAATCAAAAGCGATAGCCGAGAAGTGTAAAGTACTTTTGACTTTTTTTGTACTTTTTTATTATGTGACAGTTATTTTAATGTTAAGCTGTTTTTAAAAAGTGACTTCACTTGTCTTATTATTATACTTGGCTTACTTAATATTCATTATGACTAGTTTTTATGTTCAAAGATATGTTTTACTATCTCCTTTTAACTGGTTTCTTTTTACAAAGTTTGTTATGAAGTAGAGGCACTGGAATGTGTCTTAAATATATTTTTTAAATTCAATTTTTCAGAATTTATTGTTGTGGCAAATTTAAAAACAAAATGTAAAAAAAGTAGCAAAATGAAAATGTCGTGAAGATGTCACGAATGTGACCTTTGTTACAATTGCATCAAAAAAAAATTAGCATATAGAATTATATACCATTTTTGTGATTTCTTTTTTATTGTTAATTTATAATTCAGACATTTAGGATTTTCATCAAATAAAGCTCAAAGGTCTGGTGAGTTGAAACAGAACGTTGCGTTTTCTCAAAAGCCTTTTACTTCTCCCCGCAGACAGAAGGTGTCGGCACACAGGAGACGTCAGAGGAGAAGACTGATGAGAAGACCAAGAGCAGAAAGAGAAGAAAGGTGCGGAGGAAGCTGCCGGGTTCGGCCCGACGCTAAACGCTTCTTATTGTCCTTTTGCCACCGTGATGGATAGTGAACATGAAAAAACACGCCGGCCATTCGTCAATATTGTATTATTGGGACGCGTGCCTATATCCAGCTGAAGTGCGTGTACTCGGAAATATGAAAGTCACCGCTCACCTTGTTAATGTCTCGGAGACAAATTGGGAGAGTGTGTTAGTGAAAAAATGACACGAGTGAATGTTAAGCCTTGTCGCGGTTAATATAGAATCTGTCTGTGTCACTCGTGCAGCGCAGAAGAGACGCCGGCGTATTCTTAATGTTTGTCTAGTATCGCCATGAAAGTTCTGCACAAAGTCTCTGCTAATTCTATTATAATTATCAATGCAGACTTCACTCGTAAAGTTTTTTTTAGAAGAAGAAAACCATCACGGATGTTTTATCGTCCTCCGACCCCGTGGCAGGAGCTCCGGCGGACTTTATTACCCTGCTGAAGAGTCACCACAGCGAGAGCCGCTCCGTCACCGAGCAGGAGGAACTGAAACTCGACGGTGAGAAAGACTTTACCAGTACTGCATTTACCGTGTTTATACGTGAATATAAGCACCACAAAAAAAATTAAATAAAAAGAAAATTATAAAACATTAAATATATATATATATATATATATATATATATATATATATATATATATATATCTTTTACATTTCTGGCTAATTTACGTTAATTTTCTCTTAAAAACACAATTTTGTCCTTATTTAACAAACATAATTTGAAAGAGTCAAAACAGTTGAAAATGAAGAACACAGACACAAAAAATAGACACGTATCAAAAAACATATGTACGTAAATGTTTGAAGTGGGTGATTATAAGCACTCGGCAAGTTTCTGAGCCGCTTAAACTGAAGAAAAAACCAGTGCTTGTATTCGTGTAAACACAGCAATTATTTATGTACATTCCTGGTTTTGTTACATTTTTTTATTATTGTTATTGCTATTTATGTAAATTCTAATTCTGAGGTTTTTCTTTTTCCAGAAGCTTGTTTTCTGGGCTGTAATGACCTCACACACAGCTTGTCGTCTTACCTCAGAGAAGGTAGCAGAAGGTCTGGCTCCACCACTGGACTGGGAAGTGTGGAACTGATGGAGTTTGGCGTGTGTGTTTCAGTGTGTCCGAAGTGGGCGAAGCTCCAGAAGCAGCACATCCAGACGCGCTCGCTGCTCCTGCTCATCGTGTGCGGCTCGGCCCTCAGAAGCATCCACCTCATGAAGTGAGTTCCACCGCAGGTTTCACTGTCTCCACGTCACGGCCTCTGAGAGCCAGCGTTCTCCTCACAAGGCAGCTGATGGCCTTCAAAGGACAAGCCAAAGTGCTGAAGCTGTTCGCCAGGCACATCAAGCTGGACCAGCAGAGGAAGGTGTTGGGTAAAGGCGTGGCTCACATCGGCGTGGGGACTCCGGGGAGAATATCTGCTCTGCTGGAGAAAGGTTTGGAGAGAGGACTCATAACCGGAACACCTGCGTCGTATTTGTAGTATTTAAACGTTTGTAGTGATGCGACACGACACCATCATCATCATCATCATCATCATCACTGCAGCAGAAAGACAACGACGCCGCTCTCGCAGCCTGCACTCGCTATTCACTCACTTGAGCATACAAAACTCAAAAACACAAACAAAAAGCAAAAGAAAAACCGGAAGAGAAAATAAAAGTTACGAACGAAAACGTAAAGAAAAATTTAAAAACGAACGTAAATTTGAAGCATTTTCATTCGTTTCTTCGAAATTTACGTTCAATGTTTTTGGCACTAATCTGATTTCATAGTATTATCAATATCAATGCACATAAAGTGAAGGCATTAACGCAGCGGAAGCTTTTGTGGTGACGGAGCGGTCGACGTCTGATCATTTCATCTCGGCCCTGAGGAATGGGGGGATTTTTCAGATTTTAGTGTTTCATTTAGTATTTAAACATGCATTCAAAATAAAAACGAAACAGTTCTGCCAAAAGACGAATATAAAGTGATTCAACATTTATTGTGTTGGAAGTTTCATTTTATATAAAAAAATCAAATAAATATTTGTTTGTTGTTTGAAAATGTCAGACACCTTTTTAAAACTATATTTGATTATATATTCTCATATATACTTGGTTTTATATTCTCATATATAAGTATACATACTTATTAACCGCTAAAACATGACGTTTAATTGAACTTTACATTTAGAGAAAACTTTCTTTAAATGTTTCATTTTGATTTAGGAATTAGGAACATCCACAACGACATTCCTCCATTTCAATCAACTTCGATTCAAACAATGCGTCTTTAATATTTAATAATAATATCGTCTATTACTAATATTTGAATATTTTTACCTCAAAGTCAAAAGTGATTGTTTTTTTTACACTTTTGGTCACATATATATATGTCTGGCTGATCTTTGTGCTTCAGAGGCTTTGAGCGTGCAGGGAATGCGCTTCCTGGTGGTGGACTGGAATCACAGAGACCAGAAGCAGAGAAGAATGGTGGATATACCAGAGGTGACCTTCACCAGCGTCTCCTTCACAGTCTCATCTCATGGTTCACATATTCTCCGCTCACTATCTTGATTAAACAGTGTATGTGCAGATAGCAGTGCACAAGAGCGTGTTTCAGTCTCTCCAGGGTTCCACCAGTTATCTTGTGATTTTAATCAGGGCGGGTGACAATGTTAAGTTGTGAAGCAATTTTGCAAATATTTTATTTATGTACTTTTGGAATTTCTACAAAAACAAACAAATTGCAACACTTTAACTTAACCAAAATTAAAAAGAGCTTTGAGGATTTTAACTGTGTCTGTTTTTTAGATGTTATAATGCTAGTTATCTGGAAACAAATTAAATCTAATAATAATAATTTTTTTTTTTTGCTTTGGTTTATAAAACAGTTTATGGTTTATAAAATGTTTAAATTCAACTCATTGCATTCTTTCAAAATATTTTTGGTAATGAGATGATTTGATTAGATGATTATAACTTCATGTTTCACGTTTTCCGATTTTCTGATTGAATTTGATTTTCTGCAGTTTTATTTGCGGTAAATGACTAACTGCGGCAGCTATGCCACCTTAAGCAATGCCATTTTAATGGAGAAAGTGGCACATTTTGTTGAACTTTCATTGATTCCAGCCATCACAGAATCACGAAAAACTAGAGGAATGACAAATAAATGAAAATACATGTGCCACGCCACATAACCCATTTCTTTCTATTGGTATTGGAGTGTACGTTGATTTTGAATGATTTTTCTTTTATGTTTCAGGTAAAAAAGGAACTAGTGAAAATGATGGAGCACGGTTTAATCCAGAGCTGCAGAGGAGGAAGTGTTAAAATCGGACTGTTTTGAGTTTTGTCACCCGCTCGTTTTCTTTTATACATTTGTTCTTGTGTGAACTGAACCTGAAATGTGTCGTCTTTCTAGACGTTTCCATTTATAAATAAACCCATCAGATCTATGTCTTTGTTTCCTCTGCTGTGTCTGTTACGCAACGATATAATAAACGTGTAATTCCACACAGACACAAGCTCGTGTTCACTTCCCACACACCTGACAGATAGACACGGGTGTAAAGAGTACCAGACAGCCAAAGTGTCCAATCTTAAAAGAACTTGAGTATTTTACCCTGTACTGAATGTAGGGGGGAAAAAACCCACAGAGAAACGTGAAAAACTATTCACGAGGTTTTGTTTTCTAATACAGAAACTAAACTTAACACCTCAATGTTTTAAATATGGTAGAACAAAGTGGATAAAAAGAACAAAAAGTCAGTCACAGTCAAACTGAAGTGTGCAAAAAAAATAAATTAGTAAAATTAAATTCTGATTTGTAAATTATATAAGATGTAATAAAATGAGTCAAATACATTCACGCCTCTAATTCACGTGGTTTAGCCTATAAACAGCGTCCATTACCTTCAGCATCCTGCAGATGGCGATATCACCTCGTCCTCCCAAGAAATTAACCGCGGTATAAATCAATGCCGACTTGTCACGCACAATCACAATGTAACGAGTAACAGTAAGTGTCCATTCAAATGTAGTGGAGTAAAGATACAGATACTCAGTCACAAATGTAGTGGAGTAGAGAGTACAGATACTCAATCACTAATGTAGTGGAGTAGAGAGTACAGCTACTCAATCACTAATGTAGTGGAGTATAGAGTACAGATACTCAATCACTAATGTAGTGGAGTAAAGAGAGATACTCAATCACAAATGTAGTGGAGTAAAGAGTACAGATACTCAATCACTAATGTAGTGGAGTAAAGAGTACAGATACTCAATCACTAATGTAGTGGAGTATAGAGTACAGATACTCAATCACTAATGTAGTGGAGTAAAGAGAGATACTCAATCACAAATGTAGTGGAGTAAAGAGTACAGATACTCAATCACTAATGTAGTGGAGTAGAGAGTACAGATACTCAATCACTAATGTAGTGGAGTAAAGAGTACAGATACTCAATCACTAATGTAGTGGAGTAAAGAGTACAGATACTCAATCACAAAGGTAGTGGAGTAGAGAGTAAAAGTTGCTTTTATTTATGATACTCAGTACAAGTACAAAGTAGCAAAGAACATAAGTAAAGTAACAAAGTCCTCTTACTCAAGTACTTTACACCTGTGCAGATAGGAAACTGTGTGTGTGTGTGTGCAGAGTGGACCCGCTGTAGTTAATGAGTAACTATTCAGGTTCAAAGGTTTAGTGGCATTGGGTTCTGGGAAAGCGTCTGTCAGCTAACGACATCACTTCCTGGCTGAACACTACACGCTGAGGAGATGGTGAAGGAGCGAGCAGACACGGCGCCGGTGTCCAGACGTCCAGACAACTCTGCCTTCAAACAGCAGCGACTACCAGCCTGGTCTCCATCCCTCACGGCCCGCACGGTGCTGCCAACCTTCTACATCCTGGCTCTGCTGTGCCTGCTGCTGGGCGTCTGGCTCCTCATTACTGTCCACAACACCTACCAGCTCAAGGTGAGTGACCCACTACAGTAAACCCAGCGGGGTGTGCCACTTTACTCAAGTATGCGTCTGGCTACTTCGTACTTGCACTGAGTATCAAAAATAGAAGCAACTTTTACTCTCTACTCCACTGCATTTCTGATTGAGTAGCTGTACTTATCACTCCACTACAGTTAGTAAGTAAGTAAGTAAGAGCAAGAGGCTTTTATTGTCATTGTATGTTGTACAACGTTTTTTCTTTCGGTAGCTGCCCGAGTCCAGCAGCTTTCAAAATACATTAAAAATTAAAAACCAGCATGCGATACACTAAACACAACGATAAAGAAATGTAAAGGAAAAATAAACAAAACTAAATAAAAAAATACAATATAAATATGAAAGAAATATAAAATATAAATACAAAAAGGCAGTTGTGTGATCGATATACATGTAATGTACAGTATATACATTTGAACAGACACTTATCGTTACCTGTTACATTGTGATTGTGCGCGACAAACACCGCGGCTAATTCCTTGGGCGGACGAGGTGAATATCGCCATCTTTAGGCTGCTGAAGGTAATGTAATAGGCAACTATGAATGTGAAACTCCATGAACGTGAATTAGGGGCGTATGTGTAGCAGGTGTTTAACTGTAGTGACGTGACTGAAGCCAGTGATGAAGCAAACGCCTGCACATCAGGAGCTCCACCATCATTAACACCTTTTTTTAATTAAATATTTTATTTTGTCGAAAACAGACGGTCTTTTCCAAGATGCAGTGTCTGCCACAGACAACAAAATAAAGCGCTTTTAAAAATTCACAGTCAAATTTGAAGACACGCATTGCGTCTATTTTGTGTTAAAGTTAAACTATACAGATCTTCCCTGACTATACAGTGGTATTTATTATTACATAATAATTACAAATATTAACATGGAAAAATTGCACTGCATCTCTTTGTATAATTGTAATGCAAAGAAACCATCCTAATCACTTGAGTATATAATAACTTTATATAATTTAATATGATATATATAATAATATATAATTTAAATTTACTAATCAGAATTTTATTTTATATCTACTCAATCACTCAAGTGATTGAGACTGACTTTTTATCTACTTTGTTCCACCATTTTTCCAACATTGAGGTTAAATTCTGTTTCTGTATTAGAAAACAACAGTTTGTTTTCACGTTTTTTTTTGTTGTTGTTGCCTATATTCAGTATGAATAAAACACTTCTTAATACTTAAGTTCTTTTAAAATGGGATACTTTGCTACTTTGACTCAAGTCTTTTTGAAATTGGTGACTTGTTACTTGTAATGGAGTAATTTTTACAGTAAGTATCTGTACTTTTACTCAAGTATCTGGCTGTCCGGTACTCTTTACACCTCTGATTATACCTCTAAAGTGCTTTCACAGTTACACAATGTCTGATTGTAGCTGCAAGCAACATTGCAGTCTTGTATTTACACACATTACACTGAACTGTATTTTTTTGTATATTTTTAAATATTAATAATATACATCCAAGCCAGAAATGCTGGAATCCCTATAGCAAGAATCATTATTTACATGCATGAAGTATATTAATTATTCATTGCTTGTTCATTATTTATAATTATTATTTACATAGTAAATGTGGATAAAGTGGAAGTTTTCATTACACAACTGTTCTGGGTTTTTTTTTTCAGTACAGGTCGTTGAGCTAATGACTCTTGGATTATTCTTTTATATCTCTAAAAGCCGAAGGGCTAGAATCCCGATAACCAACAATATCTGAGAAATAATGTACAAGTGTCGGTGTGTTATTTCAATCCATTTTGTGTGATTCCCAGAGTCAAAAGTGATAGTTGATCAAACAATCCAATTTTTGGTCACATACGGTATTTATTGACAGTATTATTTATTTGCACTGTTATTTATTGGCACTTAAAATCAGTCATTTTTTCATGTTGAATATGTCACTTTAAATATAATAATACTAGACTGCAGTTTCACCTGACAATAGTTTGGTTTTGAGAAGACAAAAAAAAAAACACAGATCACAGTTCAATTTGGGATAAAACGGGTTACGGTAATAAGTGCAAATGTTTTAGCTTGACTTTAACAGATCAGAACTCGCCTGCACAACTCACAGTTTGAGATTTAACAATGTAATCGTGTCTTTTTAGCCCGTAAACCTAATTCAATGCAGGGAGAAAGTTCAGATCCAGCAAACACCAAAAGGGTTTGAACCTACTGGACTGAAAACTCCAACAAAAACTGATCCCAACTGATCGATGACAACTGGACAATGATATTACCCTGTTTAGGAAAGAAATGGTTTTGACATCAGCTTTACACCTGGTGCTCTAAATGTAGAACACATGTGCGTTTGTTTGACTGTGTGATGCAGGTGGACTACACAAACGCTAGTACCTGCAGTGTTTGTTTCCAGATGAGGAAACATCTGATCTACACCAAGACCCGCTGCCGATGCTCCGTCACATTCACTCTTCCCAAAGACGTCAAGGTGAGTAGCAGATTCTGATCATTTCACCAACAGTCTAGTGGAACCTGAGGGGGAAAACATGTTGTACAACTTCAAGAAGTAGTGATGATAATCTCGTAAAATTAGCCTGGTGTTAGTGGCCAGACGGACGGACGGAGAGACAGACGGACAGGGACACTGACAAACAGACAAGTTAGACAGACAAATAGGTATATAGATAGACAGATTGAAGTAGATAGACAGAATTAGACAGACAGACGGATTTATATCGAAAAATGTACACAGGCTTAGACACAGACGAATTTATGCAGACAGAAGAACAGACAGACAGCTGGATTTAGAACGACAGAGTAAATGAGACAGACAGACAAACAGACAAATTTAAGTAGACAGATGGATTTAGAACGACAGAAGGATTTTGACAGACAGATAGACGGACAGATTTAGACAGACGGACAAACCGATTCAGACAGAAAAACAGACAGACAGATTTAGATAGACAGACAGATTCAGACAGACAGACAAACAGACAGATTTAGACGGATCTACAGTTTTAGACAGACAGACAGACAGAGTTAGACAGACAGACAGACAGACAGACAGACACTCCATTAAACCCAGTGGTAAATGCGGCAAGTTGGGAATCAGCGGCCTGATCTGAACCCACAGAAGCTGAAAGCAGCACTAGTCCCAGTCCAACCTGCAAGAGAAATGAGATGTCAGTGATAATGAAGCCAGACAGCTCGTTTGTCATCATGATGGCGTCTGGTGTGCCTCAGGGTGATGTCTTCTTCTACTACGGTCTGAGGAACTTCCATCAGAACCTCCGCAGGTACATGGACTCCCGTGATGATGCGCAGATGGTGGGGAGGAACAACAAGCTGAAGGTCTCGCTTCCCGTCTGTCTCTCTCTCGCTGAGTCGAGTGTCTGGGCTTCGTTGGTCTCCTCACACACGCGGCGTTGGGTTTTCCCAGGCGCCCAGCAGCTACTGCGCCCCCTTCCATCACGACGCCCACGGCGTTCCCATCGCTCCCTGCGGCGCCGTGGCCAACAGCATGTTTAACGGTGAGAACCTCCTGCCACTCTACCGCCAGTTTTGTTTAGAGATCACAGAAAGATGCAGGAAATTATAATTATTATAATCCTAATTGTTCTGTAGAAGTTCTGGATCACGATAGAAAGGTGCAAGGATTATTTAGGCTAGGGTTACCACTTTTCACGTCCAAAAATACAAAATCACGAAATCCTTGGAAATGCTTGAATATACGACAAGTGTTTGCATTTCCTTTCTTCCAGACTCATTCACCGTCAATTATCACGATCCGCTCAATTACGGAAGACCGAAGAAGATTCCGCTCTACAGGAAGGGCATCGCCTGGTACACTGACAAAAACGTCAAATTCCGTAACCCCTCAACCAATGAGACGTTTACACTCCGACACGCCTTGGAAGGTGATCTGCGCACACACACACGCACCCTCACACACACACACACACAC
>MU204278.1:194694-202194 GCA_017309775.1 Paedocypris sp. Pulau Singkep
ACTCACACACACACACACGCACACACACCCTCACACACACTCACACGCACACACACGCACCCTCACACACACTCACTCACACGCACACACACACACGCACACACACACCCTCACACACACTCACTCACACGCACACACACGCACACACACACACCCTCACACACACACGTGGGCACTTTTGTCTTTACACACACACACACGCGTGCGTCCGCGTGAATGGTTTCTGCTGTCAGGCACGACTCGGCCTGTTTACTGGCAGCGACCCGTCTACGAGCTGGACGCCGCTGACCTCAACAACAACGGCTTCATAAACGACGATCTGATCGTGTGGATGAGGGAAGCAGCTTTTCCCAATTTCAAAAAGCTTTATGGGATTCTCAACCGCTCACAAGAGCCGTTCCAGAGCGGCCTGCCCGCAGGAAACTACAGCCTGGAGATCGACTACAGTATCCTCAGCTCTCCACAGGCATCGCTTTGGCTTCTCTCACTGGTTATTGACCATCACCACATGTTCATCAGGCGCTCAAACATTTATTTCCAGATCTGGTTTTCTGGAGGACTTTCTGACTTTAAGCTATACCTCAGATTTTTCCTGTTAATAGCATTAGCAGAATAGCATTAGCAAATAACAACTAATTGCATGCACTTTAGGAGCATTTCCAGATCTGGTTTTCTAGAAAATGTGTCATTTGGATAGCATTAGCAAATTGCATATACTAGCATTTAGCAAGTAGCGTATTCTGGAAATTGCATTTCCAGATTTGACTTTCTAGAAGACTGTCTGGCTTTAACCCGTACCTTTGATTTTAACACATACTTGCTAATAACGTTAGCAATTAGCATGTACTAGCGCATAGCAAATAGCCTATTTATCTTATGTTTTCCATATTTACATTTTTAGATATTCGGCTTCAATCCGTGTTGCATTAGCAAATAGCTTCATCAGGAGCATTCAGGAGTATTTCCAGGTCTGGATTTCTAGAAAATGTTTTCGTTGGATAGCATATAGCATTCGAAAATAGCCTGTACTGTACTGGCATTTAGCAAGTAGCCAATATATACTGTGCATTTCAGGATTGGACTTTCTAAAACATTATCTGGCTTTAATACGCACCTCAGATATTTCCAGGCTAATGGCATTAGCATAAAACAAATAGCCATAGCCCAGCTTTTTCCTCCGTTTGGCTAATAGCATTAGCAATTAGCATATCCATCAAGTGCGTTTCCAGATCTGCATTTCTTGTCACTTGTCTTTTTAGATTTGTCTTCTTAATAGCATTAGCAAATAGCATAAACTAGCATATAGCAATATTATCAAGTGCGTCTCCACATCTGCTTTTCTAGAACCTGTCTTTAACTCACACCTCAGATTTCCCCGTTAAGTATTTCAGGGGCCGGAAAGAAGTCGTGATCTCAACGGTGACTTGGTTCGGCGGTCAGAACTTCTTCCTGCCCGTGGCGTACTTAGTGACCAGTGGACTCACGCTGACCGTGGCCATCGCACTCACAACCGTGTATGTCAAAGTGGGGAAGAATGGCAAGAACATGGAAGAATAATCTAGAACATCTTTGATTGTGAATGATGCACTTCATTTGTTCAGATTAGACTAATTTAAGGATTGAAACGATTGTTTACATTAATTCTGCGTAAAGTTGCATATTGCTTTTTTACTGTCAAGAATACATATTTGAATGATTCTTGCCTAATCTTTGCATTACGCGTCGCATTTTTGAAAAAGAAAAAACACTTTACAGTGTCGTGACCTTTGAGGTTAAATAACGGAGGTTAAATTTGCCATGAATGAGGTGAAACACTCCAAAAATGTCCGAATGCAGGCGGTTTCTTACTGAATTTTGAATTAAATGCATGTGTTTACATTTCCCAAATCACTTTCAGACCAAGACAAGCTTTTGTAGGTTTCACGTTTTTTTTTTCTCCAGTTCCTGACTAGTAAACGAGCAGAAATTAGAAAAAAAAAAAAAAGAACACCATGGAGAACGTGACTTTCTTACCGTGTCACTGCATTTTACTGGTTTTATTAAAGTCCAATGTTAATATAACATTGTCTGTTGTAGTTCCTGTAATTAAAATTAATTATACCATTCTAATCTTGATGGGGCGGCTTGAAAGCTCCATCCATCCATTTTCTACTGCTCACTACACTTTCTGCAGCCAATCACAGCATCTCTGAGCCTGAGGCCGGACACACCTCTTGGATTAGTGGCCGACCAATCACAAAGAGGGACACACACTAACAAAATCTAACCTGGCAGATCTCCGCATTAAAGGAAAACTAAACAATGAAAAGTATCAAAAATTATGAACGAATAGATGTGTCTAAAAAAAAAAACATCGAAAAAATAGTCCAATTACAATGTTTTTTTTTTAATAAATTGTACACTTTTACATTTCTATACAATCGACCTACAGTACCAGTCGCCATTTAAAGACAGTAAACGTCAGACAGAAGCTACAGTGCATGAAACACATTATATAAAGCTCTCATTAGATTTCAACATGCAGACATGGCGCAATCCAGACTCGACACACAAAAAACACGCAAGCGGGATTCTGACACGTCACACACGCAATCAGACCCACAAGAGCGGGGATTGAAAGTCGGAATTGTTAAATTAAACGGTATGTGGACTGAAGGACGCATGTTTGTGGCTTGTGTTGGTCCAATAAAAAAAAAAAAAAATGGCAAGACAAAAAACAAAAAAAAAAAAAAAAACAAATGGTAATACTTGAAGAAAAAGAAGAAGGTGGAGATCCCCGGTTCCCTTTTAGACCCAGGCGGTGCATTATTCCCCTGAAGAGATGCGGACACACTGGTGGTGGTGGTGGTGCTGGTCCGACATGCGTCTCTGGTCAGAATGGCACGTGATGGGTTTGTTTTTAGCATCAGCAGCTCCACTGTTGTACCGTCACTCACTCACTCACGATCATGATTTAAAGGCGTCTAAGGTGTCCACCACTTCATTTCGGTCTCCTCAGAATATCACAAACGGCGAGAAAAACCAACCCAGAAACTGGATTATCTGACGAGCTTTTGATGCCCAGACTTTGAAGACCACAGATCTGAATTGTCCCTTGTAAAGATCTAAACCACTAAACTTTAACACTCAAACCTGCAACTCCTAATTGAATTGTATAGAATTAACCCTTAATACCACGTGGACGAGCTAGAAGTGGTTTTTCAGCCGCTGTTTTAACTTTTAAAGGAAACTGATTCAACAGTGCAAATCGACCACAGTGTCAAGTGTTTTTCTCTAGTGTGAGGGAGAAATGTGCCTCAGGTGTAGAAACTCACAGTTTGAAAACAAAGCGGACACGTTTACACACTTACACACACGCTAAACAGCCACCAAACACAGTAGTGTAAATCTCTCTCTCCTGACATTCCTCTACGTGATTTCAGTGATAGGACTTGCATGGAAACCACATGCGCACACGTTCTGAAATGCAGAATTCTGGGTAAGGTAGTGTTCCACTGAGGCCTCGACACTCCGCCCACTCCTCCGTGATTGGTCAGTCTGTGTTTTCACTGGGTGTGTTCTGTGGCACTTGGTACACCTCCGGGGGTGTGGTTTGGTCGGAGGCACTTTTGGGCGTGTCATACGCCGAGCTCGCCGATTGGCTGCTGTCTGTTCGTGCGAGCAAACCACGCCCTCTGAACGGTAGCGTGCCTCCTGATAGGTGGTTGGTCCGGTCTATCATGATTGGAGTTGCGTATTCCGCGCCAGAGGCAGGAAGTGGCTCGGCATAGGCGTGGTAATGTTGTGGAGGGATTGGGGCGTCGTACTCGGGGTCCTCGCCCTCTTCGGGTTTAAAGGTCGACCTTTGACCTAAGGAGGCCATGGTACCGGTGACCAGTGGTTGTGCATATTCTACACAGTTGAAAAACTAAAAATTAGTCAAAGAATGTGCCACTCTGAACAATATGTATCATTTTTGATAATAACAACAATAACAATAATCAATAATAATATTAACCATTTATAATACATTACACAGATGTTACATAAATATTCTACATGGATGAAATAAATAATAAAAATGACTCTGAATAATTGTATAATTTATATAATAATGACAATAATTATAATAATAATAGTAATAAAATCTATTTTTAATAATAACAATATTAATCCTTTCTAATATATTACATAGATGTTAAATAAATATTCTACATAGATAAAAAAAAATAAATATAATATGTATCATTTATATAATAACGACGACAATAATAATAATAATACTATTTAATAACAACAATACTAATTTATAATTTTTTATATTTTACATGTACATTATTTTACATTTACATTTATAATATTTACATAGAAGATATTTAAATATAGGTTATAGAATATACAGAATATATTTAATACATTTGTATATTGAAAAAAAATGCACAATTTAAGCAAAATGTTCAGAAGCCGATTAAATGTAAACTATGATTACACTAAAAGCAAAGCAGTGATTTTGACATTGTGTTGTTGTTGTGTGTGGATGTGGTACCCGCAGGCTCTACTGGGGGTCTCTGGTGGTCTGCTGGTGCTGTGGAGCTATAGCGGACACAATCCTCCGTCTCCAGCTTTGACGGCAGCAGCTGCTTCATGCTCTTCCACCACACTACACAGAGCCAGATGTTTAAGATCTGCACGGCTGAGGGAAGGTGTCGCTTGCAGACGCACCTGTTCGCTCCCACTGCGGAAGCTCATACGTCGCCTCCGGGCTCTTCCTGCGGGACAATAATGTGCGTTTAACTGATCCCGTCTTCCGCTTTATGGGGACAAATGTGGTTCAAATGGGAAAAGGAGCCACCTGTTTTTCCACAACCATGAGCAGACTATGACCAGGACGGGGGCTGTCAGCACCACCACCAGCACCGGAACCAGTACGGCCACCAGTGCCACTTCTGCAGCCACAGTTCAAATCACAAATCAGTGTGGTTGGATTTGAACCCAAACATTTTTTATTTTCAACAGAGCAATTTTATCGAAGCAGAAGAGAAGCTTTGAGAAACGAGACATGATACATATGGAATTTTTAAAATGGAACAATTATTGTACAGTTTAACAATGATACGAATTAAAAATAAAAGTCACCATTTCTTAGATTTGTCTCAATTAATAAAGTTAATATAACCAATATGATTTAAGTAAATAAGTCAATACATTGGCATCGATAGCTTTAAGTCTACTTTATATATCCTTTTTTCACTTACAAAATGTGTTCCATTTTTTCCAGAGCTATTTTATCAAAGCAGAATCGAAGCTTCGAGAAATGAGCTATATATCTGTTTTTTTTTTTTTTTTTTTTTAAAACAATTACTGTATTAATATTTTAATTAAAAAAAAGTTTCTTAAATGTTCATAAATAAAGTTAATACAACCAATATAGTTGAAGTAAATAAGTTTATAGATTGGCATCATTAGCTTTAAGTCAATAAATTGTCATTTTATCACAATGCAATGTGCCAGAAAAAGTCAATAAGTCAAGTCATTTTGGGTGAATTTAAATTAAAAAACAACGTATCCCTTTTTCCACTTAAAAAATCCATAATTGATCAAATTGCTACATTTTGAAAAATAATAACTGTATTATATATTTTGATAATTTAAAAAAACAAAGAGAAAAGCCGTTTCTTGGAAGTTTCAATACGCTTATACAAAGTTATTATAACAAATATAATTTATCTTTTAATGTAATTTGAGACAGTTAATGCTTGTTAGTGCAGTTAATGCTCTGAACTTGAAAACAATGGGTTAGGGTTAGGGTTAGAGTTACCTTAACCCTAACCCTAACCCTTTTTAAAAACAATTACTGTAACAATATTTTAATAATGTTAAAAAAACAACGAGAAAACCAGTTTCTTGGAAGTGTAATAATAAAAAATATAATAATACTTAATAAAATATAATAACATAATAATAATACTTAGATATTAAGTATAAATAATATTACATTTTTAATGCATATATAAACATAAATACAAAAATAAGCACAGATATGTTTTATAATAATAATAATAATAATAAAAATGAGATACTAAAGACAAGCCAAAGCAGATGTTTTTGCGTAAGCGTGTGTTTACCGTGCTGCGTGTGTGGCGGCACGGTGCTGTTGCGTATGTTGGGTGTGTGTGTGGTGCTCTGTCCTGTAGGGGGCAGCGTGCTTCTCCTGCGGGGCGGCTGAGCAGCGGGAGAGAAGATTCTCGGCCTCGCTGATCAAAGACAAACGCAACGAGGCACAGTTTACACATCATCACGCGCTTCTTCCCCTGCAGGTCTCACCCGCGTGTGGCTGGCAACCCAGGAGCTCCATCTTCAGAGCCATTCTCTGATGCCAGCGGGCGGGGCACACCCGTATGAAGCGCGCCTGGATCGGGGGAATGAAGTTGTTGCGCACTTCCTGGAAGTAGTTGGCGTTCCCCTGGAACAGCTGTTTGAGAAGCACAAGGACACACACGGGCTGGGCATCAAGGTCTGTAGTTACGTGTCAATCAATGGCGCTCTCGTCAAGCTGCCCGACGATCGATGGACGTTCATTATTAATGAGCAGAGAGCGCACTTCTCTTTCACCCTCCTTACAGCGCACCCATGCAAAATACGCTTTCTCTCTCTCTCTCTTTTTTTCCTGGAAATGCACAAACAGTGATGTCATTCTGCAGCAGCTCCACACGGAACACACCAACCGTCCCAACAGTCGAGCCGGAATCCTTCACGGGCTGTGAATTTAAACCGGTATTTCATCACAATGCCATGTGCCAACTTGAGCTTAAAAACCAGCAACCAGGAAGAATAAAGCCCTAGAAAATTCAAGAATTCAAACCTTCAGCATCAAGTGAAAAGCTAAATTGTGGGGATAATTAGCACAAAATTAATCCTCGATAATAAAAAAGAATCTTGTTTTGTTCGTCTTGAGCCCCTGACTCGTTTGACATATGACAGTGAGGTATTTGCTAAACAGAACCACTTATCGCCATCTAGTGTCCAATTGGTATCAACATTTGTAAGTATTCAGGTTAAAAAGGGCATGTACAAGTTTTATTTAAATCACACACACACACACACGTTCTATGTGTTGTGCTGTTTTGACTGAATGTGTTATATATTTATGAGTACTTTGTAAAACTGAAAGGCGAAATTTTGAATTTATTTTGATAAGAAGATTCCTTAAGATTCATATGATACTGATTTGATTTAGATTGGACGCAAAACCACGGACTAGTTTCATTCTGGAACACTCACGAATTGTGAAAATTAGCATTTAGGGACTATAAAATCCTACAATAAAAATCAGTTTGCCCAACTCGAAACATCGTAGGATAACGATAGCTATTAGATTTATACCTTATTTTTGTTTAAACCCACTTCTTGATAGGCGTTCCACTGCTGGCCATCGTGGCTGTACAAGACCTCATATGCTGACACGTAAAACTGATATTCCGGGAGGGTGGATCCGGTGGTGATAATTCCTGAAAACAAAAT
>MU204278.1:207194-212250 GCA_017309775.1 Paedocypris sp. Pulau Singkep
GTATAGATACAGGATAGAAATATATTCTAATGTTTACTAAAGTTGCCATGTCTAAGAAATCTGAATACGTAGTTAACTATGAACACATAAAATATATACAAAGATTTGTTTTTCTTGAACTTGTTTTTCTTAACTTTTCTTTTAATCCAAATAAATGTATTCTCATAAATGAATCTTCAACAAAGAGGAAATAGAATTGAAATGAATTATAATTGCTACACGTTTATAAGTGACCAATGGTTGTGCGGTGAAAGTAAAAACAGAAGTGTGATCATCAGATTTACAATACGTTACTGTAAAGCCTTGAAACTCTTAGTTAATCCTAAAACGTCCAAGATCATTAGTGACAGTATTAGTACCAATATGCTAAACTATTATTTATTTATTTACTTGTTTAATTATGTATGTATTTATTTATTAGTATCACACTCCAACTCGTCCCTTTCGAACTATTGCTTGTCGTTACCGTTTTGTGATCATTTTAATCAAAGAAATGTCTTTTTTTTTTTTTTTATTAAATAAGCATTGCCGTAATGTGATTCCCTGTGAAGACATCTGCACTTCTCGAGCTGGAGGTTATTTAACCCTTTACTCCAGGATTCTCTGACGTATTCCCGACTCATCAGGAATGTGATCTTTCACACACACACACACACACTCTCACACACACACACACACACACACACACTCACACAGCGGGGTTAAACAGGTGTAGCCCCCTCCACATACGCAACACGTGAACCCCTGACCCGAGAGAGGTCAAAGGTCAGGTTTTATTGCTAAAAGACATGGATCATAAATGTGTACAGCTGCGGGCCTGAATATTTCTGACGTTAAATATTCGACCGTACCAGAGAGAAAAATGCCCCGGTCCTGAGGTGTGAGATGACGGATCGACTGTGAATGCTTCAAGCTTCCTATCAAACTGACACGGTGGAGATCAGTAAACATGCTAAAGCTAAAGCTAAAGGCCTCCTGAGGGCAGTGGATTCTGGCTAATGTTCCAGCGTGAAGCGGCTCCTGGTCTAATGTGGCTCATGGTGCTGATCTGGGACCAGTCGACCTCCAGGAGAAGCCAGTCCATTATAACGGGGTGTGACGGGAGTTTAAGCGCCAGCGTGAGGGAAGATTAGTGCAAAAGTCAACTTCTGAAGAACAATGCTGGACAAATAAATGTGCCACTTTTCCAAACTGTATATCCAAAGAGCATTCGCAATGTAGGCAATTAAACTCAAGGGATCGATGTGCGAGGTCAATATGAGAGGTCAAAGAGCCGGCCAATCAGAGTCAGAGGGCGGGGCAGCGGATGGATGGCTAGTGATGTCACAGGGAGCAGTAACGATGGATGTAATCGCTGAAAATAAGGCGATCAAACAGAGTCATTATATCGTTTTATTTTGACTATAAATTAACTGTATTATTATTTAGAACATTTATTTATAATATTTTACTTAACTTGTTTCATGGTTTAGTTTAATATACTAATGCATTACAATAAATGTATAATAATTTAAATAACTGTATATTAAATAGAATGAATTTAATAAAATGCATCGCCGGGCCAAATTGCTGTTGCCGTTTCAGTCACCGCCCACTTTGTGGTAGCCCCTCCCACTGACTCTGATAGGCTGGTTCTGTGACCTCTCAAATCGATCAAAATAACTAGATTGATCAAATGAATTGATTACTTTTAGTTTTAATTAATGAATTCAATTCATTTTAGTTTAAACATTTTAAAAACCGAATTGATTGGTTCTACAGAAATGATCAACTTAATGTGAAAATTAATCAAAAGTGAAAATATCAGACACACAGTCAAATCAGACCGTTCCTGCTTCCACAAGAGCCAAATAGTGAGGGGAAGTTTGATTCCTTTAACTGATTCCAATCCATAAAAAGTAGAAATTAGGTGAAATCAAGCAAAAAAATAAAATAAAAGGTATGCAGCAGCATTCTCTTTATATTGACAGCACATACATTTATAAACAGTGTTTAGTGTATATTTAAATATACTTTCAAAATGCAAAACAATATATGAGAAATATTTTGAACATTTCTTAACATATACATGTATATATTGTTAAAACTGCTTTATATAAAGCTTAAAAAGGCACAAAGATTGAAATATATGACCAATAACAAGATAACCAAGACGTTCGCCTTCATGAAAAATGTAGATCTATCAGAGATCTTTTCAACGTCTGGACTTCCCTCAGAATGGCTCTTGCTCTGCCTGTGACTGAAGCTTTTCAATACTGAAGGTAATAAATTTGTTCCTGAGATCAACTATTATCAATCACTCAAGAGGAAAGAAGATTTCATCATGACATTACTGATGATTTTACGTTGTGTCTAGATTTAGTTTCAGTGTGTGTGTTTTTTTCGTGTAGTGTGATTTAAGACATTTAGCATATTTATCCTTGATTTGATTCGTGTGCTACTCATAATATTTCATAAAATGTTTGGTCTCTGCTCATGTCACTTTAATTTTGCATACATTTTTGTGCAATTGTATGTTTACAGTATATATTTACCATTTGTTTTTATTTAAAAACAAAAATCCTTGGAATTGATTTGATTTATCAGTTGTATATAATATTTTAATCATTGTAGTAGTTTAATCTGAAGTGAGTTTTGTTTAATTAAAACGAAAAAAGAAAAAAGAAAAAACAGCCGCTTGAATTTTTATCGCCAAAATCAACACTGGAAAACATGATTTCCTTCAGCGGCCAACAAATACTACAAAAATTACCACAAAACTATTCAAATCGTGTGAAAACCCAGGAAACCGGATCTAGGTCCTGCATCTGCCCTGCCGTCTGTGTTCTAACAGCCTGATCGTGTCACGTGAAGAGAACGAACGCAGCAGCAGCATCAGCATCAGCATCAGCATCAGCATCAGCATCATCTCGCCTCAGAACAGACTCGCTCACTCAGAGTCATTTAGGAGATCCGTTCACTTTCACCGAATCCTTCATGAGCGACACATCACCAGAGCTAAATCAAGAACATTCTGGAAGGATGGTGGATTCAGGCACTTTCCACTCTTTACTCACACGTTTCTCTCACAGTTTGAACTGGTGTTTAACGGGACGCCTCATTATTATTTACTTATTAGTTTGAGTTTTTACGCCATCTTAGCTTCAATGGCTATATTAATGGCAACACGGTCTTTGACAATTTTACACTTTGAAACATCGATAAAAAGCAATAAATACACAACTTTTCTATAAAACTTCAACAAATTAGATAAACTCTTTCGCGTTGATTTCTGTTGAAAATTGTAAAATCTTGTGTAAAATGTTGTGGTAAAACATCTGTTAAAACAATTTCTGAATAAAACCGTCGTCTAATATCGTACAATTGATCAGTCAATTACAATACGCTTTACAGACAAGACCATCCCGCACCAAAGTGGTTTTTCTCCAATAATAAATATGAAGGAGTGAATCTGGAGCGTCCTATTCTACGTCTGGTAAAGAAAACCTGATCCTTTCCGTTATCAAAACCTTTAGTTTCACCTCATTATTATTGTATGTACTCTTTTAACACGTGAGAGTTCAATCAAACAGCGTCTTTATTTATCAGCCCAAGAGCCGAGCCAGAGGAATTCACTTCTACCACTTTCCTCAGACCTCCATTTCTCCTGAAACGGCCTGAAGTTACGTCCTCCACAGAGACATCATGTTTACGGCTCTGCTCTTTACATTACAGCGAACAGCAGGAGTTCCTCTACACATCAAGCGGTTTACTGCAGAATAAAGGCGGAGTGCTGGTGGCTACCTCTGTGCTGGCTGGTGGCGTAGGAGAGGAACAGGCCACGCCCCTCGCTGTGTGGTCCACTCATGAACTGGACGGTGATCTGATGGCCCTCGGACTCCTTCACCACGTCTCTCCATTCTTCCCCTCCGCAGAACTTCACTGGGAAAACAAGGCAGCTTTCCATCATCTTCCCTTCACGCACTCGTCTGTCCACTTTCTGGCCGGGACGTCCCGATCCAGTTTATGAAGAGATCAGAGTCTGATTGGCCGATCTTAATTTGACTCGTTACATCAGCTGTGAATGTGAAAATCTTGTCTAGTTGCGCTGGTCAAGTTTGTACATTCTATATTTAATAAAATAATGAATAATGTACTTAAGTAAATAAACCTTGAGGAAGATGCCTTTATTTTAAATGCGAGTAGCTTTTACTGAAACTCTGCTGATATCTGTTGATTTTTGGTCGGTTTTGTGTCAAATTGTTTGCGGGACGGAAAGTCCATTTATGGATTTTGGACCAAACAATAAATTGAAATTGAATTGGAAATCATCTCCTGTTATTACACACTAGGCGTCTTAAAGCGTTTGTAGCCTCGTGATTGGACCAATCACAGATATTGCCGTTAAGCTGAACATTTTGCTAATATTATAAAAAAACAATTGTGTAGCTGTGAATGTGCATATACTGTATTTAAAGATAATTATGGCTTTATTTTTGTTTATTATATTTACATGATATATAATGTCACAGCAAATTACATACGTATTTGTTTCATTTTTGTTTTGTATGTACCGTATTTATGCAAATATAAGCACCTCTCTGATTTTTCAGGCACAACATAAAAATTCATTAAAAAGAAATTCCCATAGTTCCCTAAGCCAGGGTTCCTACACTTTCTAAAACATAAAATTCAAGCACTTTTCAAGCACTTTCAAGGTCCATTTTCGAGTTTTTCAAGTTTTCTTGTCCTCATTCCAGTTGGTATAACAGCTTTTTTTATACATGTTTGAATACAAATAAATATTATTATAATGTTAAATACTAAATTAAGTACTAAAATCTGAAAAATTGCTCAACGCAAGGCTGCAGTAAAATTATCAGACGTCGACCGATCTGTGATGACAAAAAGGATCACTGAGTAAACGCATTCAAATTTGTATGTGCTAAAGTGGAATCTAAAGTTTAGTATGAACTTGGCCTTGAAATTTTGTACGACCAATGAAATCACTATTGGAATGAAATTTCGTTTTATATCAGAAAATAATTCAGGTGGCTGTCGCAAAGCATTTTGCCGT
>MU204278.1:223375-233750 GCA_017309775.1 Paedocypris sp. Pulau Singkep
ATGTCCGTTTGTATTTTCAAATATGTTCATATAAACAGAAAAACAAATCTAAAAAAGAAAAATAATATAAACTTAAATATCAGACTAAGCATAAAAACGGATAATACACATAAATGATGGCTTAAAAAAGTAGAGAAAAGTAAAACTTTTAAAAATTAAATGAAAAAAGCAGGAATTTGTTGAATTGTAACAATTGTAATGAAATGTAAGTCGCTTTGGATAAAAGCTTCTGCTAAATGACTGTAAAGTAAAGTAAATTTAAATAAAAAAAAATTAAGTTAAAAACTCGAAAAAGAACTTAAAAAGTTAAATTAAAGGTGAACTACGCAATTTTTAAAAGGGATAAAAAAAAACATGTAATTAAAAAGTGAATTTACATACAATATATATATATATATATATATATATATATATATATATATATATATATCTTTTTTTTTTTTTAATTTTTCAGGGGTCACATACATTTTTATTTGTTGATTTAGTTTTTTTTGTTTGTTTTAAGTTAAAAAGCTTTTTACTCATCCATGATTTTTAACTATATGTGAAAACGTCTGCTTGTGAAATAATTTTGACAATCTACACCATGTGGAAAAAAAGAACATGAAGTCGCTCTTCATCAAACAAATGTGCCATTTTGGAACTTTTAGGCGCTGCAAGAATCAAGAATAATCACTTGTTTTCTAGAAAAACAACCTGTTATTCACTTTTTCCACTTTGTACAACGTGAATTTTTATAACAACCAGGGGAACCTCTAAATCTCAGTGCCGACATGTTTATTATATCCACTCATCCACGTGCGTAAAGTGTGTGGTGGCCTTCGCTTCCGGCCCGGAGACGGATTCAGCTGATGTGGCTTTGCTGACAGGTTTCCCTGGTAATGATTGGATTCCTTTTGCATTCCAAGGCCTTATTACAAAACAATAGCAGCTGTGGGAATGTAGTAATTTTACAACCGTTGTTGACCAGTCAATCTCCCAAAGCCCGTTTCCACGGCAACGGTTCTGACCAGCAACATTTAACAAAGATCATCGTAAACTGTACAAATATTTTTATTTGTAAAATATTTCTATCTCGCCGGCCAATTTCGCATTTCATTGCTTTTGATACGGTGAGCGTTGAGAGGGAGTTGTGTGCATGTGTGTAAAATCACAAAATATTTTGAATAAAAGATGTCTTTTTTTGTTGTAAAAGTCATAACCAATCTATAAACTATTTTTAAATGTGTTTTTAGAAGCATAGCCTACGATAAAAAAAATGCTTTATATTAAAGTATTACTATTATAATTACTAAAAAATAATTAAAAATACTATTATATTCATCTTATTCCAAAACACAGTTAATAATAGACATGATACACGGGCACCGGGGACATTTCATTTGTGAAATAAAGTCTTTTATTCTTTGAATTTTCTTCAGATGTTTTTTGTTGTCCGGGGTGAAACTGGGAAGCAGATGTCAGGACGGTGTGTGTGTGTGATCAGCAAACACTCTCTCCGACTAATTGAGTTTTGTATCTTTGTGGGAAAAGTGTGTGAATCTCCACCGCACTATAAAAGAGACCAACTCTGTTCTGTTCTATTGAATTTTATAAAATGTACTCTCTACAAGTCTTTGCTTGTCAATGTAAGTTACAAAATTAAAACTTCACATTTGAAGAATAAATCAGTGAACAAGTAAAAAACCATTACGTTTTTAATCCTTTTTGTTCTCCATTTCCTTTACTCCATACTCACCTTTCCATTACTCAATACTTTTTAAAAACGTATTTTCTACTTTAAAAGCTTTTTTTTAAAACACCAAAACAGTGTTACAATGTCATGTAATAAGCTGATAATTGGCCACAAGGAATGTTACATTGTTGTCCCATTGATACAAGAAAATGATACATAGTTTCCCATTGTTTAGCTCTCAGCTGTATAATTCTGGTTTATTTTTTATTTGAAGATTTATTGCTTCATGAGAAAATAGTTTCATGGAGTTTTAGCCTAGCATTAGCCGGATTAGCACGAGCAAGCGCGAGTTCTGTATCTCGTGGAAGACTTTTACACCAGACGCAGTTCTTAAATTGATCTGAGTATGATCGTGTTGGCACATTTATGAAGAGGTGTCTACTTTGGCACTTCATCAGAGCTGGTTTTGTGGAGGTTTTGTTTAGGTTAATGACGTGTCGGCTGAGCGGGTTTCACACACTGAAAAATGCCGAGGTGAATAAAATTCCCAAGTTAGTACATTTTAACTGGAATATTTGAAAAATTCCGGCTTCCCAGTGTCCCGACAGTGAGCTCTTCACTTCATTCCCAGAGTTCAGTGTCAGGACACGTGTTTTACACAGGCGTTCTTCATAGTTCTGCTTCTTACTGGAAAGTGCATTGCTTGTCTTATAAAATAAAAGTTCTGTGAAAGTTTGACTAATCAGCAAAAAATATTTGTACCAATTAATACACAATACAAGTTTTGTCAAATAGTTAATTTTTTCCCAAAGTCCAGATAATCTGGACTTTTCCCTACACATCAATTTTGGAAAGTCAAATAAATCTCACAATCCCCAAAAAAACATTGCACCTTGTCACATTTGTCTGCACCTCAGCCATGTTTCTCCATCACCACCCCTCCCCCGCCCTGTTTCTGGCTCCGCCCCACCTGGAATAAAAGCTTGGCCTCCTTCACACTGGAACTTGTTTAAAAGTTCACTTTGCTCTGGTGGCTTGGTTTGAACATCTCTGAGATTATTCCAGAAAAGGCCCATTGGAACGGTAAGAAATTATGAATTTCGTGTAGCTGTTAGCATTGATGCTAGCATTTAGTGATGAACGGCGCTTGCTGCTCAGGTGGAAAACTGAATTTATGGATTCAAAATTATAAAATTGATGGTTAACTTGAACTGTGTACTTTTCATTTTTGATATTTGTTTCATTCATGTTTGAAATTTTGTATAAACAAACATTCTGTACAGATTTCTCTGTGTGTGAAAATGTTTGAATGAGAGTGTGTGTGTGTGTGTGTGTGTGTGTGAACAGGTTCTTCTGTCAAAATTGTTCCCAAATGCCATGTTTTTACATTTATATTCAGCTTTATTGTTATTACACATGTACAAGGCAACACAATGCAGTTTATGTATTATTCTAACCAGAAGTGCAATAACGGTTAAATATCGCCAAATATCGGTTATGAGTTGAAAATATACAGAATGTGCATGTACAGAGAAGATAGGAATCGGATATTAAACAGAAACTTATTTAGGATACTTACAGATAATTGAAAGATATTTACAGATAATCATCTGAAGAAGATCCACTTTTTTATACTAAAGAGTGGTACACACTTACCTGCTGTGTGGGACTTGTGGGGACGTTTGACTGGACCGCACACCTCTGAGGGTCCAGATGGGATTTTAGGGACAATTTTACACTTCTGCTCTGGTTAAGGTCGGAGTAAAGCAGCTGTAGAAGTAGGGGAATAATAATCGTTGTAGCCTGGGTGATGCGGAAGAGAACGTATTTTGTGTGTAAATGCCAGCAGGCAGTGAGACCCCACTTTGATATCAATGCAAGTGTATCTTCAGGGATCTGCTTTCCTGCTGCGGTGCCGTGCGTCTTTAGATCTGGAACTCCTCGGCTGGTGGGAGATGATGGAGACGATTCCGCTCGCAGGCCCGTGCCGGGTTTCTCACTCTTATTAACGCTCAGCTGTTAAAATGCTTGGTGAGCTGACAGATGCTGGGAGAAAGAGGATCCTGTTGGAGCTGAAAATGGCCTGTTTGTTCCAGAGACGGAGGGAAACATTCAAGCGGCTTGTTTCTGGATGATTCACGTGCTGCTTCTCTGTGCGCGCTTTATTCTGGGACGTGGAGATTATTACAGGTGTCGGTGTGAATTATGAATCCACTGTGCTGGTTAAAGTGGAATGTTGCTGTCATACTGAATGAGTTACGGCAAAACGTTACAGGCCTTGTTTGTGGCCGAAGCTTAAAAATTTGTCTTTTTTTTTTATTAGACGTTAAACTTTTTCAAGCTATTTAATGCGTTGATTTAGCTTTTCCTCTGCCGACCTGGTCTTTTCTGTCTGGGTTTGCTTAACCTCGGCTTTTCTTTCCTTTAGAATGTGCGCCTTGTCTTAAAAGATTGATGTGCTTCTTTGTGAAGCCACTGCTTTGTAAAGATGATAAAGAAGGGCATGAGAAGCAGAAGAGTGTGTAAGTCTGAGCTAGAGAAACCACTTACTGTAAATCAATTGAAATAATAATAAACTGAAAGTTAAAATATTAAGAACACAAAAGGGAAAATCGATCTCCCACGTGTATTTTCATCTTTCAGTTGAAATTCAGTTGAGTTCTACTAGATATTATTATAGCCAACTGATTGGATTAATGTGGAGATTTTGAAAATAATAAACATATAGAATAATTATGCAAGTACATTCTTTTTTATAAGGTATTACAATGTCGCCACACCTACTGAAATGAAAAGTTATACGGTAAAACCTTTTAAGAACTAATTTATGCTTGTATATAGAGTTTGATGAGTAGATTTGTTTATAGGTGTGGATCAATCGATAATTCTGTAATTTGATCATTGGAATTTACTTAAAAAAGCGAAGAGAATTCTAAAATTCTTTAAAGGTACTCTTTTAGAGACTGACAATCTAGCGCGTACTCCACTTATATCCGTTAGGTGGCGCCAGAGGTACTTTTATTGAAAAGCTAAATACTGTTCTAGCGTCACGTTTCAAAAGTGTACGTTTATATCCATTTAAATGAACAAACTTAACGAATCACTATACAATATTTGTGCGCGTTCATTTGCTGATTACAGATCTTGATTTATAACTCTGATTGTAAGATTTGTAAAATAATTCTTAATTTAAATTAAAATACATTTTTAAAATGTTTCCAACATTAGTTGGGATGAATGAAATTCTGAATTTTGTTATATAAAATCAGTATTAATTAAACTATTCTTACTCTTTAGCCTGTAAATTGCTTAGGCTCACATTCACATTTACGTGTCTCAGATGATCATGCCAGTCATAGTCATATATAGCCATTATCTTAACACCAACAAACAAATGAATAAAATGCAACAATCTTCAGTTTTTACATTTTCACACATGCACTTTGAGTCAGTTGTAACTGTGAAAAGAGCCTCACAAGTTCACTGAACATTTAATCATTTTTGTTAATATCTGAAATTCTGATTTCTGCTTTGAAATTCTGAAAATAGTTTGTGTTAAGAGCTTTTTTCTTGGTAAAACTTGAGTGTATTATACAGACAGACAACAAACAGACAGACAGACATGTTGTTTTTCTTTGCCTTTTTGACCCGATGCAATGTTTCAAATGCCCAATTTCTCTAATGTTAAGTTCTAGAACTAGTCTATATAAAAAGTTCTATATAAACGTTCTACATTATACATCTTTTTGAACATTTCGGCTGCACAACTACTGGAAAAATGTATGGAAATGTGTAGAATGTCCTATGAGCAGAAACTATGCAGTGGAACAGGGAAAAGCCTTTGAGGCCTCATGTGTGTAGTTTTCAGCCGACTGAGAAAATGTCAGAGGTCAGTCCCAATGTCAAGCCTGTTAGTCTAACCCTAATCCTTTATCTGCCCGATTCATTTCAAGAATTTTTTAGAAAGAAAATAGAATATTTGCCAATAAACATTCCCTTACAGTCCGTGGTGTGTGAAGAGCCGTTAGCCAGTTAGCACAACATCATTAAATCTATACATTCAAAAGAAGACATCAGTGTACACAGATAACAAATGTCTTTGCTGTCTGAAATTCCAGAAGTGTTCAGCAGTGTGAAAGGTGAACTGATGAAAAGGTTTGTAGTCACTGAGAGTTTTCCTAAAAGCCGACAGACACTTATTCTATTCCAGCTCTTCCTCCCTGTCTGAGCCAGAGAATCCACGCGCTGTTCCTGGAAAGTCATTTACTTGACCTGGTCAGTGTAAGATAGTGGAGAAAATCTTGTTGTAGGTTACGATTAGGTTCAAAGTTCCTTTATAGATGTGTTTGTGTTGAATATGTTCCTAGTTATAAATATAGTATTTTTGCTATGGACATATGTTTTATGTAGAATAAAAATATTCTTTTTGGAAACTTACTACAGTATAGTGGTAAACGTTTTTTCGAGTTATTTTTACTCATCTGCTTAGATGCATTTACGATGTATAATGGTTATGCTTCAAAATTAAAACAGAAAGTAACATTTCTTTGTTGTTGCTTTTGCTTTAAAATGTAGCTCAGAAAGTTGTGGAAGTATGAATTTACACATAATATCTGTAATAAAACACACAAAACAAAAGATACAATGATGATGAAAAAAAACATTAGTGCAATCCAGTTTGTTGCAAATGTTTGTCATGTCATATTGAGCAGCAAGCTATGAGTGTGATTGTACTGGTCTTTAAAGGCTTTTTCACTTATATTTGGAGAAATGTTCTTCTTTCCCTACAGGCCATAGCCATGGCTGTTTTCCTGGTAGCGTTGATGCCAGTAGCTCTACTACCATTGGCTTTTGGAGGAGCGTATTATGGGCATAAGCCACACCCTCAGCAACACCAGCCCATAATGCAGATGCCACACCTGCCCATGGGGAAGGATATGTCCCACATTCCATATCAGCACTACAGAAAGGATTTACCCATGCACCTAAACAAAGGAAAGGGAATTAAAGGTATAAACACTTTGGATTTTTTTTTATTTAGGCTTTATTGTTTATCTGGTTTTGATTGCCTGCTTCTCTTACAAAGGTGAAACCATTTCCAGAGCTGAACAGGGTCCACAAAGTGAGATTGGACCTCAGGGTCCCCCGGGACCACCTGGACCTCCAGGGTCTCAAGGAGCTCCAGGGCCTCAAGGAAACGGTGCACAGGGTCCACCTGGAAAACCTGGCCTACCTGGCCCACCAGGATTTCCTGGAATTGGCAAACCTGGAATGCCTGGCATGATAGGAAAGCCAGGAGGCAATGGGCAACCTGGTCAACAGGGAGAACAAGGACCCCAAGGTGAACCGGGACATCCTGGAATGATTGGCCCATCTGGACCACCTGGACCCCCAGGTCTTGCTGGCATAGGGAAGCCAGGTGGGCAAGGTTTATCAGGTCAGCCCGGACGTAAAGGAGAGCCAGGGCATAAAGGTTTTCCTGGTCTACCAGGATTGCCTGGTCCTAAAGGAGACAGAGGAATTGGCCAACCGGGCCCAGCTGGTCCAAAAGGCCCGCCTGGACCACCAGGGATCCAAGGGCAGCCTGGCTTACCAGGAGTGGGTAAAACAGGTCTACCTGGTGTGGCAGGACCACCGGGATTACCAGGAAAACCAGGGCAGCCTGGAGAGCAAGGTTTAGAGGGTCAACCCGGGGGCCAGGGCCCACAAGGACCACCGGGGCCTCCTGGTATTGGCCGTACAGGTGAAAATGGTTTGCCTGGTCAGCCAGGTGCTCCTGGACACAAAGGTTTATCGGGACCTCCAGGTTTACCAGGGAAACCTGGACTGCCTGGATTTGGCAAACCCGGATTTCCTGGTCCAAAGGGTGACAAAGGAATGGGGGGATTGCCTGGCCCACAAGGACCAAAAGGAGAAAAAGGTTACAATGGTCAGCCTGGAATGATGGGCCCACCAGGTCAGACTGGACCTCCAGGCCCGGCGGGACCCACGGGTCCACCTGGTGAAATAGGTAATCCAGGACCCAAAGGAGAAGGAGGAGCAGTTGGACCTAAGGGAGATCAAGGACTAATGGGACCATCAGGTCCTCCAGGATTTGCAGGTCAACCAGGTCCCCAAGGAGAGGATGGAGAGCCAGGACCAAGAGGTGCTCAAGGACCCACGGGGCCCAAAGGAGAAGGAGGACAGAAAGGTCTGCCCGGACCTCCAGGTCCTGCTGGTCTACCTGGTCTGAAGGGGGAGAATGGCTCTGAAGGACCTGAAGGACCACAAGGTCCTGTAGGAATTCCAGGGCTGCCAGGGCAAGGAGGCCCGATCGGACCTCCTGGACTTCCCGGGCCAAAGGGTGATTCTGGTTCACCTGGTCTTGCTGGTCCACCAGGAGAAGGAAACACAGGTCTCCCTGGTCCAGTCGGTCCTCCAGGTTCACCAGGACCAAATGGCAATCCGGGTCAACCTGGTGTCGCAGGTCCTCCCGGACCACCCGGACCCCCTGGTCCTCCTGCCTCTCCTGACCTAATGGGTGTTCTTCCTGAGATGGGCCCAGCTCTCGACGGTGTAAAGACCTCTGGGTACAAGAAAGGGCCGTATGGGGGTGGAGGTGATATGATGGGAGTCAATGGTTTGGAGATGCCTGCGTTTACAGCCCAGCTGACCACGCCTTTCCCTCCCGTTGGCACACCAATAGTCTTGGACAAACTTCTGTATAATGGCCGTCAGAATTACAACCCTCAGACCGGCGTGTTCACCTGTGACATCCCCGGCATCTACTACTTCGCCTATCACGTGCACTGCAAAGGCGCCAATGTCTGGGTGGGGCTGTACAGGAACGAGGAGCCCGTGATGTACACATATGATGAGTACAAGAAGGGATTTCTGGATCAAGCTTCAGGAAGTGCAGTATTACCTTTACAACCCGGGGACACGGTTTACTTACAGATGCCGTCTGACCAGGCTGGTGGATTTTACGCCGGACAGTATGTCCACTCCTCTTTCTCCGGCTTCTTACTATATCCGTTGTAGATTTCCAGAACGTGGGAAAAATAATCTTGAAAACCAAACAAGCAAACGGACCGAAATACTGGCAGCAGGACTTTTGACTCTTCAATGTCTGTGTTTTTTACATTCAACAAAAGACGGTATTGCCTGAAACAGCTTCTTTAAATGATTTCTATTACACGATGAATTACTGTCCGAAAGAACCGTTCAAGAGTACAACTACCCGCACAAAGACTCTCACAGATTGTTGGATTCATGGTGATTTTTAAATGTTGTTTTTGTAATGTATTTATATTTCATGTTTATTGATGGTATCCAACATGTTTATTAAAAGGTTTCCAACACTTTTGACACTTCCAGCTATGTTAATATCATTTTGATTTTTTTACAGGAGTCCGTTCATAAACAATCAAAGTTTCATTTGGAAATGTATAAATAAAAGGGAAAGTTTTGCACATATGTATTGCCGTTCAAATGCTGCATTAACCGAATTGTGATTTTGTTTTTTCATTTTGTTTGTTCGTGTTTGTGTTCTCAGTTTAAGGTAATTAAGGAGGTGCTATGGTTAATAAAATTCTCTACAATTCTGGAACTGTAATTTTACTTATATAATGTTTTTCCAGCAACCACTTGTTTTTCTATATTGAACACACAAATTGTTTCAATAATAACAATAAAATAAAACACGTATTTAAGTTTAGCCGTCACATTTGTTAGGTTACATCAATTTATAGCTTACGTCATGCTTATGACTTGGTTGTGAATCTGGGTTTTGGTTTTAATTTCCTATTCAAGTTCAAGTTCCCTACTTGTTTTTTTTTTATTTGTTTTTTTTTTTTTTTTTTAAATAAATATCCCTTAAATATACAATTCAGTGTCAAGCAAACTTTGTGTTTTATTTTCTGCTTCGAAACCTTCAATGAAGTCTTATACGTTTAAAAACCTATTATTTGAGACAAACTTACTGTAAATGTACAGTACAGACTTAGTGTAAATGTCAGAACACACAGACACACTAATTAAATCACAGGAAGCACCAAAATTCTTGTGGAAACCTTTTCCCGTATTTTGTGTCATGCATTTAACTATCCGTCTAAAATTGCAACAAAATTGGTCTATAATGACTTATTTAAATTTATTTAAACATGATTGTTATGATGCTTAAACCATTTATGTTTAAAATCTAATTTTGCAAATGAAATAAAGTAAATCGGCTGGTGTTATATATTTCTATGACAGACTAAAATGTCATACTCATAAAAAAAGCTAAATATAGATACATTAATTACATTTTCTGTAACAAATACCGGAATTTTATTGGCCATTGCCTAATTACATCAGTAAAATTGCTTGGTTTTGATTAACAATTTGAATTTTCTATATTTTGCATATTTAGTAGTTTGTATGAATAAAACATTTGTTTCAACAACAACTAAACAGAAATTTATTTTCAATTACATTTCGTTCTGTCGTCGTTCAGCACATTAATGTCGTCTATGCAACACATTTTTAAAGTATTTTGCAGAGAAAGCTGTCAATACAAGAGCTCTGATTGTAGCTCCTGTCTCCGATCCATCTAATTGTGCTCCTTGCCTGGCTGTGCTTGACCACTTTGAGCCTGTGACACTCTCTGTTTTAGAGGATCTGATCAGCCACATTAGACCTACCGGCTCCCCTCGAGACACTATTCCTGCGCACTTCCTT
>MU204278.1:233850-248996 GCA_017309775.1 Paedocypris sp. Pulau Singkep
TCTGTTGCGGGTCCTAAATTATGGAACGCGCTACCGCTGCACATTAGGCAGGCACCTACATTGTCCACTTTTAAGTCATGTTTGAAGACCCATTTTTATTCCCTGGCGTTTAATCGCGTCTAGGCTCTAGATTTCCACTCTCTTACTGCTTTTACTTTTTGTTGTTTCGACTATGGTGCTCAATTATGTGCAACTTTCACCCATCCTGTTTTGTTTTATTGATGTGTAATGGTGTAGTATTGTGGTGTGATACTGTACTAATCTGTTATATGGTTTGTACAGCCCTTTGTCCAGCCAAAACTGTCAAAAAGGGCTTTATAAATAAAGTTGAGTTGAGTTGAGATTAAAAGTATTGTTTTTTTTTATTCACGTTATCAATTACTCGTATCCTAAACAGAGTGATTTAATCGGAATAGATTTAATGCAGAATTGAATTCAAACCACAATATTTAGTTTTTCTCTCGTGCCACCCGGATATTAAGATAAATGATGCTGAAGATGCGCAGTCTGAGCCGTCGAATCAAACACCGGAGGGGGCGGGGATTCCTGCTCGTCCTGCTTTGCGCATGTGCGGTTTATCTCGGCGTTCATTGATAAGGCGGCTTTGTGTCCAACTGTTTCCTCATCTAATCTACTCACTCTTTCCTCATCTAATCTGCTCACTCGCTTTCGGATTTCTATTTTCACGAACCCCTATTGCGGTAGGTTGTTATCTAAAACGGTAAAACCATTATAACGGGCAACTTACTGATGCGATCAGTTTTAGCGCTAATCATTAAAATACCCGGCGAGATCTGCGCACAGGGTTTTAACAAAGACTTTATCTGTTTTATTTCTTTGCATTGACGTTTATTCTCTCAATCCGTCCATGCCTCTGTAAACATGGATGACTCTATGACGACACAAACCTGTCTTCGTTCAAATCACATTTAGTTATTACCATAATTTAATACAGAAATGTATTAATTAAAATATAAAGCATTTTAGTAGGCCTAATCGGTACGATAATTAGTATCTAAATGCTTCTCATTAATAAACATTGGACCATAAAGTAGGTCAAACATAATAAACAGCATAGAAAAAAATACTATAAAATTATAGATATAAATGAAATATGAATGAATGCGGATTAAAACATATTTACATGCTGGTCATGCTGGCACAGTGTTTGGTTATTATATATTCTATAACTAAAGGTTATTGTCTTTTGTTTCACTGTGTAGGTTCATGGCCTGATCTCTGCTCTTCTCTGTTTGCTTGTGTTTCCTTCAAGTCTCCGGTTTCCTCCCAAGGTCCAAAAGCACACAGGAGATTCCAAAACCAACCATAAGCGTGAGTGAGAGTGTGTGTGTGTTCTAGTCTGTACCTGATTGGCCGCTGGATCAGGGCGTGTCCCGTCTTCAGGCACAGGTTTGCTGGGTATATAGTGTAATAGATGAATGGGCGGACGATTTTGAGGGCCAACTATGCAATCCTGTGTGTATGATTTAAATGTTTTCATTTTTATTATTTTTACTTTTTTTTTTCAATTTCAACATGTGAATTGTTTGTTAATGTGTGTTGAGTCCAGTGGAGTAGATGTCTGGTTCTGCTTCAGAGGTTTTAAAGACCTATATAAAGATATATATATATATATATATATAATTATTAAAGATCTATTTGCCGTGTTCCAGATATTTCCACCAGCCATGGCATCCCGCACAGGCCCCAGAGTCACGGGCACCGACGGGAGTGATTTTAAACACAGAGAGAAAGTAGCATCCCACTATCAAATGAGGTAATAGTTCCATTCTTGACACGACCATTTTTCTTTCGTAGAGGTAGAACAATAACCTCGTGTCTGAATGTTTCAGTGCGTCGCTGAAATCTGAGATAAAGAAGCTCACCGTGGTCCATTTTCTTTTATGGGCGTTGATAGCCGCCCAGGTGGCCGTCAGTCATCTCAACCTGGTGTCACATGACCTGGTGGCCACGCCCTATCAGTGGGAGTATCCGTATCTTCTGAGTCTTCTGCCAACTTTGATCGGAGCTCTGGCAATGCCGAGAAACAACATTAGCTACCTGGTGATTTCCATGATCAGTTCTGGTTTGTTCTCAATAGCGCCGTTGATCTTTGGGGCGATGGAGATGTTTCCTCTCGCCCAGCAGCTCTACAGACATGGGAAGGCCTATCGCTTCATCTTTGGATTCTCGGCAGTCTCGGTGATGTATTTGATAATGGTGATAGCCATTCAGGTCCATGCGTGGCAAATCTACTACAGCAAGAAACTGTTGGATGCTTGGTTTAACTCGACTTTAGAAAAGAAGAAGAAATAGTCGTCATTAAAGTGTGGACTTTACACGATTCACTCTCTGTGTTTCATTTCTTTGTCTTGCAGTGCATGTGACGCCTTAGTTCATGAGTGATTAAGTATTGTAAGAACTGATTTTTAATTATTAAATATTTTAATTTATTATTTTGCAACAATCTTCAGTTTTTACATTTTCACACATGCGCTTTGAGACAGTTAAAACTGTGAAAAGCCCCTTACAAATGCTCAGAACAAAAGTCAACAGTTTAACAAGAAGTGTTCTGCTCTCAATATAATACCTAACAATGTACTAAAATTAAATAATAACAGAAATGTACACTTTCTAGTGCAAATAAAACAAAATGAATTCATTAATCAGCCATCTCTTCGGCTCTTCGCTGACCCCTGCTGGGCGAGCGCTTGTATGTGACCAGACGCAATGCTTCCGGGTGGTAAATGATGGGCATATAATCTAAGCCAATCGTCACGCTTTCAGTCGCACCGCGTTCACAGACACGCCAATCACCAGTGATGTCCCGCCCACGAACACGCCCAAGAGTGAAAAACAGTTGACCGCTCAGACGAAATTCGCTTCGTGGTGATCACAATTATAGTAAAGCAGCATTTTTGTCAGTAACGATAACGGCGTTGTAAAGGAGCAAAAGGCAATTGCGGTAGATTACTCATAAATAATACATTATTGTTCACGCACGCACTCACACAAAAACACATGAATATTTTATGCTACGGTAATTGCTTCTAGAAAATCAAATATATGCAAATACTTTTAGGCACCAAACAGAAACACGTATTTATTAACTATTTATAATTTCAAAAGTCATTGCGACGCTGTTGCCGGTACTTCTCAAAAAGTTATCGTCGCCATGGAGACCGCGCGACTCGTCTTTCTAATCTAAGCAATTGTACTAGCTCGGTTCTTACCTCTTTTCTATTCCAGCGACTATGTACTAGTTTATATACCACACACACAAACACACATCCACAGATATATTTATCCGTGTGTGTCAATGTTTATCTATTATCGATTTTGGCGATTATGTATTATACACACACACACACACACACACACACACACACACAGATGTCTTTATATCTTACACAAACGCCGCTATGACGGCATATTTGAGATGAATATGATGCCGTCTTGAGCGCTGCTTACTGCGCATGCGCACGTGCGGTTGTGCCACGTACAGGTCGCTGTGAGGCGTTTGCGATCAGTCAGTCAGTCAGTCCGGCGTCGTTCAGCGGAGCTTCAGGACACACAGGCTGCTGCTGGTATCGCCACAGAGATCAAACCAGGTGCGTGTGCTTTACTCTCGTTATAAGCACGAACTTGCGTTTTTAGTGACGTGTGTTTCGAGGCCCTTGAAAGTAAACCATTAGCATTGAGCTAGCATTAGCTTAGTCTCTGAAACTGGGGCAACCTGTATAACTAACTTTACGTAGAGGCGTCGTGTTCATCACGTCAGTACGCCACGACCACATGAAAAGCAACGATCGCACGAGGCATTTTTCGCGACTTTAGGTTTGTGCGTGTTCAGTAATTTGATCCATTCTCGCCGGCAGAGTTGTCAGGCTCGGAGCTTTATTTGGCAGGAAGCTGCTGCGTCATCAGGTGACCGGGCCGGACCGGCTGTTCTAAACGGACCTTTATTTGGCAACAATCGGGAGCGTCACATTTGTGTGTTGAGCGTAAACGGCCTAATGTCGGGTCACAAAATCACGTTTATCGTACGAATGTTGTCCGCTAGTTGACGCAGAGAACTTGTGTTTAGTCAGGCGGTGGTTGTTAATGGTTCTGCTGACACACGGTCAGTCGAGTTTGACTAAATCAATCGGAATTAAACCGGTTCCTCGCGCGTTACTGATTAATCGCACATTGGCTGCGTTAATTGTGCTGTCTTGATGATTGTGCTTTATCTCCTGAGCTTTGGACTTGGGCTGAAGTTTAATGTCGGTTTGTCACGACTCCGTTATAGTGGCAAAAGACATAAAAATTAACGTGTACTTCATAAATGATGTTTTTGTTAATTAACTGATTCGCCGCATGTTTTTTAATTTAGAAACAAAATGTATCAGTCATAAAATTGGCATATGTTCAAACGCATTTATTTGTTGTTTATACATGTATATTTATACATTGTGTGTGTATAAACACAGAAAATATTATCTACACACTACTGAGTAAATACATGCTTTTTAACTTGTATTACAATTTTAATAATGATTCAATTCTTCTCAATCCATCGTTTTGTTGCCCCTGGAAATTAAGTAAATCATTTTGAAATATTATACAAAAATCTAACAATATAAAAGCATGTTATATTAAAACAGCACAGCTTATGTAAATTGAATTAATCTTATTTTTTAAGTACTTCAGTTATGTACATCTCTTGTCAAAAAACAGTCTTGTCAAATATATTGAACTTTGTCTTTTATGTCGTGTTCTATATTAGAAGACAATATCTAATGGTGCAATCTTTTTTGTAGCAGTATGAATGGCCAGTTGGACCTGAGTGGGAAGCTGATCATCAAAGCTCAGCTGGGCGATGACATCCGCCGTATCCCCATCCACAATGAAGACATCACCTACGACGAGCTTCTGCTGATGATGCAGCGTGTCTTCAGAGGGCAGCTACAGAGCAGTGATGAGGTGACCATCAAATACAAGGATGAAGGTTAGTCATGTTGTGCAGACACACACACACACACACACACACACCAAAGGATCTCATGACCCTTCTTTAGTGTAATGTCTATTAAAGAAGTTTAAGATATACAAAATATGATGATAATGATGTGTGGGGTGTTTTATGGTTATGTTTGTTTGTTTATTTATAGTGTGTGCAGTGTTATTTGTCTTGATTTAAGCATGATTGTGTATTTACTTATTTAATTTCAGATAGGTGTTTATATACATTTAATGTACAGTTATTTGGCAGACGCTTTTATCCGATATACATGTATGTACACACACACACACACTCACACACACACACACACACCCCGTAATATACTTGTCCTTCTAAATATTCTGTCGGATGTTGTGACTGTGACTATTATTTCCCCACAGTGGGTAAAATGAACCTAAAGACAAATAAAGGCATTTTGAATAATTCATTCATTCAGAAATAAGTTTAATCTAATAAAGTAAAGTGAGTAATTACAGCACAAAATCCAAATGTATGCCAAATTCCTGCTGCCTTCATTACACTGTTAAATGTTTGATTTGTCTTTTTCAGACGATGACCTTATTACCATCTTTGACAGTTCTGATTTGTCCTTCGCCATCCAGTGCAGTAGAATATTAAAGCTCACTCTTTTTGGTAAGAAATCCAGCGACGCATATGCTTTTTTTTTTTACATTTTGACATTACATTTGAGTAAATAACACATTTTCTTTTTATCCCAGTGGGCAAAGAAAATTGTTGTGTGTTTTAGGGAACGTGTTGTTACACACAGACTTTATACAGACGATCTGTAACTGAAACAAACTGTACAAAGATTACACAACAGACTGATTACATAAAATAACATGATCTTTATTATTCAGTTTGTATGAAACAAGAACAAGTACAAACAGCAAGACATTTATTATCTCTGCCACACAGGTCATGGAGCATGTGCAGGTTTTATCTTACCTGCAGAAGGATCGTATACCACAGACAATTCAATGCTCATGGTGTCCGTGGACAGGGTAACAGATTGTGGTCTGTTTCTGAAAGCACCAGGCAGCCCTTGGCTTCTTATAAGCTGTTGTTGTGCACATAGCGTGGAGTTTTACACGGGGAAGCTTTTTTTTCCAGCTCTCCTGCTCAGAAAACGGTGTTTTGTGCAGAGCTGTGACGCAGGGGCTCGAGGCGACGTACTGCTAAGTCCATAATCCTTCGTGGAAATGAATGGTGAAATGCTACAGTTAAGCCTTTAGTTTTAATCTGAAAAATGCTGTATTCGTTGCCATCCTTCTAGTAAGGAAACAAAGCTGTGGTTTTATTTTCCAGGAGAGGGCGCTAGATAGCAAGGCATAATGATGGTTAAAATGACCATTGGGTGTTTGGGCAGGTTTATTCTGAGATGGAATTTGCAAGTTTTTACCTCCAATTACAATATTTATTTTATGCTGATGTTTGCAACAGTAAAAGTTGTGGGTTCAATTCCCAGAAAAAAAAATAACTAGAACAGTCATGCGATTTTGTTTTGGATAAGTAACTGATAAAAAGCAGATTTGTATTTGTTGCATCTGAGTGTTAGTGCAGGATCCAGCAGGAAGTGGGTTTTCTGAAATACATATAGATTCTGCAAATTCGAATTAGTTTTAAACAACAACAAAAAAAAACAAAAGTTTTTTTCACATTTAAGCATATGTATTTGAGTTTTTTAGCAAATGATGAATATGATGTTTGCAAAAATCAGGTGACTTTTTTTAAACGACAGGAAATAATGTAGTCCTTGTCTTTGAACGCGCACTAGCCTGATGAAGTTTGTGTGGACGGAAAGAGACGGAGGCTTTTTAGGAGTGGAGAGACTGGTCCAGGCATGTGTAATGTCACGTGTGTGTGTGTGTGTGTGTGTGTGTGTGTGTGTGTGTGTGAGATGTCTGGAAGAGTTCACACACACTGCCAGGATTCTGGATGACCTCAGCACACAGACGTCGTCCGGCTGATGTTGACATCCGTGTGGCCGGGCGTGTCCTCTTGACGTTTGTGCTGTTGTGTGGTCAGTGAACGGTCAGCCGCGGCCGCTGGAGTCGTCTCAGGTGAAGCATCTACGGAGAGAGCTGATCCACCTGAGGAACAAGGTCAACAGCCTGCTGGACAGCCTGGAGCCGCCGTCAGAGTCCGTCCCGGGACACGCCAATCCAGAACACGGTGCGTGTGAGAATCCAGCTACTGCTGCAGATGAAGTGACATTAGTGTGTGTGTGTGTGTGTCAGAGTGTGTGAGCGAGGCGGTGGACTCTGCGGTCAAGCAGGCTCCTCCGGTCAGTGCAGCCAGCATGTCGGCCTTCGACCCGCTGAAGAACCAGGAAGAGGTCAACAAGAATGTCATCTCAGCCTTCGGTCTGCCAGACGAGCCTGTCCCAGGTAGCGCTCCTGTCAACTGAGCCTAGAATAAGATATTTTTAACTTCTGAACGTTTATGCCACTTCTAATCTAATTCCAATGTTCCAAGACGGAATATATTGTTGCATCAAACTAGAAATAAAGATTTCATACCACAAAATAGCAGAAACAGATCATTGCATTACGAGTATTAGCTACTGCTAAGATTGATTCATTCTGCATTAGAAAATGTTTGTTTACATTTTGTGGGGAAAATAAAGTGTGTAGCTGTAGGCGTCACAAACACGTTTCCACCGAGACGTTATATACCGGTTTATATATATATCCTGGTTTTTGCAGTTATTCTAAGATTTTTTATTCTAATTTAAGGACAGATGTTGGACAATAATTAAAAAACACTTCAGCCCTTTAGTATTAAAAGAATACCATTGTATTCGTTTATTTATTTTTACGCTTTTTTTTTTAAATGTACTGTGCTTTGTTGTTACTCACACATTAATGTGTACATACCAGTAGTCAAGAATCATGTTTAAATGCCTGATTAAATGGTCCGCTCTTGACTTTTAAATACGGATGTTGTTTCCTGTTGTCAATCATCATCAGCCAAACATTTAAAAACGTCCTTTTTGATTCACGGTATCACCTTATATGCAAATATACTGTACATTTACTGTAGATTTAAAAAAAAAACATTTGTATTTCTCTTCGATACGTTTCTTTTTTCTTGAGAGCAAGTGTGACCGGAAAAGCAATTTCTTCCTGGTGACCAAAGTTTATTTATTTGAATTCAAGTGTAATTGAATGTATTTAATTAGGCTTTGTTTCTGCTGCAGTTCCAGCTGTGGCCCCCGTCTCTGCTGCAGAAGAGCGCTCGGCTACTCCAGACAGCATCGCCTCAGCCGCCTCCACAGCGCCCCCTTCTGCTGTGGCCCCGCAGGCCCCTCCCCCCTACTCAGGGCTCCAGCAAGCCCCTGCCACGGCACTGGAGGGTAAAGTCATCTCGTTTTGTTTTCACAGATTCACGGCTGCAAAAGGTCAATCTGATCGACTTTATCACATGTATGTTTGTAATGACGTGATCAGACTTGGACCTAGAGATCGACAATATTATTATTATTATTAACATTTTTGTTTTTTTTAGGACGGATATTATTAGGTTTCCCCCATCATTGAATTTTGTAGGAACATAATGCAAACACAATATATAATTTTATAAAAAATGTAGATTTAAACAAAATATAATCAATATATATATATATAAATCGAAGTTCTCAAGCTTTAAATAAGTAAATAAATAAATCTCTTAGTCTGATAGGAAGTGATATCATGACAAAATAGAATGAGTTTCGGCCGATGCAGATATATTAAAAAAAGATAAATGTTGGCTGACCAATTTTAATGTTTACTCTTTCACACATGCGCTTTGAGAGAGTTGTAACTGTGGAAAGCGCCTCACAAATGACCTTGTATTGGTTGTTTCTGGATCCACACCTGCGCTAGCACATGTCCTCACGCGTGTAGCCTCCTCAGCTGCTTCACTGTGTGTCAGGCTTGTCTTCTCGCCGAGGCTTTTAGGACACGATCCAGAGAAAATAAAAGCTGAACCTGGATTCAGGCAAACACGTTTTCCAGCTCGTCATGATTCTCCATCCATCCAGCCGATTCGATCCCCGTCTCTTCTTCTCCACATGAGCTATTTTGCATCTGTGTGTTTGGTTTCCATGGTGATGAAGAGGAATGGATCAGTAATGCTTCATTGTTCCCATCATCAGCTGCACTGGGACACACACGCAGGCTTTTCTCGTCTGTGTCTCGGATAACAGGAAAATTATATATATATATGGGTTTTTTTTGAGCAAACGTTTCATTTTTATAAAACATTACACGTTCATGTGAATTATGTTGAGACTGACAAGGGTTTAAATGACTAAACAGCACGTAAAGTCACAATACTCTCACACTTGCTCTTATGACAATTTAAGGTTCTGTCTCGTGCAATCAAATTCCTCAGATAATGTTAGTTACGTTAACAAAAAAAAACAAAGGGACGGCAAAATATCATTGTAAATTAATAAAAAGTTGCACAAGAAATATGGCATGTTTGTTTAAACAATGAGACTATTGGATTATTTGAGGAGTATTGGATTATTTGCATGCTGTGGATATTATATTGATCTAAAGTACGACTGTGGGTTATATTTAGGAGTGTGATTTATTATGTTGCTCAGTGGAATCAGACTAGTCTACTGTCTTCATCTGCTCGTCCTTTACTGGCTTTGTGTTCGTGTTCCAGTAATAATGGCCAAATATCCTTCACGTCTGAGACGATAAGTCACTGATTCTTTTAAACGCATTCAAGCAGCAGGAAATCTCCAGCTGAATCTGCATCGTTCTTTCTCTCGTTCCCACAGGTCAGATGTATCAGCAGTACCAGGCTCCAGGTGGGTATCCTCCCGCATCAGGACCGCAGCAGCAGTACGGGATGCAGTACTCAGGTCACTACACTCTCATCACTACACACTCATCACACTCCTCAAGCTCATTCACTTTGAGTTTGATGTTTTAACAACTTTAAAAAGTTTCTTAATTGGTTATAATTTTGTAGTTTGTAAAGTGTATATTTGTCTACATTGTTTCAAAAATTTTTTACTATAAATAAAAGTATTTATTTTAATTACCGTTGCACATAGATGGATATTTTCCCACGCTTTTGGCCATGATGCTGCTCTGTTGACCTTTTGTCTGTTGTTTTATTTATTAAATGGAAATTGATCATTTAAATCATAACTTGTCAACTTTTAGATAAGTGATGTCATAGTTTTGTCCAGCTGCTTTTAGTTTAAAGTGACTGACTAATTTGGTCAAGTTTGACTGAAGCACATGAAGTGCACTTGCTTCACTAGAGCCAGTGTTGGCAACACACAGACTGAGGGTTTCATGGCGCTGATGTGCTAAAGAAAAGCACTTCTGAAACGGCCTGTAGATGCATCGCTTGCTATCACACAAGATGTAGCAAAGTCTTATAATCGCTGGTAAACACACGCCTCATATTCATTTCTGTTTGATTTATTTATTTTTAGCCGGTTACACCCCTCAGCCCGCGGTGTCTCAGGCTCCGCCCCCTCAGCAGCAGTTCCAGAACTACCCCGCCCCTACCTCCCAGTCAGCTGGTGCTCCGGGCTCCGCCCCGGGCTTTTCTGGCCAATCGCAGCCTCCTGCCGCTCCCCAGGCCGCGGCCCAGTATCCACCCGGAGCGTTTCCTGCTCAGAACTACACTTCCCAGTCCTCCCAGCAGCCAGCGAACTACAGCCTGCCCCCAGCCGCAGGAGGCTATCAGCCCCGCCCCGGATACACCCCGCCCCCCGGTGCCACCCCTCCACCGGGCGGCTCCAACCCTTACGCCCGAAACCGCCCCCCGTTTGGCCAGGGTTACGCCCAGCCCGGCCCGGGCTACCGGTAAACGCCCAGTGATGTCATCTAGCGACGGCTTTCCTGTCTCCAGCACATCAGCCCGCTGACATCTTTGTGTTTGACATTCTAATATTGTGTTTGTTTTGTGTTTGGGTGTTTGTCGCCTAACGAATGGGAGGAAGTCCATGATCATCAGACCGAAGACCAAACGTGTGAGGAGTGTGTGGGTTTATGCCGTGTGTGTGTGTGTGTGTGTGTGTGGGTTTTTTTTTTTTTTTTTGATTCATCACCGGACTCCTTATTGTGCCGTTCTGTCCAAAACCGTCATATCTGTTTAAACACTAGAAACTCATCGTAATCAAGTGAAGTTTGTTTAGGTTTTTGTTGTTTTCCTCACCATGTCCACCATCCTGGTTTTTACCTTCACAGCGAAGCCTGTCGCTTCTGTATAAACTGTAACATTGTTTTCAGAAGGTGAATAAACACTTTGAGACTGAATGTCATTGTCGATCTGAATCTTTCTGAAGGACATTTCTCGCGTTAACAAGTCAATGTTATGGATGTTCAACCAGTCACTGATGATAATGTATGCTTCAGCCGCACTAAAACACTTCTAGATCCAGGAAAGTTAGTTTAGTCCTCCAACATTGGTGCCTAAAGCATCTCAGTTTCTAGCCTCTTCAAAAAACATCTCCATGTCTAGCCACGCCCCCCAAAAACATCTCTGTGTCTAGCCACGCCCCCAAAAACATCTCTGTGTCTAGCCACGCCCCCCAAAAAAACCCATCTCCGTGTCTAGCCACGCCCCCAAACATCTTAATGTCTAGCCACATCACCCCCAAACATCTCCATGTCTAGCCACGCCCCCCAAAAAACATCTCCATGTCTAGCCCCTCCCCATAAACCCCTTTCATTTCTTGCCCGCCCAAAACATTTTGATGTATAGTCTCTTAAAACCATCTCCATGTTTACCCCCTCCAAAACATCACCATGTCTAGCCATCTTCCCCAAAAAATATCATGTCCCTTCAAAAAAATCTTGTTTTCTAGCTCCCTAAAAACATCTCTCTGTCTAGCTCCCTCAAAAACATCTCCATGTGCAGCTCTCTAAAACGACTCGATTTTTAACCCCCAAACACACCTCCATGTCTAGCCCTCTGAAAGCATCTCCATGTCCCCCCAAAACATCTCGATTTCCAGGACCTAAAAAAAACATTGTCTACCCCTCCCCCAAAAAAACACATCCATGTCCCCCAAAAAACATTGGTGTCTTGCCGCCCTACACCATGTCTAGTCCGCCAAAACATCAAGGCCTAACGTCCCAACAGTCATCTAATTGAGAAGCAGCCTAAAACATCGTTCTAATAGTTCTTGTTCAGGTTTACTGGTATTACTGGTATTTTTCAAACGCTCCTGAATGTTCCACCAGCAGTGAAACTCGAGACAAGTCAATTCACTTTGGATATAAAGACAGTGAATAAAAAGTGACACGACTCTGGTTTACATCTTAAAATATTGTTTTTTAAAAAAAAGTGCACTCATTTACAGATACCAATGAATGGAATAAAAATGCACCTCATAACTTTAAAATCCAAAACTCCCTTTCACAATAGGCATAGCACATTTTGTACGATACACAGAATCTCGTAAATGAGTTTGTGGCAGAATGACATGATAAATAATCACTGCACCAGCTGATAAGGGAGCCAGCTTCCCCTACAACAACCACTTCCTGTTCGCACATCTGGAACCATAAATTACCCACATTACACAAACGCTTGATAACCAAAAATATAGAAGTCACTCTCTGTACACACTGATCACAGGAAGTCTGGCTTCTTCACGTGTCCCAAAGTCCCGTGGCCATCGATGGCTCCGTCTCCCAGTTCTACCATTTCCCTGGGATGGGAATCCCGCACTCGTACCAGGCCACGTAATGGATGCGAGTGCTTCCTCCCATCTCCCCAAACGTGACGGGCTCCTGGCGCATCGCTCGGAAAAAGCCTGGGAGAGACGTACAGAGGTCAGGGACGCTGCTGAGACTCTGCGAGAGGTCGTGCTCTGAGAACCTTGTCTAGATGGCAGCTGGTCTGGAGGAACTGGACCGCCGGTTCTGCCGTCCAGGAAGGAGTCCACAAACTGACAGTGGTCTTCGCCGTAACCCGTCTGATCTCCAACGCTGTAGAACTTTCCTAGCGAGGAGGAAAAGTGAGGAGGGTTTTGAAGGAAGGGTTAGAAACGCACAAACCTCTGAGGGAGTCGCTGAGGTAGATCTTATATCTCAGAGAGTTGCACAGCTGGATCCCCACAAACTTGCGGTACCACGTTCGCTTCACAAACTGCCTCCCGCTGCACTCGGAGTAGGAGTCGGACTTGAACGGAAACGATGACCAGATGGCATTCTTGCCTGTGAGAGACGATGGAGATGAGAAACGTGGAGAACTTTCGCACCCGTTGTTGTTGTTGTTGTTGTTGGGCACACAAACCCGGAGCAGATCTTGGAATCTAATGGGATTGAAACAAGTCTCGTCGAGTAGCTGTGGTCCAGTGCTAGGGGACGTGCACTCGTGTCTGAGAGGTTGCAGGTTTGAATCTAAGTGTCCTCGGCCAAAACACTGAAGCCTACACGCCCCCATTGACTTGACCTGCCCCAAGGCTTGGGCTGCCCACTGCTCCGGGTGTGTGTGTGTTAACTGTGTGTATGTGCGCTTTACTGGTTTGGTTAGTGCAGAGCACAATCTAGAGTGGTCACCAGTGAATAATAAAACGTTCCTGGAATGACTTGATATTTACCCGTTGGTGTCTCACTCACACGAGGGTCCGCTGTAAGAAAAGACAGAACACCAGTCAAGGAGAAAAGCGTGAAGTAATAAAGGTGAGAGGTTTAACACTCGTCAGCTGGTGTTCACGCGGCGCCACTGATTCAGAGGAACTGTGAGCGTGTCAGCAGCGACTGAACGTTTCTGTATAACACAGAGCCTGAGACTCTGAACAACACGCGGTTACAATGAAAAACAAAGTCCCAGCTGCAGGAACGCTTTTCCTGATGGTGGTGGTTATTTTTTGGCCGTTACTGTACATGGCCGCCGTACTGTAGCGCCACAGAGAAACAGCCTGGAACTATTTGTTCCATTAGACGCGTCGCTCTTCCAGAAACACGGAGGCTTGTGTGCGAAGGCCGAGTGTAATTCATTAAATTATTATAATGACTCTAAACACGTGTAACACATTTTCAGTTCTTTTCTGAATGATCAGGAGGCGTTTGGAGAAACTCAAGATTTGGAAATTGAAGACACACAGACCAGTGCTTGTTTAGCGCTAGAAATATCAAACAATAACAACACAATTACTATTATTAAACGAATCATTGATACACTATGATACTATAAAACGTCCTGGAAACCTAGAAAGTCTCAGAAATGAGCTCAGAAATATAAAAATATCGTTGCCAGATTTATGGCCACGAGCAAAGCTGATGATTTAACAATGAGCCCAAAACAAACTGACCTGGGATCAGGGGAATTTGGCAGGAATTGCGAGACGTGTTCTACATTGGCCATGTGTTTGTAATGAAGGAGGGCTGAACGTGAACTCATTAGGTGGACCGGGCTTGGTTTCTTACCGGACTCCGTGCTGAAGCTGACCGGGTCGCTCGCTGGGCCCGATCCAAGCTCGTTTTTGGGTGTGACCTTGAATTCATAACTGCAGGAAATAAAATTAAAATTGCAAATGATGTAAAAACCAGAGTCGTCGCTGACTTGTTTAAATGCGTTTGTCATATAAACCTGCTTTCTGGCTTCAGGTTTTCCACAGCTGTGTGTGTTTGGTTGGTGGTCAGGATGGAGACTTCCTCTCCGTGTGGACCCTTGGTGGAGGACACAACCTCGTATTCTACAGACACACAGTAACATCGCAATTAATAGACCAGCACATAATGAACATAGAATAAACTGAAAATAAACCCTATAAAGATTTGGGCCGCTCTGAGATTTACCAGGATATTGGAAGTGAGACCTAGTCAAAGTCTGAAAAAAAAAAAAAAAACCCATAGTATTGCAAAAGTATATACTGTATATATAGTATTTACGGGTAGTATCAGATTATTATGACTTATCTCATAATGATGAAGTAGCACTCATTATTTTTACTTAGTATCTCATAACTGTTAGAATATTTTTAATATTTAATAACTTAAATCTTATTTCCAATATTAAGATCTTATTATATTTTAGGCCAAGGCTGAAAGCTGTTGAATTGTTTATACTTGTGTCTCCAAAAGACATAGATTAGTAACTAAAATCTAGATAATGCAAGATAATTTGACGTTGACGTAAATCCCAATTCCAGTAAACTGCTTTGTCT
>MU204278.1:249096-259837 GCA_017309775.1 Paedocypris sp. Pulau Singkep
ATAACTATGACTTTGTACCTCATAATTCGATACAATAGACCACGATATTTTAATAGACTGACTTGGGTTTCTGGACAAGCGTTCAAGTGGTTAAGGCCGTTTCTGTCTGTTTGCTGCCATTTTGTCCATGTCAATGGAGTCTGGTCACCCAGATATAGTATAGTCAAATACGGAGTCCCACAAGGCCCAGTCCTCGGCCCAATCCTGTTCTCACTTAGTGTCTCGTAACTATGATTTAATATCTCATAATTATGACATTTGTAACTCGTAATAATGATTTAGCTTCTCATAAAAATGACAGAGTATCTCATTATTATGAGATATCTTAGCTTCACATTATTTCGAGTTCATTCATGTGACTTTTTTTGGTTAATGCATTGTGTAGAATTATCACGATACTGCTATTTATACGCAGCGGGGCGTTCCACCCGAGATCTGTGAATCTTCCAAAGACTCGGATCAGATTCAGAAATGTGACAAAGTATTAAGCAGCATTATTGGATATATCAGGAAAAAAGAATACTTTTCAACCGGCTGTTGTGTGTTTGTACCTGTGGTTTCATTGTCGGATTCTTCCCAGTCTAGAATGATGAAGGAGGGGCAGCCCTCCACGCTGAGCACCGTCAGGTTGGTGGGCGGGGTCTTGGGCGGGCTGGTGACGCTCAGGTTTCCCGCCTCTTGGTCCGGGAAGAAGCTGAGAGAGTTTGTGACCGAGCATGGCTCTTCTGGCCGCTTGTCGGTCTTGTAGATCACGTGGTTTGCTGCAGACGGAGTGAAGACTCGTGTAGAATCAACAGATCGAGGGAGAAAAGGTTTGTGGTGTGGTCTCTTACCAGTGAAGCGCTTCTTGCCCAGGGAATCCACCTCGGAGCTGGGACGAGGACTGAAGACGGAGGAGTTATCGCCCGTGTTGAAGCGGCTCCCTAGAGAGGAAAGCCACCGTTAAGCAGAGAGATGGAGCTCGTGGTGTGAGCAGAGACGCTGTTTGAATGATGGAGCTGTGAGAAGCAAATTCCACACGTGAGTTTGACAAAGCCGCCAGTGAGCTCATCGGAAAGCCAAAACCTCACATTAAGATCATACCGAGGCCACATCTTGAACTGTTTTAAAATGCTCTTCATCATTTTGGCTCAGATTGTGGGGTTCTTCAAGCATGAACTCATTCTGCGCTGCCAGGTCTGACATTGACAAACACAAAGCCCTTCCCGTCATTCGGCCGGTTGTTTTTTACCGTGGAAGGCTGTGGTTTGTGGAGCTGTGGGTGAAGGCCTGGACGGAGGAACCAGAGGCTTCAGGACCGGCTCATGCCTCATCTGCTTCAGATCCATCACGCCGTCTGAGCACAAGATGGACACGTTTCAACAGTCAGGGCTTCAGATGAAGGAAATACTGTCTAATCCCGGAAGAACAAGTCTCACCCTTTTCTTCAGTCTCGGAGACCTGGTTCAGCTTGATGATTGCTGTAGTGAGACAGAGAGATAGAGTGAGAGAAGAAGAAATGGAGAGAGAGAGTAATAGAAGACAGATATAAAGATGAACAGAGAGAGAAAGCGAAAAAAAATAATAAAGAAACAGATGTAGGGAGACAGTGAGAAATTAATAGAAGACAGAAATAAAGGTGAACCGAGAGAGAGAGAGAATGTAATTTAGAAACAGAGAGAGAGGGAGAAGTAATAGAAAATGGAGATAAAGAAAGAAAGCAATAGGAGGAGGGACCGTAAAATGACTGTAAAACCGTGATAGGGATAGATAAAAAAATGGAAAAGCAGAGAGAGATAGAAAGAGAATGTGAAAGAGAAAGATAAACAGAAAAAGAAATAATGAGGCAGAGAACTAAATAAACTAGTAAGAGGATGTAAATAAACAGAAGAGAGAGATAGAAATAGAGAAGCAAAGACAAAAACAGAGAGAGAGAGAGAGAGGAGAGAGAGAGAGAGAGAGAGAACAGTGTGGCCAGATTTTCCAATAAAAGTCATTTAAAAAAAAAAAAAACAGCTGACGCGTAATTAGAATAATGTACAGTCAATTTACAGTGAGGTTGAACCATTTTTGGAATTTTTTTGCCAAATAAATGAAAGGTTTTGAAGACTAGTTAATCGCATGTCACGCGAATGTCTCCAGGACAGAACATCTTTAGATTCAAGTCTGATGGGATGGATGGGCTGAGCAAGAGATGGACCTGATATTCCATTAACTAGGGAGAAAGCGAGGAAGGAATCCCCGCCTGGCGCTTTTATCAATGGCTGATTTGTCAAGCTTGTCCGAGAATCACGGGCTCTCAAAATCCATTATGACAAGAACGGCACATAAATCTTTCCCTTGGCCTGGGATTGTCCTGAAGTCCAGCTGTGCAGGGATCAGTCTCAGTGCTGGAGATGTTTTATACCCGAGAAGATCTCCACATCCTCTATCTCCACATCTGATTGAAGCAAAAGCCAAACTCTCACCGAGTAAAACACCGTTTGTTTTCTGTGGAAATGGCTGAAAACCTGGATGCTTTTTTTTTTTTTAATTGAAGTTTTTACTTCCAAAATACATAAATACCAATACAGTATATATTTCCTGAGGTGTCAAGTAATAAAGTACAAATACTTTGTTACTTAAGTAGATTTTTGGTCTTTCTTTAAATTAATTTTTTTTGTTTGCCTACTTTTTACTTCTACACCGTAAATTTGTATGCAACTACAACCTGTACTTTCTACTCCTTACATTTCAAAAATAGCCGTGTTGCTCTTATTTAACTTTGGCTGGTTTTATTTCTGTGTTGTCTGAAGGGCATTAATTTTCAATGCTCTGTAATTATATACGCCAACATTTTAATTTAGCAATCTAGTCTTATACCATTAAATATTGTTTTTAATTGCATTTTTTTCCCTTTGAGTAGTTATAAAACCAGTACTTTGAGTAAAAAGGCCAAGTTGATACTTTACTTTTGCACAAGTCGTTGATTAACACTAGTATTTGTACTTCTACTTGAATTTGTGACGACTTTTGACGACACTGTTAATCTCGCCCAAACTCACAAGTTAGTATCACATAAACGAAAGATTGACCTTGATTCTTTCTGGGATCCTTTGGAGCTTTTGAGGCCCAAATGCCTGTGCGACGTTCCCCAAGTGGGACTGTGAAAACCAAACCACTGTTAAACCAAAGATTCAAGATCGTTCATGCGTGAAAGAGACAAATGATGAGGCGGGAAATACTTTAAACGTCAGTTCCACAGTGGATCAGAATGTACTAATGTTAATAGGTTGAACATTTTTCAGGAAGCTTTTTGAGAACTCTGAAGAGAATCAAACCAAAACCCTGATGAGATGCAGCGAATGGCTTTAGAGTAAATGCAGAGTTTGTGTGAATGAAGGACTGATTAAATGTTGATTAGAGTCGTTGTAGAACATTAATAGTTACTACGTTAATTTAGTGATGTTAATAGGTTGAACATTTCTCTGTAGAGAATCAAACCCAGATGAGATGTGTGAAAGAAGAACTGATTAAATCGGTTAGACAGACTTGTACAATAAAAACGCTTGAAGAGTCATCGTGGAACGTTGAGGTGATTTCCTGATTGTGAGTCTCTACCTCGTCTCCTGTCCAGAGTCGAGTTGCGGTTGAGAAGCGGTGCTCTGAAAGCTTTTGTCGGGGGATTCGCAGGGATTCGCGTCCTCAATCTCTGTGTGATATTTCGCGCCAGAGGCCGAGACGCTGAAGAAGAGTTCCGGAAGATGGCTCTGCCTAGACACACACACACACACACACACACACACACAGAGTTTATGATGGTGAACTCACAGCAGATGATGGAGGACCAGTAGCTCTTCAGTGGAGAAACAGTCTGGACCAGAAGCCTCACTGGATTATAAGCCTCACCTTTGATAAAGAAAAACTAAACTTTCAATATTTGTATACTAATCTTCTGGGACGTTTATTACTTTCATTTCATTACGTCATTATTACCCAGACATTCAAAGTTAGAGTGTAATTAATAATGCGCAAAATATCTTGAAATATTTCATGATTGGTAAGACTTTGGACATAAAGTGCATCGGATTATACGGTGCAACGTTAAAATGTTTCCACTTTTTTTTTTTAACATTTAAGGCAGCATTTTTCTCCAGGTACGTAATCTTCTAACGCTGCCTTCTCTGCTGCTGGGTTTAGGAGCATCTGGCAACCCATTTTTGAGGTAGCGAGTAAGATGATTGGCTGCTAACTTGCTTTAGTATCACGTGACTGTTTGAGATGTAAAAGCCGTTCCTGTCTTAGGTGCAGAACTAGTTGTACAAGCATAAACTCAAGAATGGAGACTTTCCGGCTTGAAAGGAGTGATTGTGATGGTGTGTGTGTGTGTGTGTGTGTGTGTGTGTGTGTGTGTGTGTTTGTGCCTCGAAAGCGCTGCAGCTGGACTGGTTCTCTAGATGTCCGAGGGTTGTTCTCCATGAGGGAGCTGGGCGGGATCTGTCTGGTGGTTTGAATGGGGCGGGGCGTGGAGGTGGGAGGAGTCTGTGTGGAGGTGGTGTGAAGGTCAGAGGTCAGAGACGTGAGGGTAGGAGGAAAGGTCTGGGTGGACAACAGGAGGTCAGGAGCTGGAGTGACGTTCACTGCTCCTGTTGACAGAACAAAACAAATCACTGATTATTTGATGAAATGACGTCCGTTTCCTCCTCAGGTGCAAGATCATTCAGAGTCAGACTTGATTTGATGACTTACCCGACTTACAAATATCTAAGATAACGAAATGCATCGCCGCAAAAATGTCGTCCCAAGTTACAAAAGAATTTTGCTATTCTGATAGAAGTGCGTCTGTTTCTACGAGAGTCCAGACGTGTTTAAACGTTTAAATGTGCAGCATTTTCGTTTGTTTCTTCGAACGTTACGTTTGATATTTTTGACTAATCTGATTCCATAGTTTCAAAGATCTTGCTTCCAAAATGTAGAATAAGTTTGTCGTCTCCTAAATGGCGCTGTTTTTTTCTTCTCTCACGTCGAGTCGCCATCTTGAAGTGACGTCGTGCAAATCCCTCAGATTTCTGTCGTCTCAGATCTGCTCGGTCACTGTTCTGTGTCTGTGAGATTATTATATACTGTACAACTTCAATAAACATCTTCCCCAGAGCAAACTGAACAACTGCTATGTAACGTTTTATTACATTTATTACCAATATTTTGTCATTTATTTTATAAAAAAGTGTCTGAATATATGGAGTCATGACACTGATTAGATGGATTACATGTAAAATGCAGCTCAGCTAAGGAAATTTTTGCCAAATGAAACGGCTCTCGCCACAGATTAATTTCGTAAATCGGGCTACCACTGTACTTAATTTAAAAAAATGATATGAAATTATACGATTCTGGAACGTGGTAATTATTATAATACAGAAATTATAAAACAAACAGCAAAAAAAATATATATATGTACGTAAATAAAACATGTACTAATGTTGCAGTCTCACTCAGATTGCTATTTGACACTTTTTGTATCAGTTTTTGATCAACGTAAAAACAACATCAGTATAATAAATTCACTTTTTTTTTTAAGTACGTATTTAGACTTTTGAATTTGAGGACAATTACATGAACGTACCAACACACAAAGCAAGACAATGTTGAAAAGCGTCTCCTGGTTTGTCGACTTCCGAGAATCGTCCTGGCAGAGAATCTTAAAAGAAAAATAGACACACACTCTGTAAGTTTAGTGAAATTTAGCGAAATAAACAACACAAACTCAGATAGTACCTATAATGTTCTTGGGCTTTGGACGAGTCGTCTGTCGAAGGAACGCCGCAGCTCTGGTACGATTAATATTCAATACTGAAAGCCACAACATGGGTCATTTTATGTATTTTACAAAGTTTGATCTTAAATATTAAGGAAATATATTTTTCACCTGGCTGTGGAGGTAAGAATGGTGATGAAGTTGGCTTCTGTTTAAAGAACAAAAGAATCAGAATTCCAAATAAATAACGTCCCACAGACCAGACTCACCTCAGGATTCGCCGGGTTTGGTCGCGTTACCTTTTCACCAGTGGCTTGTTCTGTGCAGAGGTGTGAAGAGCACCAGACAACAATACTTGAGTAAAAGTACAGATACATGCTGTATAAGTTACTCCAATGCAAGTAAAAAGTCACCACTATTAAAAAAAACTTAGTCAAAGTAGCAAAGTATCAAATTTTAAAACAGCTTAAGTATTTTACTCACTCTGAATTTAGGCTAAAATAAAACAAAGAAAAGTGAAAAAAAATTAGGTTTTATTTTCTAATACAGAAATGAAATTTAACATTTCCATGTTTCAAAAATGAGTTTAACTTATCATTAAATTCACATACATTCACGCCTCTAATTCACGTTCATGTGGTTTCTAATTCACAATTATCTTCCAGTATCTCCAGCAGACTATAGATTGCAAAGTCACCTCGTTCGCGCAAGAAAAAAAAACGCGATAAAAATCAATTATGGTTTGTCGTGCACAATCAAAATGTAACGAGTAACGGTAAGTGTCAATTCAAATGTAGTGGAGTGAAAAGTACAGTTACTCAGTCACAAATGCAGTGGAGTAGAGAGTAAAAGTTGCTTATATTTTTGATACAAGTACGAAGTAGCCAAAAACATACTTAAGTAAAGTAGCAAAGTACATTTACTCAAGTACCTTACACCTCTGGTTCTGTGATAGGATACAAGTGTGTGTAGTTGTCAGTAGTGTACCATCACCCGAGCAGTGTAGTAGAATCCACTGCAGTGAAATGTAAAGTAAGAGACCAGTCAAACCAGTAGTGCTGTAGAGCAGCGAGGGGCTCCAGACACCAGCAGCTCGGACCCCAAACTCATAGAGCGCGTGCGGCTTGAGCTGCTGGATGATGGTGCTGGAGGAGGGAGACGTCTGGTAGCTCCACGTGCTGCTTCTCTCATCCTTCTCTCTGTATCGCACCGTGAACTGCCTGCAAAACACACAGCAATCACCAACGCCTGATGCCACAATCATCTGTCTTTTGTTCTTTCTTTCGTTCTTTCTGTTGTTGTTGTTGTTGTTGTTCTTTTCCTTCTTTTTTTTTTCTTTCTCTTTCTTTCTTTCCTTCTTTCATAGCGACTTGGTCTCGAACTAAGAAAAGCACTATATAAATAAACTTGAACTTTCTTTCCTTTCTTTCTTTCTTTCTTTCTTTCTTTCCTTCTTTTTTCTTTCTTTCCTTCTTTCTTTCTTTCTTTCTTTCCTTTTGTCTTTCCTTCTTTCCTTTCTCCTCTCCTTCCTCCTTTTTCTCCTCTCCTCTCCTTCCTCCTTTTTTTCTTTCATTTTTTTGTTGCTTCTTTCCTTTATTTCTTTCTGTTCTTTCTTTCTTTCCTCCTTTCTTTCCTTTTTCTTTACTTATTTCCTTCCTCCTTTCTTTCTTTCTTTCCTCCTTTCATTTTTTCGTTCCTTCTTTTTTTCTTACTATTCTTCTTTCTTTCCTCCTTTCTTTCTTTCTGTTGTTTTTTCACCCCCTCCACCACACACACACACACACACACACACACACACACACACACACACACACACACACTCTGTCCTTTATAAGATCTGTATTAGGCAGAAGGAACATACTGGTTGTCTAGTGAGGCTGAGCTTAAGCTTTTCCATTGGCTTGTCCAAAAAAAGTGGGTTATGTTTTGCCTACATTATGAGGACCAAGAGTCCTCACAATGATTGTACAAAACAAAAAACTACCAGCACAGTAATAAAAAAGACATTAGTAATTTATTTGATAAAATCTTAATTATAATATGTTTGTATAATGCCTTAAATTATAATTATTATAGTTATTGTTATTATAAATTATTATTTACGTATGAACACGTCAATAAGTCCTAAAAGAAGTGAAATGATTTCACGTTTTATTTGCTGTTTCCTGTTTGTATTTATTAAATTCTAATGCTTTGTGCTTTAGAAGTGTGAGATGGTGGAAAACACAGACCCGTCATCGAAACAGTCGTCCAGAAGTGAATCCTGGAAGGGCGAGTACTGGAGTGACGTCCCCCAGGACAGCAGAACCGAGGAGTCCGACACCGAGCCGATCACCACGCTCAGCGGTTTCTCCAGATTCACTCTTCCTGCAAACAATGGATTCCTGACTGGATATGTGGAAAAATGGGCGGTAATATTTAGTGGCATGCTTGAAATATGCGCATATAAGCACCCCGCAAGTTTTTGAGCATCTTAAAATGAAGGGGTCCTTATTATGCTTAAAAAACATTGTGCCTATACTCCATTTAAAATATTTATACTGTACCTGATACTGATTCTATTCATTCTATTACTTTCTATTTTTTTCTTTCTATTTTTTATTTAAAACTGTACACATAATACTGAATGGTTTTGAAGTGAAACTACCGGAAATACCGGGAAACCGGAAGTGCAATTAATGGCGTTAATAAAATTTGACACGATTGAACAAATTCAATTACCGTAATCGCATGAGTTAACGCGTTAACGTTGATAGCCCTAATTTTTACATTTTCTTAGTGTAACTTCCTCTGAAACGGACGCGGGCTGAGTTTCTTTGCAGTGCGTCTAAAAGGATCAAAGAGTCCACAAAGCATCTCTCAAATTCACGGTCATTCTCACGGCATTCAAAAGATAAACGATCATCAAGGCTCGATTCATGTTTAAGAACATTTTATGCACGAAATTATGGCCATCATCAACAGCAGACCAGGTTAGATGGTAGAGTTAGAAACGTTAAATTGCTGCTCGCTGATGCCCACAAATGCAAAACATATCTTGAAAGACCCATACATAAAACAGTCTTATTGATGGAAGCTGATTGAAACTTTTCCTTATGTAATTTACTGTTCAGCATTTAAGAATCACACAGAGTGCGATGGTGGGAGTGTGTCGGCAAGAGCGTGTTGGTGAGGTGGCCACCTGGTGGCGCTATTGGTGGTCGGGTTATTCTTCGGGATATTATTATTGTTGTTGTTTTTATTTCTATTATTATGGTTTATTGCTGTTTCCTTAATTACAAGATTTTCCATGTTTGCATTAATTTGATGAATATTAATCTGATGTTGGGTTATTGGTTGTTCGGGGCGTAATCAAACCTTCGCATACCGTATAAAGGTCACTTCCGGGTTCATATCTGGCGTGGTGGTGGCGGTGAATGAAAAGATAAGACTTGAATGATAATCAAGGATAAACTGGCTTAAAGTGATTTACTTTCTCTGTGACGAGCAGGCAAAGCGGTATGTGAATCTGTTTGTTTGTTTGTTTGTTTCTTTATTTGTTTGATAAATATTGTTTATTCCCAATGTAACCTTTATTTTAGTTCTACGGTGTTCATTAAAACATCAGTGCAAAGAAACTCAGCCCGCGTCCGTTTCAGAGGAAGTTACACTTAGATCTTGATTTTATTTTATAGCATACTCACTCCAAGGCTGCTACATTTCCGTTGTATCATGTATAACGACAATAAAGGCATCTGATTCTTATACATATTTGTGTAAATACAGTAATATCGTTTCTTCAATAGTTTGGTGATGTGGAATGATGCTGACCTGTGCATTTCTTCTTAGGCTCCAGTGAAGCCACAGACTGAAGCGCAATCATGTATCTGGGCTCAGCATCTGGAAAAGCATCTTGGTGTTTCTTCTTGGTAACAAACTCTAGAAGAAGATAGTGAGGACTTGACTTTACCCATCTCGGTCTCAAAAGGTTGTCCATCAGCAGGTAGTTGAATCATCTGTTTGGAGAACATGCTGCTGCCGTAGCCGAGAATGAATCCCTCCAATCTGGCATCCCGCCGAGGCCTCAGGAAGCGGAACACGATGGTGTCGTCTACAGCCGTGATCTTCACTCTGGTCTTCTCCGCTTCCACTAGAGTCAAAAAACAAAAGTGGCTCAGATTCCCATTTTAAACCTTGAAACGTTCGTCTCGTGGGAGATATTGTTAAATGGTTATGTGACAATGACGTCTTCCAAAAAGATTTGACATTATAGTCCTTTTCCTACACCGAAAAAGTACAAAAGGTTTTTACGCACAAAAGGACGTTTTTTATACTTGATCTAATTCAAAACATTTCATTTTCTGCCTAGTCATCAGTGTAATGTAAAGTGCTCGCTTTGATTTAGCTTAAAAGTAAGTCTTGTAGTGTAAAGTAAAGTAAAACGGTGATTTGGAACTGGAGATGGTGATGAGAAGAGAAGACCTCGTTTCTTGGTCTTTTATGTCTACGAGAATTGGCCAATGAGAAGCTTGCATGTGCTACACACAAATTTTTATAACTCTTTTCAACTTTAAAATAAACCATAAATACATTTATATAATCTTGTTTTGCTGTAAGAAGGAGCAATTGAAGTGAATTGTCGTAAAAGAAGACAAATGTGAGCAGAGACTCGTCTGCATTTCTACCAGTTTGCCATTCCCATAATGGGAGGCGCTGTTGCTGCCTGTCGGTTAAATGGACCAACAGAGCAGATTTTCAGCTGATTGGAGTCTCTTTATAAGGCAACGTATGTGAATAAATAAATTGTTGTTCCTCCACATTACACCTCAGTGGTCAAGACACATGGGTGTCACAGATCTCACCTTGATGTCGTGTCGGACTTTTATGTGTTGCTTTCCCGGACTTTTGTTTTGACACGCGCCTCAGCGCGCCGCCATGTTCTCTGTTCTGTGTCCGTCGGTTGTCATAGCAACCAGGTGTTTCCTGTTTCTGTTTAATCATGCCGTGTATTTAAGTCTTGTTTAGTCTTTGTCTCGTCGCCAGTTT
>MU204278.1:265056-292442 GCA_017309775.1 Paedocypris sp. Pulau Singkep
AGAATCTCTCTGAAGCAAAAGACATTATCACACACATTTATAGTAAAAGTCCAATAAACGAACAGACAGAAACACAATATCCTCGGTATTGAAAATGTCAACAGTCGGAATAAAAAGAAAGCTTCTTGTGTGTGTGTGTGTGTGTGTGTGTGTGTGCGTGCGTGCGTGCGTGTGTGTGTGTGTGTGTGGGAAAGTGATGGATTTGACTCCCGCGAGCCTGAATAAAGCCAGAGACTTGAACTCCCACAGAATCTCCTGCACAAACACGCCGTGAATAATCACTTTTATCACGACGATCACGCCATCAACAGGAAACCTTCCGTTACGCTCGCTAATCATTCTTTCGGACATTTATCTACATTAAAGACATGTCGTTTTATGTAACACGCTGCAGAATTAAAAAGAAAAAAAAGAAAGAAATAAAAACGACTCAAACTCGAATCACAACTACACGGTCAAACAAGTAAATTACGGCTGAGTTGAGTTTGCCATCTTCAGTATATGGTCAAACTCAGTTAAAAACATGAGCATGTTTCTTCTTGCAATGCATTTTTTAGGTTATGACTTGATTGTTTACTGTGTTTTGTTTTTAATAACATACATAATAGAAAAGCACGCGTATCTTAGTTTACACTCGGTTTAACATGTGAACAAAACACACTTACTGCCATCTAGCGGTGATACATTGGAAAAACAGTAACAAATTATTTTTTCCCTAAAGTTCAAGTTCACGTTAATTTATATAGCGCTTTTCTCAGTCCCAGACAAACGTAAAGCTGCTATAAGAAAAAAAAAAAAAAAAAGATAACAAAAACACCTAAACTAAAGTACGTTTTAAAAGAAAAAAACCATCCCTCAGTATGTGGTGCCATCATTTTGCCTTGGCTGTTTAGCTTTTACAAACATGAGAATATATTTACACATTTGGCAGTTGTGGTCCAGCGGGGAGATGTCGACTCATCACTTAAATTCTAATTCAGGTCCATTAGGTTCTACAACTAAGTGTCCTTGAGCAAGGATGTCCTACCCACAGCTTCACCGGCTACCCACTGCTCCGGGTTTATGTGTGTATGTTCACTGGATTATTAAATGCACTCATCACATTCCCATTTCGGCCTAATTTCTAATTCCACCTTTATTTAGAATCATCCAATGCTACTGTGAATTGGTCACGTCTTCACTCTTTCAGCACAGACTAGAGTAATGCTGCGTAATCTGGGCCGTAATCTCTGCTTGACTAATTGCAGAAAGCTCCCACAGTCCGAATTTAGCTCTAATACGTTGGAAAATCTCACCAGTCTAAAGGAGAAGTGTCTTAGTTTTGCTTTATGACAAAATCTTTTTTATGTCTTAGTATTGCCTTATGACAACATTTTTTACATCTTAGTATAGCCTTATGTATAATTTCTATGATGTATTTTCCCAATATAATACGAAAAAAATGTACAGACAAAATCAGCACAAGTCAATTACATACAAGACACTCAAAATACAGATACTTTACATGCTTTATTTAATAATTACAACATTTTAAATAGTTTATTAATATTTTCTGCTGATTAATTTAAAAAGCTTTTACGAACGAAAGATTCAACAACTCCAGAAATGCCGTCGCATCAGAGTTGCCATTATAATAATTTCCTGTGTCTTGCAGAACCTCAAAAACACACAAATAAAAAATACACACGTGTGAGTTGCTAAATCTATCGCTGAAGTGTTCGGTTCTCACAGAAATAGCTGCCTGGGGACGTGATCAAGATGGTCGCCAAATAAATAGAATTGCTGCAAATGTAATTTGGCAAGAGCTACTTTTTAAGTGCAGGTTCAACAATAACTGCATAAAACATCTTATTTAATAAGACAAAACATTTAGTCAAGTTCCCCTTTTCGTTCGACACTGGACATATATCTTTTTTTCGCTTTTTTTAAAGAAAGAATCAGAGGCCACTGACGATGGCAAAATCCATGATGGGAAATCCTACAGTGTGTGTGTGTGTGTGTGTGTGTGTGTTTGTGTGTGTGTGTGTGTATGTCTATGGCAGAAAATTTAGACAAATTTAGAGGTTTATATACTAAATTGGGGACCTGTTGTGGCTTGTGGGGACCACTTCTGCTGTATGTGTGTGTGTATTTGTGTTCTGGACAAGTCTATCACAGCTAAGCCTTAAATGCTAGGTTTATTTTTTAAAGTGGGGACCTGTGTTGGCCTGTGGGGACCTATTCTGCTGTGTGTGTGTGTGTGTGTGTGTGTGAGTGTGTGTGTTGTTTATTTTATGTGTGGGGACCTATATTGACTTGTGGGGACATTTGGCTGGGGCACAAAGTCTGTTTGAGGGTGAAGATGGAATTTGGGGTCTGAGATTAACATGACTTTTGGTTAGAATTGTGATAGTTAATGTTGGGATTGAGGATAGGGGACAGGAAATGTTTTATTTTAATGGTGAGTCCCCACTTTGACATATCAGCAAATAATTGTGTGTATAGGCAATTACATTGTTGAAACCTTGTAAAACAATAGTAAACATGACTTGATTAGCGTTCACAAATAAGATAAACCGCTAAACAACAATGAAATAAAGTATACTGTGTAAGTAATACTTTAACTAAGTATTCTGTGTTTCTCGCTAGCGTAGCAGTTCCCGTGTGGCTTTTTGTCTAAACATCAGTGACTGATCAGGTGAAAGCTAAAGGATTGTGGTCCAAACTAAAAGATAAAAAGGCACTAGCAGAACATTTCCATAAACGATGGTCTCTCAAGTCTTGGTTTATAACTAAAACGTGTTATGGCATTAAATGATAAAATTCAAGAAATATTAAAAACGTTGTGAAAGTGGCCTTTCCAAGTCAGATACAACGTGACTTGGCCAACTGAGATGCAGCTTCCCGAAAGGCAAGGAAAGGCAAGATCCGAATAAGGAAAAGATGGAAAGACCTGCGAGATAGAGACGAGAAGTAACTGTCAGCTTCTCTAGTGGTGATGGAACATCTCACCTTCTGCTCTTCAGTGTGAGGACGAGCTCTCTCGGTTCTCTATCGTCCTGAAAACACACAACAAGCGGCGTTAAATAAACAACTTAGTGAGGACGTGTCGCCGTAAAAAACTCACGTTTGATGCTGCCGTATAAAATCTGCAAACTGACGATCCCTCGTGTAAAGTTCCAGAATCCGGATTCGGTCTTGTATTTCCTAACAAGTGGAGATGAGAAGATTGAAGCTCAAGTGGAGATGAGAAGATTGAAGCTCAAGTGGAGATGAGAAGATTGCATGGAGCCGCACCTCTTTGGTGAGCTGGCTGTTCTGGTAGATGTGGCGTATCTCCTCGCTGCTGAAGTCTGTGGAAGCTTCTGCGCTGCCGCTGCTGTGGACCGGGGCTTCTGGGTAGCGGCGGTAGTAATGGCTGTAGCTGGTGGTTAAGTCGCTCTCATACATCGGGTTATACTTCGTGGCCCTGTCGATGAACAGAGGACCGTCCTCTCTTCTGCATCCAAAAACAGCCACAAAACAGATGAAGAAGATGAATGTTACATCTGGAGAAGTCAAAATATTAGGCACTAAATAAGCATCAGGGATTGATTATTGACGATATATATAAATATGTATATATATATATATATATATATATTTTTTTTTTTTTTTTTTTTTTACTTTGAATTTACTTTTTGTCATTTTTACATTGCAATGCTTTTTCCTTTCTAAAGATTTTGTTTCCTAACCCTAATTTGTGTACATTGTTCTTTGCATTTCTAAAATTTTATTTTTCAGATTAATTTATTTAATCACATGATCCATATTTGTCGTTTTGATCACATGACCACATTTTGCCTAATTAACGTATACCTCTTTTAGATTTCTCGTTTCTGTTGTATAAAAAAAATGTATCATTTTGAGTGTGATTCATCTTTTTTCTCACCGTGCTGGGTCTTCGGTTTCATCCTTGTCATACTGGTCTCTCAGAGTTCTTGCTAAGAAAAAGATGACGGCTGATGCCACCACCAACAGTCCTGCAACGGAGGCTATGGCAATGCCGATAATGAGGGGCTCGGAGACGTATTCCTCACAGTGTTCCCCTCGGTACCACCAGTTCTCCCCCACACGGCATCTGTACAACACACACACAGGCCAAGACGGAGAACAAAGCCGGCGTCAAAGCATAAAATATCTGAAAAGCCTTATTTTTGCGAAAATAAGCACCCCCTGATTTTTCAGCCACAAAATAAAAACTCAAAAAAAAAATGTTTATTACATTTCTGGTTCAATTACGTTAATAATCTCCTAAACGTACAATTTTTTCTTTATTTAACAAACCTAACTTGTGACTCGTATCACTTTCATATTGTTTTACTTGAATGATAGATAACAAAAAGTCGATTCTAGTGGTCAGAACTTCATATCCCAAGAGTCTTTGCACCAATCTGCGCATGTGCAAAGTAACAGGAGGCCCGCCGAGCTCTCTGTTTATCCGACACTGTGTGAAGAGAATCTAAGCGAAGGATTATTATCCCCTGTTTAGAACACAGAGCGTTTTGATTGTGTCTGTTCCTTGGATTATTTACTTCTTGCCCATGTTCTTCATTTTCGACTGTTTTGACTGTTTCTGCGATGACACAGCGCTAAGCTAAATCTAAAACTACGTGGTTTGTAATAATAATAATAATAATAATAATAATAATAATAATGAGTATTTGTAGGGCGCTTTTCACAGTTTTAACTGTCTCAAAGTGCACAAAAGATGTAGTTTCATTTTGTTGTAATATAATTTATAGTACTGTATTTAGCTTCATCTTACCTCTTCCAAGCGCCGCTGCTAAAAGACGACGTGCTTCTGTTAATTTGTGATTACCGTATTTTCCTATTGAAATATTGAAACAAATAGGCGCGTGTATTACGATTATAAGCACAAGTTTTTGAGCGTCGAAAAGTCTAAAATTTGCTCATATTCCTGTAAATACGGTATTTCCATTTTGTTGTGATTGCTCCTTGAAATATGGGAAAAATAGGCGCTTATATTTGAAATGTGCATATAAGCCAGGCTTTTGAGCTTCTAAAATTGGAATAAATGTCTGCTTATGTTTGAGTAAATACGAATATAATAATATAACACTGCCAAACCTGCATATGGCTCCTTGGCCAGGAATGACGTCACATTTGCCATCGTTGAGGCAGAAGTCTTGCTGAAGGTCACAGATGCTCTGGCAGGGCAAACCATCGATGCTGAAGTAGCCAGCGTTACACACACACTCGGCCTCGCCGGACCAGCGGTTCACCGTACACGCTGCAAACTCATTACAAGCCTGGAACTTGCACGGATCTGCTTGCTCGCCTGAAACAGACAGCCACCGTCATGCATGAAGAAGAACTTGCGTGAAGGCCTATCTTCTAGTCTAGGAGTCTATCTCGCGTCCATGACAGAACACACTGCAGGAACGGGACTATCCCACCTGACTCCACATCCAGCGAGTATTTGTCGATGGCGAGGTTCATGGTCTGGTAGGCCGTGTTGCAGAAGTCCTCCAGAATCAGATAAACAGCCATGTTGACTCCCTGAGGAACCGGCTTCCCGAACTTCATACGGCTGTTCACCACGATACTTCCGTTCCTGAAGTTCAGAATCTCCAGGTTCTCGAAATTACTGAGGTTGGACTGAAGATACGGCACCAGCTAGGATCAAATCACACAAACACATCTTACAAACATTGTGGACTCGAGAACGTTCTGATTCCATGAGTTTGAAGGAACCATGGAAAAGGAGGTAGAAGAATCAGCCGTACCAGTTCAAGGAATCTCTGTTCCAGGGCTTTGTACTCTGCAGAACTCTTGTTGAACAAGTCCTCGGAGAACATCATGTTAGTTACACGAAGGCTGAAAAAAACCATTAGTGCCCGTCCGGGGTTCGTTGGCATGGCGATCCCAACCGCAGACTGGTCATCGCCCTGGATCACAGCCGGGAAGCCACTACCATCTTCTTCTGTGTGATGGATCACCTCAAGGGTCGTATTAATCACCTCTAGGTTTAATGTGTACCCAAACCCAACGTCTACTGGACTCATCGATGGGACGAACGGATGTGGAGTAGTGTGGACGGAACCTTCTGGTTCAGTGGTGACCAACAAAATTTCATCCTCCGTCAAAATGTCCACTGAGAAGACGGTGACTGACGCATCTGAAGGAACAAACTCAGGTTCCTTCTCCAGCTTTTCTTCTGACTGCTCCGTGTCAACAGCTGAATGGGTTTCCGTCTCCTTTTGCATCTCCACTGTGACCGTGACCATGTCGTCCTTACCTATAAGATCTAACTCAGACTCGGTCTTTGTGTCGAACACCTCAACAGGAGGAAGAGAAAAGGCCTTCATGCTGAGTGTGGAGTCACCTTTGACCTCAGCTCCGACTGTACTGGTGTCTGCAAAGATCTGGTACTCCTCTATCACGGTTGAGAACGTTGAGGTTTCATAGTCCTCGTCCAGGGCATCTACACCGGTCAGAATGTCGTAAGGCTTAGCAAGAGAGACGGTCACGCCGTGGTCTTCACCTGCGCCGGATCCAGAAGTTTGATCAAAGATGCCCAGCGTGGTGGCCACCTCTTGCTTGCTGTCAGGAATGGGATGGAAGGCTGCTGCTTCCACGGTGATGGGCTGGATGGAGGAGGATAGAGACACCAAGTCCTGACCTTCATTTTCTGTAACGAAAAATAAAGCAGGGACGAGGGTGTCAAAACCTTACACTACACCTTATCAGAAGTTTGAGTCTGAAGAGCTGGAAGAGCAGTTGTGTTCGCACAGTTTGTACATAAGTTCCGAGTGAAGTTGTGTTTAAACTGTGAGTCCTACAGGCGAGTTCCCTTCATCACTTTCGGAGTATTGCGACAAAAAAAACGTGTCAAAACTTAAGCTAATATCCATAAATATGCACTAGCTTTTTCGTCTTTTCGGGGAAAAAAGCAGGTACAGATGCATTTTTGTTATCAATATTCTGATAAAGCTCAACATAATTAGTGGAGAAATAGACTTAAACGTGTGCCACAGAAATCGTGTTGGTTGTTTTTTTTTCATGAAACTACGCAACTTTCACATCTGACGTCATCTTAGCAGCAATTAAAATCTTAAAATTCATCTTAAAATCAGCCATTACGCTCGTTTCAATAAGGGTTCCGTGAAGTTCTAAGCAAAAAAGACATGGATATGGTGTGTAAATAATATCGAGCTAATTCATTTACAGTAGCTGAAATCGCTCAATGTGGATGGAATTCTAACGCACCTCTAATAATTTTCCTAACTTTCTCTTGGTGGAGAAACAGGATCAGGAGGCTGATGTGATATGTGGAGATCAGTAGATTAATGATTATGACGGAAGGTGAATTTGTTCAAAAGAAACATTTCAAGCCCACCATTGCTGCTTACAGCTATATTTTACAGTCGTTATTGACTGCTTACCCTCTAGAAAACTCCCGTAAGGTGAATGTGTGAACGGAGTGCTGAAGACGTGCTCTTCCAGAACTTCCTTTTCCAACACTGCGGGGTCCTCCATGAAGACCGCCTGTTCAGACTCCTCCGGAAGACCCAAGGGTTGGTCAAACCTCCAAACAGTATCCTATAAGGACCAACATTATATCAACAGTTTTCCAATATGATAAATACCATTTTATACGAATCTACGCACCATGCAAGTATAAGCACCCCCTGAACCTTCAGGCACAAAATAAAAATACATTTCAATAGTTCAATACATTTTTTTTATACATTTATTGCATAGTTCAATTATGTTATTATTCTCTTAAACATCTCTTAATACAATTGTTTCTTCTTTTAACAAACCTAACTTGTGACTTGTATGGTTTTGATATTGTTTTACTTGAAGAATAGAAAACAAAAAATCGATTCTAGTGCTCAGGACTTCATTTCCCAAGATCCCCTGTGCAGCGACCCAGCGTTTTGATTGTGTCTGTTCCTTATATTTTTTACTTCTTGCTCGTGTTCTTCATTCTCGACTGTTTTGACTCTTTCTGCGATGACACATTGGACTCGTTTGTTAGCGCTAAGCTAAGCTCGTGGTTCGTAGTCTGATTGTTGTAATAGAATATATTTTACATAAATTAGATTAGATTCAATTTATTGTCATTACACATGTACAGGTACAAGGCAACGAAATGGAAGTATCAGTGGAATAAAGTACTGATATTTATATAAAATATTGTACTGTAATTAGTTTAATCTTACTTCTTCCAGTGTTATTTAGTCTTAAGTGTGGCGGCGTGTCTAATGTTTCTTTATTTCTGTTATTGAGCTAATAAAAGCTTCTACTGTAGCATGTCTGTCTGTTTAACATTATATAGACGCACACGCGCCGCTGCATAAAGAACACGTGTTTCCCTTTATTTCTGATTGTTCCGGACTTGAAATACGAAAAAATGGGGGCTTATGTTTATGTGCATTTTTTAAATTGGCGATTATAAGCAGCCCCCATGTTTTTGGGCGTTGATAATAAAAAAATGCTTATATTGGTGTAAATACGGTAGTGGGATTAAAATCATTGAGCTTAGCGATCACTCATCTCAACCACCTTGTAGTAGGTTTCTTCTGCAGGATTGGTCTCCTCTGTAGTCATGTTCACTTTAAACAAGGAAAACATCACATGAATGCGTTCATCCCAGGCTTGGTCACCAGCAGAGAAGTCCAGTACCCAGCAGAGCTTCAGTGGCGGAGGCCTGGAGGTCACTGGTGGTGGTGGTGGTGGTGGTGGTGGTGGTCTCTTCAGAGTAAACGAAGGTCTTTTCTATCAGGTCTGACTGGCGATCAATGAAGTCCAGGGTCTCGCTGCTGATCTTCTCCTCGCTGGTCTTGAAGAACACCACGTACTCCACCAGCACTGCTGTGTGGCCACTGCATTCAGAAGTACAGCATCCTTTAGTCTCCAGAACAGTAATGATCAAATATGATCAAATATAGAGCTGCGCTTTTACACCGGATTCCTCAAAATCTTAACAACATCTTACAGCAAAGATGACAAATAATGTGATTGGCTGGTTATTGTTATTTTTTATCATTATAGTTGTCGTGTTATTAATTTTAGTAATTTTATGTTTATATTAATGTGTAAATTGGTTGTTGTACCAGTAAGAATTACTTATTCTTAAATGTGAGAATAAAGGTTTCATCCATCCATCAATCCTACATCATACATACACTCATCTATCCATCTATCTATCTATCTATCCATCCATCCATCCATCCATCTGCATTTTTACACAGTGGATTCGTCAAATTCCTCTACATCTGACTAAACATCTTACAGCAAAGGCGACAAATAATGTGATTTGGCCTGCAAAGTCTTACCAGATTACGTACTGGTGGAGCTGCCAGCTAGTGTGATTCAGCACACTAACACTACAAATCCCAGAATGCCCTGTTGTTGTTTTGATGTGTCAATTGTCACAGACGCCAGTAACGCCCTATGCTAATGCTGGCATAGCTCTGCCCCGCCCCCAAAACAAAACAGAAATAAATAAAAAATGGTTTGTTGTTGTTAGTTTTTACATTTTTTATGAGTCTGTGGGAAAAATTGTTTCCTACTTTTTCTAACAATGTTAAAATGTATTTCAGAAGGCTGTAGACACAATTAGGCACAATTCTGATTAAAAATAGAAGAATTTTGATAGTATGTAGCTGTGCAGTATGTAGATACAGTCCGCAGCGCATTAAAGTCGCACCCTACTGTACGTATATACGAATATAAGACGCACAGTCAATTTTTTGGGATTTTTAGAATATTTTTAGGCTCAAAGGATTTTAATGTGTCTGAAAATACTGTATAAAAGTTTTATATCATTCAAAATGGAGCTGTGCTTGAGTTGGAAATTGAGCTAGATAAACCATTTAAACCAAAGTCCAGATAAACACAATTTTAAGAACTTGTTTCAGTTTTTTGTTATATGGAGAATATCATAATTGTTTTCAAATTATATTGATATTATATTTTATACACTTATATTTATATTGGCTTGCGACTTTGCTCTCATTTCAAAGGTGTGTGTGAATTTGAGTGTGACACTCTTATTGGTCTTAGAGGTTCAGAAATCAAGAGTTTGTACCTTGAAGGATCGATCTGTGGCCTGGAGGGGAAAAAAGTTTAGTTTTAAAGTAGTAGAAAGCAAAAGACGTTGAATAATATTCGCATCCAAACTACTCCAGGTCATCCTGGCTTTAACAGGACAAACCTGACGTCCAGCACGGAAGCCCTCTGGAATTCTGCTAGCGTTCCCAAAGCCGTGGAGATCTGAAAGCGCCGCAAACAAACACGACTTAAACCTGACAGAGGAGAGCGGAGGAGCTTCTCTACCTTCTCCAGGAAGAGCTGAAGGAGTCTGCTGTGCTGCGGGCTGAGCGGGTCGTCCAGCTCCTCGCTCCACACTTCTCTGCTCAGCAGCACGGCCAGTTCCATTCGCCGCTCCTCGTGAACACGGGACGCTTCCTCCTCGATCTCATTAGGGATCTGCCACGTGGAGCAAAGTCACTGTAGATCAGGCGTGTCAAACTCATTCTCACCGAGGGTCACATGATCAGCATAATGTCTGTCCTCAAAGGGCCGCATGTCACTTATACATGTAACTACATGTAATCGAGTGTAATGTCAAATAAATAAAACCGTCACACGTTTATAAATCACTGTCCCTGGTCCTGAAATGGCCTGGTGTCTCACACAACTCAGTATTTATCACAACTTCATCAAGTGACAGTTGCATAGAAAAGGCAAGTTTGCTTGTCGCTCTAACATTAATCCTCATGTCAGCTTATGAAAACACACATAACTCCATTAATGAAGGATCAAACTGTCCAAGTGAATAAAGAAAAATAACATCAAACTGTGGAAACACTGCCGCGGCTACCGTAGTGGAAAGGCATTGTGGGAAATGTAGTTTTTGGTCAACGCACGCTCTTCATTTATTATTTGGTATTTATTTCTAGACACTCAGAACTTTTAAGCTCTCGCGGGCCACAGAAATGGAGATTGACACACGTGCTTTAGATGCTGATCACAGATTCTTAATACTTAATACACGAGTTTAGATTCATGACACAGTAAACCCTTTTCACTGTACAGTAACAGACAGTAATAGTCAAGTTTAATACAGTAAAGTTTGTACAGTGCAGAATACTTTCCCGGCTCTGACCTCAGACTCGGCCGTCGACTGTTCGTTGTTCAGGTCCAGAGATGGAACAGTCACTTCTGCATTTTCAGACACAGTTGTGATAGAATCTGACAAGCACAAATGCACTTTTTAGTTTGTTGTAGAGAAAATGAAGGACTGAACATTTTTGGTCATTATAGTTGTAAAGTTATTGAAGTTCATTTTACGTTTACTTTTAGTTTTGTGTGTATATTAATGTGTAAAATGGCTGTTGTACCTGTAAGAATTAATTATTCTTAAATGTGAGAACAAAGGTTTTATCTATCCATCCATCCCTCCATACGTACATCAATCTATCTGTCTGTCTGTCTGTCTGTCTGTCTATAAAATACTGTAAATACTAACTAAAAGTTAGGGTTTTGTAGACTGTATTATTAAGATTCAATAACTATTCTAAATTATTTTTCTAATTTATTTATTCACAGATCACAATCATATTTCAGTGAGTAATTATAGAAGTAACTCACCGGTCGACACAATCTCTTGTTCTTGGGTCGAGTTTTCTGACCTGCACACAAACTCTCAAATAAGCTTTTAAAATCACAATCTCATAAACACATTCACAAAACTGTCCGTGGTTTTAATAAAACAACCCGATAATGATGAAAAAAAGACACTCACCTGCACGGATACGTAGGTGTCTGGCTACAAAAAAAACACCAACACAGACGTTTATGATTTATTACAACAAACCAAACGTGACGAGGGGTGGCAGAAAAACAAAATGATATTTCAGCGATTGATAATAAATAAATAAATACAATGAATGAATAAATAACACTAATTAATAAACAAACAAACAAACACATAACTGACAGATTAACTAAATAAATGGGGGAGTGAGTAAATAAATGAATTAATTAATGTATGAATGAACGGATGATGAACAGATTAATGAATGAATGGATGGATGAATGAATATATGGATGATGAAAAGATAGATGAATGAATGGATGGATGAATGAATATATGGATGATGAAAAGATAGATGAATGACCGGATGGATGGAAGACTGAATGAATGAGCGGACGTGAGACAGATGAAGCCGCTGGGACGCACCTCTGCTCTGCCGTCCGAGCAAGTTTCTGCCGTTCACCATTCAAACGAAAAAGACAAAGAAGTCAAACATCAACACTTCCGACATTCCCAACTTGACTGTGCGTGAATGTGAATCCACTGACTCGCTGAACCAGCAGCAGATGTTCCTCAGAGCGGCTGAAGTTTGCCGCCACTTCCTGGATGCTGATTCCCTGGAACTGACACTGGTTCATCCAGGCTTGATATTCCTCCTGACTCGGGAGACGCTCCCAGAAGATTTTAAAAGCTTCCCACACAGTTTCCTGACATACTACGTCATAAAACACACAACTGATAATTAAACACACACACACACAAAATAAATACAATACCGTATTAGACTGTGTGTTGACATTAGTGTGTGTGGTGGTGGGTGTGGCCACCTGGTGGCGCTTCTGGTGGTCGGTTTATTCTTATTTAATCTAATTATTAATTATTATCTCAATTAATTAATTAATTAATTCATTCATTCATATAATTGTTATTTATTAGTTAATTTCTACTTTTGTATTATTATTTTGATGTAGGTTTTAATTTGATGTTGAGTTACGGGTTTTTAGTGTGAGGGTGAGGGTTGTTTAGTCAAATCTTCCTATACCTATAAAAGTCACTTCCGGGTCACGTCGGGCGTGGTTGTGGCGGTGTGAATCAAAATTTTGAGGATTCGAAAGAAATTATTGCAAGCAATGATTTTCTTTCTCTGTACTTTCTCTGAGCAGGTATGTGAATGTGTTTCTTTGTTTTCTTTATTTGTTTGATCATTATTTGAGTTTGTTTATATACGTATATGTATTATGCAACCTTTGTTTAAGTTCTTCAGTTTTGTGCTATGAACCAATAAACATCAGTAAAATGAAGCTAAAATGCAAAAGCAAACATTTATCAAAACAGCATAATTTAATATTCAGATTTAATCCATCGTTGTGAATTTTGTGCAAAGTATTATGATTTTACCAACAGTCCCAGCTGTGTAGTTAATACAGAAAAAATAAATCTGATAATGAATCATAATTTGTCTAAAATTTAAACCGACAAGTGTCAAGATAATCTGTCCAAATGACCTTGAAGTCCAATCCACTTTATCTTATTGGTGGGCTTAGACAAGGTCACAGTCTCACATGTGCCGAAGATGCGAAAGCTCTGACCTCATTGGTCCAAATCCAATGTGTTTCCTGACCCTTGACCCCGGCACTGTGCCATCTAATTCTAGAGAGGCAAAAATCACACATGGACTGTGAAAGGTTGTTCTAAGGTCTTTTCACACTAGCCCGAGAAACTCTGAGTGGATTTGACTGTTTAACCAACGAGAGCCAAGTTCTAATCAGATCCTATTGTTGCAGGCTCATCTGTCTGATCCTCTCCATCGCACTAGCATCACTTCACATTTTGCATTTGGCCTTTTCTCGTCAATAAAATTCATCGTCCAGATTTTAATCCCATCCAAACTAGTTTTGCTTTTCATGTGATTAGTGATAGTTGTGCTGTTTCAGTAGCTGCAGGGGTTAATAAAGATTCTGCTGCCATGTTGATCAGATCAATAACCTATTTACTACTCAAAAGTTGAATTAAACTCAATATGTTGCACAAAATCATTTTTTACCAACTGAGAAACTTTATACTTTAAATACTTTGTAAAATTTTCAGATTTATTTAATCATGCACATATATATTATATGTATACCATTTATTATTCATAATAATAATAATAATAACAACAAACATACATGTTGTGTGATGTGAATAAAGCATTATTTTATGGTTTTATTATAATATTTTGTACTGTACATGTATAAAATATTTATTTGTATGAATATATTATTTACGATTATAGCATTCATCTATATACAGTATTTTATAAATAACATTTTAACAATAAATGATAATATTCTGTGTAATATTAATTTACAGTATATTAAATAATTTACTTTATATATTACTTTATATATTAAAATAAAAAGTTCCATGACTCACAATGTAACATTAACACTAGCTTCAGGACTGTAAAAACATTAGTAACATTAACTTGCTTTCATATGTTCTTTGACTTCCGGAGTGCAACACCAGTTAGTAACATTAACATTAGGACTGCAACATTAACACTAATAAGCTGGTTGACTTCACGACTGTAGATCATTAGTTAGTACCATTAACTTGAGATAACTGAGTAGAGTTAACCGTGTTCCCGCCGCTGCAGTGGTCACTCGCCTCGGAGCTGGTAGTACTTGAGATGGTTGCTGATGGCCTGCTGCACGCTGTCCTGACTGCACAGACGCACTCCACTGGACAGAAGGACATTACGCTTGTGCCTGGACAGATTCCCTCTCATCACACGCATCTCCTGCGCTGACATCAACACCGTCTCCTGTGGATTCACGTCACGTTCCTCTGAAAGCGGCAAAGAAGGTCCAAAAACATCATCTTGTGTTGGGTGGCAGGTCTTATTGGACCAGACAAAGATGCACTTGACTAGTGAATATTGAAGTTCAGAAATTCCACCATCAGACCCATAAAACCTGTTGTAATTCTGTGCTTAAAATGTGTCAGGAACAATAGGATCAAAGTCCACAAAGCAAACCGTTTGAAAAACAACCTGCGGTGGGAGAAAAGAAAGACTTACTTACTTTTAAATCAAGAAACAAATCAAGATTTTGAGTTGCATTGGTCACACCAGATTGACACATGAAGGTTTGCTCGTGGAGAAGAAGTCCCGGAAAGCCAAAACGTTTTTTTAAACGTAAGACACACATTCTTGCAATGCCCTGTTTGTAAAACCACTAGACAACCTGTTTTTTTTCCAACTCAAGAGACACTGAAAGACCTTTTCCAAAGCGATAAGTGTTGATCCAAGATCAAAAATACACTACTATTCAAAAGTTTAGGGTCACCTAGACAATTTTGTGTGTTCCACGGAAAGTCACACTTTATTTTCTAAGAACAAGGATAGACTGGATAGACGAGGATAGACTTTCATGGAGTTTCCAATTTCTGGCCATTTTGAGTGTTTGACTCCAGATTCTCAACCTGCTCAACATAAGTTCAGTTTTCCAGCTTCTTTAACCAGCTAAACAGTTTCCAGCAGCGCTGACATGATCAAACGAGGCTTTTACAATCATCCATTATCCTTCCGTGACTATTAAAACCATTTAAACACTGGAGTGACAGTTATGTAGATACATTATGTGTTGCACTAGAAACCAGACATTTACAGCTGGTATAGTTATTTACCACATTAGCTATGTATCAAGTGTATTTCTGATTAACGTTTTTTTCATTGACAAAAACAGTGCTTTTCTTTAAAAAAATACGGACATTTCTAAGTGACCACAAAAATATTTAAATACTTTTATGTATACACTTATGAAAATATCTTGTAATATCTTGGCATGATATTGTAGGTTTTCCTTCATTGCACATAAGATTATTTAATGCCATGAAACGCCCTCTGAAGCTGAAATAATCATTCAATCCTCTGAATGGAGCATCACGTGGTGAAGCTCCGGTACCTGCTGAGACACCCAGCTGAGCGGCTGCGGACACGCTGAAGAACACGTAGATCCACACCAGCTTCCCCATAGTTCCTGCCACGGCCGGATGGCTGGCGTTTCACTTGAGCCGGATGGGCACGGAGAGATGCCCGAGCTTCACACAACTGCTCATACCTGTCCCGCACGGAGCCGTCACGGCAAAGTGAGGAGAACTGAGCTGTGACGCTTAAGCAGATGGAGGAGATTTCTCCTTTTTTCCCCCCGCAGTGTAATCCTGTTTAGTAATCCTGTAGAGCAGCTCATCAAAAGGTAACTGGAGTTAACCTCACACAGAAATACGCCTGCAGAGAACCAGGCTCCACCTGAGTCACGGAGACGACCAGTCCAGAAGATTCTGCAGAGAAGCGCAAAAACAGCCAAACTCACAAGCCACAGGAGGCGGGAGGAGTGTGTGAGGAGGATGGAGATTCACGCAGGAACACACGTAACGGCCTCCCAGCTCAGCACCCGCGGGGTTAAGGACAGGTATTAATGGTTTGATCGCTAAACACCAGACAAACTGTAAATGAACTGGAACAAGGAGCTTAAGTCACAATGTTAGTGTGTTAAAGCGGACTGATGCTGAAAGAATTACACGACATTACTGTCCTGTCACCAAATAAGAACATTCACTTTTAGTCTGATCAGATTAAATGATCTCGAATAGACTGTATACGCATAGTATTTAACTCGTTTGAGAAATATATATTTGAAACTTGTGCCACACACACACACACACACACACACACAATTATTTGCTTATATATCAAATTAGGGACTCGCCATTAAAACAAAACCTCAATCCTAACATTAACTATCACAATTCTAACCAAAACATGTTAATCTCAGACCCCAAATCCAATATTCGCCCTCAGACTGTGTGAGGCCCAGCCAAATGTCCCCACAAGTCACTATAGGTGCACTTTTAAATAAAATAAACCCTAATTAATTTTAAAATAAAAACTTGATATTTTACCCTCAACTATGCTATATAGGTCAGAACGCACGCACACACACACACACACACACACCCTACAACATAATTGGTCCCCACAAGCCACCTTAGGTCCCCACTTTAATATATAAACTTCGCATTTGAGGACCAGTTGTGATAGACATGTCCAGAACACCTACACACACACACACACACACACACACACACACACACACACACACATTTTCTCAAGGACACTCCAACGAGTACAAACCAACGGACCGGGATTCGAACCTGTGACCTTTTGATTGATTTTGATTGTCTGCGTAATTAATTCAGGGTTAATCTGGTCACTGAATCTCACGGAGCTTTGAGATTAAATTAATCTTTTCAAGTCTTTTCAAGTCTATTTAAACTCATCCGATGCCGCCTTGTGAATTACAGATGCAGGAATTAATTTACCAAAAAGGCATTTTTTAAAAAATGATTATAAAAATGTTATTTAGGGGCTTGATGCATCATGAAGTGTGTGATTTATTATTTACAGTAGTAACATGTTTGCTGGACAAACTGGTCTTTGGAACCGTGGTGATGTGCTTCTGCTGATGGAAACTCTTGGAGTGGAATGGGTGACACCACTCATCTATTCTCACCAGCCAATCAGAGTAAAGCTCCGCCCACACGTGAAACTCAGGTCAGAAATCCAAACAAAATAAACAAGCGAACAGTCAACTGAAGCATTGACCAGGAACAGACCCAGAACCAACAAAACTGTTTCTTTTCATCAGAAAAGGTTGTTGTTGTGGAATTTGTGCATTTCAACTCTTAAATTTGTAATTGTTGACATTGTAAATTAATACTGTAAATGTTACTGGTTTTTTTTTTGTTTTAATCATGAAAATAAATGTAATGCTTCTAGCCATCAGAAATAGTGAGACTCACTTTTTTTTAAAAACTTTTGTTATAGTTTATTATGCAACAACAGTAAATGATCAAGTAATTATAATAGTAATCATTATATTATTAATTATATTATTAACTAAATTAAACAATTATATTAATAATTGAAATGGATCTCAACCAAGCATTTTAACCGTCCGTGGTTTAACTCCCATAACTGGAATGAAGCCGTCAGACATGAGCTTGTTTTCAAACGAACACACAGGAAAGTGCTGAGAGGGCCGGGGGTCTGCAAATCTGTCTAAGCTCCAACTTACTGCTTCATGTCTGAGGTAAACTCTGCACAAACTACCACAAGCCCGTAAGCCAATCAGAACCCTAACTCACACTACACTCAACCCGCTAGCCAATCAGCTTCAATCACACTTTCAGCTTTCCAGTACGTATTTCTATTAGAAATTAATTTTAAGATGTTTAAGGCTAACATTTTTCTAAAGCACACACACACACACACACACACACACACACACACACACACACACACACAGACTAATATTGTGCTTACACCGAATAAACTTTGCTTTTTGGTGTTGCTGACATTCGCTCTACCGATCAAGCCACAAAAATGACAACCAACATCACGATTTATTTAAACAATTTGTAAAAAATTTAAAAAATATAATAAACACAATACTATTAGATAAATAAAAATAATAATAAGATTAGAACAACTCTTCTTCCGTTCGGTCCTGCTCCGCCTCACTTCCCGAGGCTTGCTGTGATTGGCTGAGATTCAGAATGAGCTCTCGGATCTCCTCCCGTTTCCTCTTCACCTGTTGCCGTGGAAACCACTGCTCTAACCTTAACGGAAAGTCAAAGTGCAATATGGGGTCCTGGAGGGGGAGGGGAGGGGGCGGGGTTACGGGTCAATATAGTCACGTGTATATTCTACATGTACATAGGTTGAATTATTATTATTATTATTATTATTATTATAATGAACCAGGCAGCAGAGTTGATCTACCTGTAAGAAGCTCTCGGCGTAGTGCAGCAGGTAAAGGCCGCAGTCGCTGCTGTTGTCCTGCAGGGGGACGACACAGTGGGACGCCTCCATGTTTTCACCGTTAAACTCACGATGACGACCTTTCTTCGCCTGCCATTCAACCTGAAGGTAGCTATATACCACAAACAACAGTCCAGCGCTTTATCTACACTTTAAATGTACAACACATGACTTCAAATGTAAAGTATCAGATTAGCGCTGGGCGATTTGCCGAAAAAAATCTAAATCTCGATTAATTGAACAATGAACGGATTATGTTATTCAATTTTTTTTGTCCCTCAGTTCTTATATAAAAAAAGGTAAAAATAAATAACCTGCACATTTGGGATTGTTTTCAATATATTATTATCAAAGGTATAAAACGAATATAAATGGTTTATTGTTTAAATTATTAAATGTATAATGTTTTATTGTAAATATTGTTTAAAACATGTTCAATATTTTATCATTAAAAGTATGAAAAAGTATAAATTGAGCAGTTCTCTTCTAAATTTAAATTAGACACTTTACCTGGATCACTTGAATCACTTTTTTTTTGTATTTTATTCCACATTTTATCTAAATTTGACTGTACTTTTGTTGCATTTGTATTTTTATCTTCATAGTTTTTTTGTACTTTGTTCATATTTAACTTATTTTATAATTTTTTTATCTTCATTTTTATTGTGTTTCTTTGCTCGCTTCATTATCCTTTTATTCGATCATCTTGAACAACATCATCTCAGCTCGCACCGAGGAAGGACAGAGACGGATGGACAACATGGAGAAGCAGCTGATCTTGAGGAGATGTCCGAGCCACGTGGAAAGGAACATATGCCCTCAGTGACTGTCATAATTCAATATCTGAATAATCTGAAATTATTAATGAATCTGAAATGTCATTATTGGCTTGGATTTGTCTGCAAAGCTCAGAAAATGCACTTTTCAAAGAAGACAATACGCCTCAATTCTGTAATGACAATGAACTGCTATTCAAATCAATTCTATTCCACCCTCGTCTTATTTTGCTCGACTGGCATGTTGCTTAGTTGGACCTTTTGCTTAAACAGTATTTATTAGGACCAAACTGATCCGGTTCTGATGCGTCCGATAAAACATCGAGACAAGTTGTGCAACTCACTCGCGCAGGAGTTTGCAGATGCGCTCGTGAACGGATAACTTCAGCGAGTCCATGATGAGGATGCAGGGCCTGGAGAGAGAATGAAAAATGAAAATTAAAAAAATAATGATTCATTAAAAAAAGCAAAACTGCAATCGCACCTTTGGCAGACGGTCTCTCTCCGGCACGTGTTTTCTGTGCAGCTCTAAATAAAGAGAAAGCAAAGCTCCATTAGCTCCTGTTGAGATGATGATGCTGATGATGATGATGATGATGATGATGATGATGATGATGATGCTGAGACTCACCAGAGGTTCAGGAGGCGAGCAGGACTTGATGCAGCTCTCCTCTACACACACAAAGATAAGACACTGATACAGAACAAGCTTTTGATGGTACAGTATTTTTCAGACTATATTCCACAAAAAAAAAAAAATCAGTCTTTTGGTCACTTTTAGAACAATCCTGCATTTCTTCTCTCATTTTTCACCATGGTCTTTGTCTTCGTCTCTGCTCATCATGTCGTCTCCCTGGAGTTCTTCCTCCTCCTCATCCTCCTCCCAGTCACAGTCTCTTCTGTTCACGTACTGCGGCTCCGTCATTCCAGGGAAGCAGATGACCACCAGGTACCAGTGAGCTCTGACAGTGATGGAAACGTCAGAAACCTCACATCCCATTCCTCATTCACACAGTTCATACTCACTCCTGATTGACCGGCACAAACAGGAAGTCTTTATCAAAGATGTCCACGTGACGGGTCCACGTTTTCACTCGCTGGTGCCGTCTGACCTGAGCTCTGACATCACAGAAACACACGGCACATTAGAGGAAAACCTGGAAGTGCTAAACAAGTCAAATAACAATAACGATACGAAATATTCACATTTGCCAACTCAACATCCACAAATGGAATTCCAATAAATGTAAATGTTATCAGTATTTGAATCATGTCTATTGAAAATAGTGACAAAAAAGACTTTTATTTGTATTTTCTGAAATATCATTATGGCAAAAGTAAGACTGTGACATTGACTCTTTAGATTAAACTCAGATGTAAATCATTAGTCACAAAGTCACATGACTGCCACATTTTGGCAATGACCTTTTTTTTTTTAAACTTTTTTTAATCCCCTTTTGGGATTTAGAAAAAAAAAAAACCCCAAAAAGAGAAAGAGAAAGCGTGAAGACCCTCACGGAGAGCTAGTGACGTCTTCGTTCGGGTGGTCTCTTCGTGTGAGCTGCTTACAGAAGAAGCTGCTGAAAACATGTGACCTCTCCACTGAGTCCCGGGGAGCCTTCTCCTCTAAAAGATACCTGCAGCACACGGGACGGTTCACACAGATCCCTCAGCGAGGAGCTCAGCACACGGCTTACTTCAGGTAGAAGTCGACGATGACGTCATTCAGGAACTCGCCGCTGTCCAAACAATCCAGGTCCTCTGTTGTCACGGTGATGCCGCCTTTAGTGGGCGGCGGCGGGAACTGAATCAACCTACAGCATTTACATTTGATAGACACATTTTAGTAATTACGACGCCATTGTCATGTGCGATAGGCAATCATTTCAAATTCTTTAATCAGACTTGGGTGATTTCTTTAAGAGAAAATTAATATTTCAGATTGTTAATCATAATTCATGCATAACAATAATAATAATGCATCCGCTCTTATGGCTATCTCATACACAACATTTTAAAAAGTTCCTTTAAAAAAAAATGCACATTTGTTATGCAATCATTTTTAAAAACCAAAATGAAAGATTTATCAGATCTAAAATGTTCAGATTCATAAACAATGTCCCCATTTATCCCCATTATAGATTATATATTTAGAATGTAAACAAAATGTATTTAAAGCACATCCTGTACATTCTTTTATGAAAATATTTGTCTGTGTTCTGTTAGTGTGTCTTAAACACTGGACTGCGAAGACTACAATATTATTATTTGAATTGTCCATATTATTATTTTAATTACTTGTGTTATTTTTGTAATTATCTATAATTATATTATTATAATCATCTATCTATTCATATCAGTGAATGCGTGTGTGGCGATAACATTTTTAATTTGTTCGTTAGTTCGTCTTTTTTTCGTCGCCGCAATGCCATTATTTTTAAGAAGGCATTGTGTGCTTGTTTTATTTCATCAAAAAACAGAAATGAGTAAATTATTTTTCGGGAATACTGTGTATATATAGCACCAACATATAGTAATGGTGTGTGACACTCTGAGCTCACCTGCGACACAGCGTGGAGACCGGCTTCTGCTGAGCTTCAGAGTCCTTACACACACACACACACGCGCACACACACACACACATTAGAATGGAAAACAGAGGCAGAAAAGCACACGGCGCAAACACACCTCAGTTCCGTTCTGGTGGTCCTGGTCAGAAGCATCAGCATCAGCACCAGACGTCAGCATCCGCAGCAGATGTGTCTCCTCAGAGTGCTGGAGAAGCTGGAGGCTTTCAGCGCGTGTCAGCGGGTTGAAGAGATCCGACCTGCCGTTGTTCAGGCCCACGATGTCCATTAGAGAAGCCAGAAGAGCGGCCTGCACTCCAGCCACCGGCTCCGTCAGACACACCAGCAGACACCAGCACTGCTCGTCTGAGGCACACACACACAGAAGAGTCACATTCAAGCACTCCCAAGGTCCATGTTCAACCTTCTCCAGCACCAGACTTTGGTGGTACGTGTATGTTTAAATGTCTGCACAAGACCTTTCCAAATAAAATGAAACGTCTCCGTTTTAATCACATTTAAAGAGATGTTTCGCAAAAACAAAAACAAGTTGTGCTTTGTAGTAGGCGGCTGTCAATATTAGTTGTTCATATGTTCAGTAAATATGAAATGATTGATTGATTATTTATTGCCAATTCAGCTGCAGAGGCTATTTTCATATACAAAATTTTACATGTATTTCTGTACAAGAGAGAACATGCAATATTATGTTATAACAAGACGGGTTTGGTAAAACAGTTCCTTAATTATATACGGTCCATAAAACTATTTAAATATAGTTCATAATATGTATTTTTGATAAAAACTCTAAGATATTTGATGGTAAAACACACAGAAATAGTTCATTCAATGTCTTTCGAGCAAAAAACAATTGTCTTATGGATTATGGTGTTTTTTTTCTTAACTGTAATAGGAGGGAACAAACAAGGATAATAAATAGATTTTTATTAATATACTTTAATACCACAGTACACATTTTTGTTGTGTTTTTTTGTTTTTCTGTTTTGGCCGTTAACAACTGTTAACAATAACTGTTGTTTTTCAATAACTGTAACAAATTTTTACTACAGTTATTATGATATTTTATCATATTATAAAAATAAGTGTCTGAATGTACAGGGGCTTGGAACAGATTAGGGCTTTTACACATTAATTGCTTCCCGGTTTATGAAATATTTCCCTTGTGAAACTGCAGTCGGAAATTAATTTTGTAATTCGGGCTACAACAGTTTGAAAGTTGTGAAATAAGTACAACAAAAATTCCAAGCATTTTCGAGCACTTTGTTGAAAATTCAAGCATTTTTAAGGCCTTGAAAACACACGATTGAAATTCAAGCATTTTCAAGGACTTCAAGCAGGAACCCTGATGTATAAGACATAAGATGGTGTGTAAAACCGAGTCAGGAACCACGTGAGTAGAAACGACCCGAGCTGATCGGAAGCGTTCAGCTGACCTGGACAAGCACGAGGCTGGATGCTGGACAGAACCCGCAGCAGCTGCTCGGCCCGAGGGGCGGACAGCCACAGCAGAAGCAGCGAAGGGGGCGGGTCCTCAAGCTCAGACAGGCCACACCCCTCCAGATCACTCCCCTCCCACACACTGTATTTACACACATCAGCCATGGCCACGGAAAACTCCACTGAAATGTCTGAGGAAGGATAAAAAGATAAGAATACAGATCGTGAGACTGATAATGACAATGGATTCGCTCAAGCTCGATGCTAAAATCACTTTTAACCAAAAATCCCCAAAACTGTTGCTCTGAAGGTGAAGATTTTACTGGATGAGCGGAAGATGAACTGAAATGTGTGTGTGTGTGTGTGTGTGTATTACACTGAAACAATGTTGAGGTAAATTAATGCTATTTACTTTAATAAAGTTTGATTAACTAAATCTCAACACGTACAATACAGTGTATTTGATGAAAAATCAGTTAGGAAACATGTAGACATTTATTTCAGGTGCAATTAATAATCTGATGCATTTTATAATCTGAAGATAATATTAGATAATATAGTAATATTTGTGATATGTAAACTAAAGTCAAAATCCTTTGAGCACAAACTTACCTTCCAATAAAATGTTAAAAATATCAGTTGAGATCTGAAAAAAAAAAAAAAAAAACAATTGTTAAAAATCATAAAAAAATCTATTTATTTTCCTTACAGTTTGATGGAAAACTGTAAAGTTGTAAAAGTCCTCTCACCTCCACAGACCCACAAGACTCAACACTTATTCCGCCCATGTGAAGCGACGACAGCTTTAGTTGAACCACACTACCATTCTGATAACACACACACACACACACACAGGTTAGGATGTGTCGTCTCTAAAGTCCTGATTTCATCGTCAGGTCACTGCGCCTCACGGAATCTTCCCACCCGGTGTTAACCCCTGATGTGCTGAAGTGTTTCATTTGATTATTTATGGAAAATTATAAGCGGGATGTTTAGGTCTTTTATTATTAGGATAGGAAAGATATATGAAAATGAGTAAATGTTTAGTAATGACATAACTACAACACCAAATCATGTAAAACAAAAATTACGTTTCCTATTTGCACTTATTGCACTTCTAAAAGCCCAACAAACTAAGCAAATTTTAAAAAGAATATAATTTCAGAGCTCGGGGTCTCAGGTTCGAGGTTAAATACCACTTTAAAAACGAAACTATTCTAGGAATATAGGATGCTAGTGGGGTTGAAATTGCATGCAGAAATTAAAAACTCTTTTAGACCGGTGAAACCTAAGGGCACATACAGTCAGTCCTCACCTCGGCCTGGAGCTCCGGGCTGCGTGAATGATTCTCAGGCGAGATGCTTCGCCCACAATCGTTTCCACATTCATCAAACAGATGATCCTCTTCAGCCGCCTCTGGTCCCAGAACATCCTCATCCGCTTCTGATTCTTCTTCACTTGAAAGAACGACTGACAGAAACGACAATGTTAGCGTCTGAAAAGCCTCTTTAAAACTTCCATTATCTTGTTACGAGTGCTGTCAAAGTTAACGAGTTAACGCACGTGATTCATTTTAAGTGCTTAATCGAGTCAATTTATTAACGCCGTTAATCACAGGGGCAATTATTTTTACTTTCAGTTTGGCAACATGCAATGAATAGAACTCAGAGAGCCACGTGCTGTCTCCAGGTGCGGCTCATTAAGATCAGCAGCTCAGAGTGATTGAGTTCAGGTGTTGTGACTCACAGAGAAACACTGCAAATAACTTGCTTAGTTCAAAAAGCCGAAGCATTAGATTAATACGGATTAGATGAACAGACAACACTGTATTTACTTACACTTATTTTTAAAAACAGACATTCTAAACTTTATGTAGACATATGTTTCATGTTAGAGTGATAAGTATTTAAGTTACAGTTCGTTTTCAGCTGACAAAGAGAAGGCAAAACTTCTCAGTTTCATTATTATTATTATTTTTATTTTTACAACGTCCTGTTTTTATTAAGAGTGTAACCTAAAAAATAAATGTACTTCAAACTTTCAGTTGATGGGTAACACTTATATGTAAGACCAAAATTGACTGTTTTTGTGTGTTTTATCTTGAAAAAAGTGTGACTCGACCTCGGAGGGTTAAAAAAAAAAAGAATACATTTCAACCTGAACATAAATCATACAAAATTATTTTACAGTATTTAAACGAGTGTTGTAGAGTTTACATTAATTTACATATTACACCTCGATATCCAATTTTACAAGCTTCAGTCTTTTAATCATGATTCATTTGGTCAGGGAAGTGCGATTAACCAGTAAAAAGAAATGAATCGTTTGACAGCACTACTTGTTACATATTAACGTCTAGGCAGCAAGTTTGGACGTACTAGTTTCGAGCGAGGACATCCTAGACGAGTGTCTGATGAAGCTCTGATCTTCCAAGCCCAGGATCTGATCGTCTAATCGCTCGAGACAAAAGCGTTTGTGTGGAACGGCGGCGCCGACGGAGAGTCTCAGCACACTTCCTCTCAGCTCTCGCTGGTCCACCACGTCTCTCTCTCCCTTCTGCTTCTTCTCTGGACGGGTCTGAAGGGAGAAACACGAGGCTGACGCTCTGAACTGACTCTTTACACTCACATCTCACCTCTAAGGACGAGCTGCATCTCGAGTCGGAATCTGACGTCTCCGGACACCGAGAAGATTCTTCAAGGAGTAAAACATCAGCCTCTTGACAATCAGAAGTCCGGTCAGGCGACAGCAAGCAAAAGACGGGATCTGGAAAGTGTTGTGGCCGCACGGACAAAGAACTGTCGGACAGAGAACTCAAGCTGCTCGACGTCTCTGGCGAGTCCGAGTTCATTAAAGGAGACGCGCAAGAGTCTCGGGATATTCTGGGTTGGCTTTCACCGCACTGAGGGGAACCATTTTCGAGAGATGGTTTGTTCAGACTCTGGGAATTTAGCAAAGAATCCTTTAGTTCTTCTCTCTGTGCAGATGTGTCATTCCTCTCGTCTCCTCTTCGGCTTAAGAAGCTCTTCCCCATCTCAGTGTCGAGAACATCCTCTAAAACGACTCGGATCTGACGCCTGTGAAACGAATAAAAACAGCCATAAACCAGAAAGAATATGCAGCTATCAAACACTTATATTTGGTTCTGAATTCATACAGGTACGGCAGTGCATTTAAACACAATTGAAATCGTTTATTTGAGCTGAATGCGTGTGTGTTTAGCAGTCGGTATAATCTAAAGCGTATTAGTTGTGAGTTGAAATTAATATCATAAAATACATTAATAAAATTGATAATAAAATAAATAAAATAAATAAAATAAAATTGTTTGTTTATTTGTTTGGATTTGTTGTTGCTGTTGTGACGTGAAATTTCCCCGCTGTGGGACTAATAAAGGATTTTTCAATTCAATTCAATTCAAAACGCAAATAAAGAGTGATTTATAATACTAATCATTATTATTAATATGAACAAAAGTAGCCTTTAACTAGATGAATGTTAACGTGAAATTAAATAACAAGTCCTCTTGAAAGAACACGTGGTAATAAATGTGTCAGTGTGCAGACAATTTAGCTTTTACCTTTTTAAGTGTCTGTTATTGTTTTATTAATTGGATCATTTTTAACATCATTTTACGGTATTTCTACTTTGTGTTCATTTGATGGTGATTGCCCTTTCGTATTTACTGTTATTTTAAAAGAGTTGAGCACTTTGGTCAGTGTCTCTGTTGTTGTTATTTTAAGTGATTTAAAAATAAAGATGACTAGACTAGAAAATATGCACAAGCGATAAGACAATGTGTGTGAGTAGATAAGGGCAGAAACAGCTAATTAAAATCCCAAAAGCTGGCTGTGTGTGTGTGTGTGTGTGTGCGTGTGTGTGTGTGTGTGCGTGTGTGTGTGTGTGTG
>MU204278.1:294474-314093 GCA_017309775.1 Paedocypris sp. Pulau Singkep
TGTAACAATTCTGTAAAAACAATGTACGTGGATCACAGTCCAATGTAATATTAGGATTCGGTAGTTAAAGTCAAACAAACACATAAGCATTAATATAAACTATATTAAAAATAATTATAAACAACACAATGCCAATGAGTAAAGAAAATAAACCAGTAAATTATTAGAATTCGAATTTAGAATTTAAAAAAAAAAACGTCTGTTTAAATAAAAATGTGGTGTGTCCATGTTTAGATAGTTGTTAAAATACAATTATCCATAGATGAGTCTATTGACTGAGTGCATTTTAATTAAATATAGCTTATTTTAAATGTATAGGTGTTTATACTTCCCTGAAAACATTTCAACGTTAATAACTGTATCATAAAATTATGTCGTCGTCGCCACGCCCACATGGCCACGCCCACAAAGTACCGCCCCCAACGCCCCTCCCCCGTCCTTTATTTTTAGGTATCAAAAGTGGTAACCCTAGTTTGTAGTAAACACAGTAACTACTTGTTACCACAGTAACAAACACAAAGGTCATTTGCTAATGGTTAATAATAATAATAATAATAATAATAATAATAATAATAATAATAATAATAAATGAACCTTTATTAGTCCCTTAGTGGGGACATTTTTCTCTGCATTTAACCCATCCGATCACTATACAGAGTTAATATTTCTTACCTAAATACTGTAGTTAATTTTTATAATATATTTTACATTTATTTATTTACTACGTGTGTGTGTGTGTGTGTGTGTGTGTGTGTGTGTGTGTCATTACTAGCCATCGCTGATTTTATATTTATTTATATAAGCCAACACTTAATAGTTGTATAATTAATAGTTTAAAGGAATAGTGATTTTCCACTTCCGAACAAGCTTCTGATATTGTTTTTTTTTGCTGTTAGTACAATTCTTAGTTTTAAATTCTCTTGCCTTGGAAAAATGTTGTCACCTGATATTCCGCAACAACAACAACTCCCTCTGATTGCGATGAAACAACAGATTGTAACAGAGTATTACACTTTATTTTCATTCATGATGATGACACATAAATCAATGGTCAAAGTTGAATGTTGTTTTTATGCTTCCGTAAATTCCAGAAACGATTGGTGAATGAGTAAGACGACAGAAGAATGCAAACGCTGCAGGTGAAGAACATCAGATCTGAACCGCCCCTGAGGAAGAGGTTGGTGAACAGATCTTCACACGCTACAGCCGGTCACACACAGAGACTGAGAGAACGTTCCAGAGTTTAAGCTAAAAAATGGTCACACGGTGCAAAACTGTACCAATCCTTTAATGATTTTAATTGTTTTAACTGGTACGTAATTAAACCCCATCAGGCTTAGCTTGTGTTACTCAGCCAAGATGGCCTTGCTTTGCCTCCGTGTGACCTTTAACCTCAAGACCCACATTTCTGTACATCTGTGATGGTGGAAGAGGCAGATGTTTGCGCAGAACCCTCGGGATCTGGAGCTGTCAGCGATGCTGCGGATGATACATGGCGCTCACCTTTACCTGGAATACAAACACTCATCAACATAAATCTATACATTCCACAATCTGAAGAATCTTTGAAGACAAAAATAACCTTGACATACTTATGGGGACCTATATAATGTGACGTTTAGAGCAAAAGATACTGGTGTTAATTACTCTTCACATTTAGTAAAAGTTGCCAAAACCAATGTTTTTTTTTGTAGTTTTCTGCATTTTTGTCTTTTTTTTTCTTCGGCAAATATTTTAAGTAACTTTTGTAAAAACATTTTCTTTTTAAATATTTTTATATTTTTTTATATAATATACTTTAAAACAATAAAAAACATAAATGAAATCTAGTTACACAAATAGAAATGTACGTACAGCAAAATGCTTCATTTATTCTCTAATTAAACATTGTACCTTTTTGTTTTGGAATAACAGTACTCCAAATTGATTTTGTACACATTCTATAAGCTCATTTTTATCCCCCTGGACATAACAGACGTCAAAAATGCTTGAATATGTCTATTGTTATTTGGTTAGTTTTTAAGACATATATATATATATATATATATATATATATATATATATATATATATATATATATATATATATATATATATATATATATATATATATATATGAATATACAGAGGAATGGAGTCGGACTTGTGCCCAGAGAGGTTGCAGGCTCGAATCCCGGTCTGGTGGGTTTTCACAGAGTATCTTTCTGAACATTTGTGTATGAATTTCCTTACTGTTCATCCTGTCTGTATATGGCACAGCTGTGGGACTGATGTGATGTGTACATACATATATATTGTGCGCGTGCGGCTCGTGCTCACCTTTAGCCAGACTACACTGCGCGTGCGCGGGACGCGGCGGCTCCTCTTCATCTCGAAGAGAAGCGCGGATCTTACGCACCACGTAGACGCTGGCTTTAAAACACACACGAAACAGTGTCATTAATGTTTAAAGAAAACAGTCACCTTAAGTCAACCTTAAAATTCCATCGTTTTAAACTCGGCAAGCACGTTTCCTGCGAGCACAGATATCACTACTCCGTATAAACGTAATAATCTGGTTTATATAGTTGCCTACCTTTAATCAGAAGTCACACCATGTTGCAGAATAACCAGCGGCTGTGTTTTACACTTCACGTCTTTCGTGCCCGATTGTGAAGGTGAAGATTCGGTTGTTGTTTGCGGAAGTGTCCGGCCCCTGTGGCTTTATTGCTGCTGTTATGAAAGTTCATTACATGCGACTTTTCAAATCGCTGGAAACCCGAACTCGTCTCTGATTGGCTGCGCGTTCATCTATGAACCTTCAGCCAATCAGAGTTTTAGCAGTTGAGACGCACCAGCGTAACCCGGATTGTCAAACTACAATAACTTGCCAAGTAAAAAAAAAAAAAAAAAACCCCAACAAATTCAAATGATTAGAATATTGTTAGCAATCAGTAGTAGTAATTGTCGACTTCAAGATGTGATTTAATGGTTATATCACCTGGCTTTCAAAAGATATTGCGCAATCTGCTTAGAAAAACGTTACGTGTTTTCACTCATCATCACTATCGCTGTTTTATAACGTCATTTGGCTCAATGGATTAGAATCGCGTCTCAAGAAACTGATCAGATAAAACGCAGGATGAAACACAGCGTTACAATTGTATTTTAAAACGACAGGCTGCAATCAATACAAAAATAAAGCACACATTTCTTCAAATAAATATGGTTGTAAAACCTGCTTGAATTTTAGGACAGAGAAGTTACAGAATATACAATCCTTAAATTCAATCCTCACAAAAAGGCCATCTTTCAATGTTAATACAGTACAGATACGTATTCAGATACTGTCCATCATTCAAGGCAAAATAAGAGTAAAACAAAATATACTCTCCTAGACATCATTTCCCTTTGTTCTTTCCAGCTCCAATAACACAAACTTTAACTCAAGTATCAGAACAGAAGCTGAAGAGTAAAACATTGTGTAGGTGTCATTCAGACGCTCTCGGCTTGAGCCCGGTCTTTCAGGATCATGCCGGGGCTGTAGAACAGGACGTTGCTGTCTTCCTCATCAGAATCTGATTCTGGATTCAGGTCATACGTGTATCTCACGTTCGCCGGATGATACTCTCCGATCCTCGTGCTGTCCCACAGTCGAGACTGGAGCGCCATCTGTGGAAAAACAAGAGGCGTCGTATCACAAACCAGACAAACAGGCCGTGTCTGGCTCGCTGGCTCGTCTAGTGACGGTAAAAGCACGGTACTTTTATTCCTGTTGTGCTCAGTTGACTCCACATGTCTTTGCCAAACACCAGCGCATTGGCGAGTCCGTGTAGAGGAGCGCTGAGAACGTGCAGCAACGTCAGGGAAAACACCGGCTCCTCGGGGAAAGCGGCGTTGTGAAGTCTGTGGGGAAAACAAACAGCCATCAGAGCATAAAAAGATGCTGCGAATCAGACACGTACCGATTCGTCAGTGGGAAGATGGAGACGAGCAAATAGACGAAGGGATACCACTTCAATGGTCTGATCTCTTCTGCTAGAGAAATCTGCAATGGAAAAGAATATTTTTGCAAACTATATTGATTTATGATATACATTTAAATCATTTACGTGTGTCATTAATGTGTCACGCACAGTAATTACTTTTTTTTTTTTTTTTTTGCTCTGTAAAATGTAAGTGCACTTGAAATAAAACAGATAATTATAAAATTATAAACATAAGAGGAAGTATAAATATTAAAAGTAAAAGAAGAGTTAAAGATGAATAAGCACAATTTATAAATACAACACAAAACACACATACTTTTCTTCTTTCTCGTTCTGGGTTGAATGTGCCCAACCATGAACGCATCTGCAAAAAAAGAAAGAGAAATAGATCAAAATTAAATAAAAAAGAGAGATTTTTTATTAATCCAAGTAAGAAAATTTTTTTTTTTTAAGTTACCGGTTAAATACACACATCTAAATCCTAAAAAATGTATATGTACAGCTTTCACATTCATCATCTTACGCACAATAACAAAAACACCCTAATCTCTTCGGATGTTATCATGCTGAATGTGCATTTCTTTCACTTTAACGAGTGTGCACGAGTACACGCAGCACGTACATGCTTCGGCTTAATCGACGTCAACGTGTGTAAGAATCTGGCAGCGAGGCCAAACGCTCTGGAATGTGGACGGTTGACTTCAGCGTGGAAAAACACTGCTGCACTCACGATGATTGAACATTTCACTTTAGTGAAGACAAGAGTGAGCGTTCGAGTGTTGAGATGTGTGTTCTTACAAGCTTCAAACTCACCCGTTCATTAGCCACACAAATGATCCGGCTATAACAGCACATCATGAGGATTATCAGGCTGAACAGTGGAATGTACCATCTGCAAAACACATCAAATATATTTACAAATAGTGTATATATAATAATGTAAACATATGTTTTACTTTTACAATTTACTCGCTTTCTTATATATAAACTGTATATATACAAAAAAAAAATCAATTCAAAAAACTTTATTCATCCCTAGGGGGAAATTGCTTTGTTCATGTTTATGTATAATATGTTTATGTACTGCATGTATAATTATACACACACTAAAAATACACAGAAAAACAAAAGAACAGTAATTTGATTTTGTATACTATCATTTTCAGTATGAATGAAAAGAAAATTCTGTACTTCTATAATATATTGTACATGTACGTAAATGATATAAGACATTAGTAAACCACCCCAGAAATAACTACTTGCAAAATTGTCAGAAGTAATAAATATTTTTGAGTAATCTGAGATTGTGTAAAGTTTTTAATGCTTAGTTTCGGACTTCTGTGGTGTGGTCTGTTGTTATGGTTGTGGATTTGACAGAAATGCGCGTACAACGACATTCTTAAACGCGTAACCTCCTTTTTAGCCAGCAAATGACATTCTGGAGATTCTTGTGGCATGAGGAGCTGAAATGTGATGCAACTGGTCGCAATGTTTGGATAGATCATTTACACGGAAACAACATGTACTTTTATAAACATACTGAACATCTCAAGCTTACATGCCAAACCTCCACCCGACGTGATCGTCCGAGATCCAACTGCGTGAAAGCAAAGACGTGGTCATTACTAACATTACAGCATATTAACCAGCAGCGTTACTAGCAGTCCCTCACCACCAGGCTCCAGCAGGGCCGTAGTATCCGTGAAGCAGCGGCAGGGTGGACATGACCAGAGGAACCCCCCACGCGGACACATGGTACGCTCTGAGTAAACAAACCTGCCTTTGATTCATTCATTCATTATACTGTCATGTCATGTCCTCAGTAACACCATCTAACTCACATCTCAAACCCATCGGTTTTGATTTCCCGGACCAGGTTGAGGTAGAGATTGAGCGTGATCAGACAGACCCAGGCCAGAGCGCTCCAGTCTGAAACACCGGCGCAGACGATACTTTCATTAGTTACTGTAACTGTCACACAGTGTAACGCCTCATTAGCTCAAGCTCAAAGCTTTTATTGTCATCTGTACAGTTCCTTGTACGGTAAAATTCTTAAATTGCTTTCCGAAATGAACGACATCATATGAAAACGCAAAGAAACAATGAATGCCATAAAATAGAACACAGTATGTATAAAAAATAAAAATAAAACACATAAAAATTATAAAAATGTACAGAAAAACAAACACAGGATATCTACATTACAGTACAAAATATAATAATATATAACATCCATACTACCTGGATATTATATAACTATCCTTACTACCTGAATATATAACATCCTTATTACTGTACCTGGATCACGTGAGTCACTTTTTCTGTTTTTGTTTTTTGCTCTCTTATTGTATTTGTATCTTTTATATTTTATTCATATTTTTATCTTCCATATTTATCTATATATTTTGTTTTTCCCCCCTTTATTGTATTTTTATCTTTATATTTTATTCATATTTTACCTTATCTCTTTTTGGTTGTATTGTATTGCTTTTATCTCTTATCTTTTTGTATTTGTACTGTTACCACCACTACTATGTTTATACATCGGACGATTGTACAACACATTTCACGTCACGTTGTTGCAAAATAATTGTGTATGTGACAAATAAAATTTGAAATAATATGAAAGTGACAGGTGCATGTAGCTGCTTGTGATTATGGACTGACATTAAGTTACTGTAAATTTGTTCTAAATTGTGTTCCAAGTAAATCAATTATTATTGCAATAAAACATGGGTTAACCTCACAACAACTAACTACCCACACACACTGTAAATCACAATAACTTTACCAAAGTATGTGAGCCACCAGGCCTGGAAGTTGCAGAGCGATCCCTCCGGATGAGACTCTCCCTACAGATGACAGATCAATAATCATCTGCATTAATAACAGTGATCTGAATGAAGAACATCTCCACACAGAAACAGCAAACGCAGCTTAGCTCACCATGACATACGCCACGCCGTCGAAAAACGCAGCTATCGTCAGACTGACTATCATTTTCTGTCGAATAAAAGATGTACATTTTATAATTGCGCAGGACATGAAAACAACAGGAATGTTTCTCTTGAACGTACCTGAGACAAAGTGTGATAGCGCCGCAGCAGCCATATCACAAACAGCATGAAAAGACTAGAAGAAAACAGAATGCAGACATGATATAATAATGCAATAAATCATATTATTTCCCTATTGTTTTTGTTGTTTATTTTTGTATCTTTTTCATTGCTTATTTTTATTTTTAATGTATTGAATTTATGAAAATGTTTTTTATTCACTGTATCTTTTTTTGTATTTATTACAAATATGTGACTTTTACTTGACTGTACTGTACTAGAATTTCACCACGTGCGAAAATCTACAAATCTACCAAACCTATGTATTTATCTGTCTGTCTGTCTATCTATCTATCTATCTGTCTATCTGTCTATCCATATCTCTGTATCAACATGGGGCTGTCTATCTGTCTGATGCAAAGTTTCAAACACACTTTGACATATAACTTACCATGCCACAAGTGAAAATGTCCCTGTTGCTTTCTTTACTTTTAAAATCACCTCCTGAAAGTGACAAAACACACACACACACACACACACACACACACACACACACACACACACACACACACACACACACACACTCCAAAATCAACGATGAAGAGATGTCAAACACCTTGAGAGTAAACAACATATCTATTGTGTAGTACTTGATTGCTCCTAAAATTACCATTTATGCATTCACATCTAAACATCAACATTATCATATCATACTAATGTCCAAGAGAGAACTCAGTACAGTCAGGCCACAGCAGGAAGTTGTAGTTTGTGCCTATAGCATGAAAGCTAACCACTTAGCATTGAACACATAACACGCTATACGTACACAGCGATAGTCTTCTGGGTCTGCGTTAAAGAAACTGCAGCGAGGACTGGTTGTGTTTTTGATCTGGACTCGTTGTTCATCTTCCATAATTTTTGTATTTTCTCCAGCTGTTTATCTCTTTATTTTCACTGCACACATCGTGAAAACACACCAGCCACATTGACACTTACGGCAAACACGGAAGGACAAACCACCACCAGGAACCAAACGCGTTTTCAAATCGGCGTGGTAATGCAACAATACAGTACTCTTACTTTCCACAATATAGACAATACTTTGCTGTATTAAGATTGTTGTTTATTTCTTTATGATACGCTAAAGTTTGAATAACAAAATAAAAACACCGAACAACATTGATAGAAACATCTATAAACGAATAAAAGTAAGCACAATAAATCTGATCATCTAATATTGATCCTAAATGGTTCGTTAAGGAGTTGTTGACGCGTTGGTGGGTTGTTAAACGTGTTTCCTAAAACAGGGTGTGAGTTCTTTCCAGTTCTGTTCTGTTGCCTTGACAACCGTTTATTTTGGTTCGGTTCCAAACCACAAAAATCTTTGGTATTTTTAGTGTAAAAAGTGGTTTATTATTATTATTATTATTATTATTATTATTATTATTATTAGTAGTAGTAGTAGTAGTAGTAGTAGTAGTAGTAGTAGTAGTGTGGTCTCAAACATCCGAGTTTATAAGTTTATATAAAATAAACAAGTTTATGTTTGACTAATTATATATAATTGTATGTCTCACAGGTTAAATTTGATTGATACTTAATTTTATTTAATATGCAATGCCAACTTGTTTATTCTAGAAAATCACGCTTAGATGAATTGACGTTTAGTTTGGTAATGAAAAACAAAAGAATATTGTTAATTTGAAACGAATTACGTTTAAATTCAAATTCAACGTATTATTTGCGCAGGAATTCTGTGGCGCCTTAAAATATTTAAGTCAAAGTCAAAGTCAAAGTCAAAGTCAAGTGAGTATTTCTGAGCAAATGAGAGCATAAACAACACAACACGTTCGACTCACAGTACAAAAGTTTATTATAAGACAGGAATGTCGTTGCAATCACACTGTCCCGAGCGAATCTCGCGGAGCTCTTCATGACACGCGCACGCGCACGGGCACGCGCACGACTAGTTTCCGAGCATTCCGGGTCACCGACTCACTTCTGAGGTCCAGCGTTCACACACAAACGAAACCGTCCCAGGATCTTCATGTCCCTCCGTTTCCAAAGTCCTTCTCAGAGTCCCACAGAAACTTCACAGAACGACACAGATCAGCATCAAACAGCATCAAATCGTCACAGAACAATCGCACATATAAATACGTTTAAATATCGGACGCGGCCAGCTCTCTGAACGGAGTTGGAAGGCAGTCAGTGCAAACGAAGCGAGAAGAAGTTCCTCAATCCAGGCTCATTCTCTCCATCAGGACCAAGTTCTTACGGATCGGATGAAGGAGCTTCACTGTCCCCACCCGGCGATGCCGATCTCCTGCTTGTAGCGGTTGGTGAGGTTGTTGGCCTGGCTGGTGAGGGTGGACAGAACCCCCTGCAGACCCCTCAGGTGGTACTGCAGGAGCTGCTCCAGGTCCACGCCGCTGCTCTCCGCCTCCGTCTGCGTGCCCTCCTGGACCAGGCTGTCCTTCTTGCGCACCACTCCCCACTCGATGTTGTTCCGGATGGACTTGAGCTGGCTGTAGTAGCTGTACATGTCCTCCTCGGCGTCCTGCTGCTCCTTCAGCTGGTCCAGAGGAACATCTCGCAGCAGGCTGGGCACCATGACGGTCTGGTCCATGTTGTTGACGGCGCCCAGGAACCGGTTCATGGCTGTGAAGAGCGCGTTCTTCTGGCTGAGGGGTTCGGACATCTGCATCTTCAGGCTTGGTGAGTGTGTTTGCTTAGTTCCTGGTGCTCTGGAATGCGTTGGCTCTTAAATACCCTGCTCAGCTCACAGGGGCGTGACCCGAAACCTGTCGGTCCGGTCCCAGATGCCAGCTCGGCCGCAACCAGATTCCAAAAGTCCACTTCCGCACGCTCCTCTGACAGACGTGAGGTGGCCGAAAAAGAAATGAGTGTGTTACATAATTACAGTGTATGTAAGATTTATGATACCATTTATTAGTATACAGTTTACTTTTCTGTATAGTTTTCTACAATAACTAGGCCTCGGGGCTGTTCGGCCCGACAGTGACCCCAGGTTTGACCTTTGATGGCCCCTGATTTGGCCTACAGTGACTTGTAGAGATTAGAATAGAGATTTTTATGATTTTTATGAATTTTGTGATGCGACCTGCCTAAGCAATTTGGAAAAATAGAGATTTTTTTATGAAGTACATGTACGTACTGTAAAGACCACTAATGCACTAGGCATTAAATATTAGTCATTCAAAACCAGTCTAATGTATTATAATATTTGGTTGTAAAAAAAAAAGCCTGCTTTTAATTTAAATGTAATACCATCTTTATTTTTGACTAATACCGATAAATAATCTGTTTGAGCACCTGATTTACAGGGGTCTGGCCATCCATCCTTCCATCCATCCATAAATCCATCTGTTCGTCCATCCATCCATCCAAAATAACTCTATAATAACAATATTTACTGTTTTAAATAATACATCATTGATTGGCTTCTGTAAATATACAATATTCTAGTATATCTAGTATCTAATAGTTTTCTTTTTCATAACATTTTGAAAAATATATTAATATATTTAACAATAAATATCATTCTTAAAAGAACATGATGTATATAATTGAAATTAATTTAAACATCTCTTTTACATTTTTGTCAAGGTTTTGGAGTTTTTTTCTAATTCAGAATAATGGTCTTTGGAGCAAAATGAAGTAGATAGCAAGATGAATTTAAATGGCAAATAAATGTTTGTTTGGTGTAATGTAAAAAATGTGTCAACAAAGTATTTCTACAATGTTTACTAATACAAAACGAAAAATGCAACAATTCAGACTTTCGTGTTTGGTTGATACTGTCCTTAGACTCTTCTCGACAGGCTTTCAGATCTCACATTTACTATCTGTTTCATTATTTACCCCATTGAAACTTTGGTTAATACCAGATTTTCTCCGTTAAACAGGTTGTGGGGGCACGTTTCTGTCCAGACTGTAAAGCTGTAAAAGATTATGTAAAAAGCGTAGAAACTGTTCCTCCTGGCCTTTAGAAAGCAACTGAGTGGCGGGAAAAGAATGTGTAAATGATCAATTGTTGTTAGTACAGCAAATCTCAATTCAGATGCAAATGTTAAGCTTTTACAAGGTCAAACACTAAGGGTCTACTGGTTTAAGTTTCACATGGTCTTTGTTTTTAATAACGGGGTCAGAGAACTTTCTCCTCCAGACCCTGATCAGATAACAACACGTCGAGGTTTCATTATGAACTGTTTTACTCAAACAGAGCGAGTCACACAAGGAGAAGCCGAGGTATTTTTTTTACCATGATTAGAATGTCGGAAGATTTCGAGACCAGTTTTTCTACCTGTCATCTTCTCCACCCTTGTTCTCGATGCTTCTTTGCCTCACCCTGAAAACCTCTTGCTCACACCATTCGACAGATGCATGTGCAAGACATTTACTGTAAAAGAGCGGTTTATTTTCCTTCACGCACTTATCTGATTGTAGTTCACTCCGTTCTTATCAAACTTCTTACCAGCCCATTCTGCTCAGAATTAAATAACTAATATTACTTATTTTTTATATTTAAATGATTATTTATACATTTGCAAAGACGCTATGCACACACAATGCACATTTAGAGATGTGCACTGAATTAGAGCGTTTATTTTTTATATTGCATGTTTGCTTTTTGCATGAGAATGATGATCCATTTTAATGATTTGAGTCAAAAATCAACTAAAGCTTGAGACGCAATAAATGGGAATATTAATTGTTCCATTATATTCCAGAATTCCCATGCTTATTAAAAAGTTCATAAAGAAACACACAATGTGTCACAGCGCCCTCTTCAGGGCAAACAAGCGAGTTGCAAGGAGATTTCCATCAAGTCATGAATTTTCTGAGACAATTTTCAAGTGCTGGATCATGAAGCAGGAGCCCCGCCCCCAATGGATGACCAGCCAATCAGAGAGCAGGACAAAAGTTGAACTTGAGTCAAGAACGCCGCCTTCTTTCCATCCATCCATTATATCTTCAGATTTGAAGTTTAGGAATTTGTGGCCTATAGTTCGTCAGGATGGAAACCAGCAGACCCTGGGATGAACAGAAAGGCGTGTCATTTCAAAGATAAAGGCGTTGAAGTTATGATGAATTACACACTGTGTACCATGATGGTCCACTTGCGATTCTCAGCCTCCTTGAACACAAGCGAACGCGGTGAGTAGAAAACATCATCGTCCACTTCCTCTGCTTTTCGTGGAAGACAGTGCAAAAAGGTCCAGTTTGGTGCCGCCGCTCTTCCAGTCTGATGGATCATTACAACATAAGAGTCACACGTTATGACACGCCTCTATTTTAAACATAATACACCAACAAGACAAACTAGAAGATGCAGATGCGGAAGACATGACGTCTGAGAGCTCCTAACACTGAATAATGTTGCCTAGAAAGTACAATTCATTCAGCGTATTTATGTAGAAAACATCTAGGAAAGATAAAAGTTGACCCGAGTAGAAACAAGGAAAGGCAAAAAAAAAAAAGTTGATTGTATCATTGGGAGGGAAAAAAATCTATGAATAAAGTAAAATTAGAGAAACATTGTAAAAGTTGAGAAGATTTTCACGGTGGATTTCTGAACGATGAATGAAGACAAAACAAGGGAGAATTAAAGATCCCTTCTGAAAATCATGAGAAAAACCCAATTAAAAAAAAAAATCTGAGAAATGTTAGCAAGGAACTTAGGAAGTTGAAACCGCTGAGAACTAGTTAGCAACTGAAAAAAAAGACCAACAAAGAACAGGAACTGCCACTGAATCGTCCAGAAATAAAAGTAGTGGACCTTAGTGTGTTTGTCTGTTTACCTCCATTGTGATCTGGTAACCATGGAAATCTAGGAGTCTCTTCTTCTTCTCCTCCTCTTGGCCCATGCTCACCCAGGTGTCAGTGACCAGCACGTTACTGCCCTGCGCTGCCTCTAGAGGCTCGGACCAGAACTGCAGCTCTGTGCCCAACTGCGTGAAGCACAATCAACCTCAGCTAAAGTCAATTCTCCGTCAGATCAAAAGATTTGTGTGTGATAATGACGCAGCAGAGACACAGTGTGTCATCACGCAGAGAGTAAAACCTACCTGACTAGACAGACGCTGAGCCTCGAGCGTGACGTTTGAATCCGGCTCATATCCCTACGATGGACAACACACAGACTATCTTTATTATTTTAACTTTTGGTCTGTTGTGTTTGTTTTGAATAATACAAATAAACGTACAAAAGAAAGTTACAATGTAAATAATTACAAATAAAGTTGAATAATAAACCAACTAGGGACAGTGAAGCCCAACATGTGAAGATGCTACACGTGGCCCTTTCATTCATTTTCAGTTTGAAACAAGACTGCGCACTAATATCAGTTCAGCTTTCAATCACGTACGACATCCAGACGCCTCTGAAGGACACAGAATAACATCTCTACCACAGTCACACAGCGCTGTATTCAAGGCAGACCTTGGGCGTGGCCACTTTAAGATTGACACCTAATTTAGCCAGTGACATCATGAAAGAGTGCAGAACGTTGTTTCCATCACCAATCCAGGACACAGTGAGGCCTTGTAAAGAGCCATAGTGCTCCTGTAATAGAGATACAAAAATGGCCAATTAAATGATCAAACCTATTATATATATACATAGTCATTTGGCATTTTATAGTTATCGTAAAACCTCTAATAGAGCGCCACCTTCACAGAAGAGTTGAACATTAGACCACCGTGGCGTCGTATTAGAGGCTTTACAGTATTTTCCATTTTAACATTTTATATAGAAAGAGACGCGCAGTGAGGCAGAAGCAGCCGAGCATAACACTTAAATAAAGCACTATCATTTACTATAAAGCGCACTGTAACAATGGCAGTATTCTTCCAGTAAACGTTTACAGTATTACTGTGTTTACTAATGTAGAGTATTGCTTTGCTATGAATTGTGGGAGCAGGACAACTAGTTGCTGTAATTTTACAGTACATGCAGGTGCTGTGCAGGTTTGTAAATGTAGCCTGCTATTACATTTTTCTTTGGATTCTGGGATAATTAATGAAGGAAATACTACAGGATAGTATCTTTACGATTGGTGCCGGTTTGTGATATTTACTTAAAAATAAAAACAATGCTGTGCAAGACTGGTTTGAGACGTGTGCTCCAATAGCGTGCCGCCTCTCTACAGTTTTTAACAAATTATTCCAAACATGGTGACTCTGACATTATTATGTGATTTTTAAAATAATGACTTACTATTCTGAATAATTCTGAATAAGAGATATCAAGCTACAGTCAACGTTTGCCTAGTGCAGTCATCTAATATTTGTTCCTAATGCATTTCCTTATTATGAAATAATAACAAGTCTAAATTGGACTTTCAGTTGAAGCCTGAGATGCGCTTTTTATATGATGATTACACCAAATAAGACAAGCAGAAGTTTCAAAGTGAAAAAGTACTTTTGAGTATTTTAAAAATATTTGTAACATTTTGAAAGCGGATCAATTTGACCCGAATATAACAGGAGGGTAAAAGAATGGCGATAATACACTTCAAACCAGGATGTGTGTGTGTGTGTGTGTGTGTGTGTGTGTGTTTGCTGTGTCTAGGATCACCTGTAAGGTCAGAAGGTCAGCCAGGATCTGTATAGGATGGTAGAGGTCCGACAGGCCGTTGATGATCGGTATTGAGGCGTCTTTATCCAGGAGCTCCAGGGAAGAGTGACTGAAGACTCGAGCTAACACAACATCAGCCAGACCCGAAAGAACCCTGCCACACGTACATCTCACACGTTCCACATGACTTCTGAACTTTGAACTTTACTTGATGAATGTGTTTTGTTTTTTTCTTTCTCTCAATGTTTTGTACAGTGTCCTTGGGTGTTATGAAAGGCGCTAACAAATCTAATGTATTATTATTATTATTATTGTTATTATTATTATTATTATTATACACACTTTTTAGACACCTTAATCTGGACACTTTAAACCTTTCTGGAGTCATTTTTTACTACATTTTTTTATTACAAACTCACTTTTGTACTTTTACTTGAAATGTTGTTATTTTATTCATTTCACATTTTATTTTTATATCTATAGTTTTTATTGCATTTCCCTTTTGCACATTTTATTGTATTTCCCCCATCACTATGTTTAAATGCTGGGACGATCAATAACACCTTTCACGTATAATATGTATGTGACAAATAAAATTTGAATTTGAATTTGAACACACACAAACACGTGTCTGTGAGTGTGTGTGTGTGTGTGTGTGTGTGTGTGTGTTCTCACCGGGCTGTGTCTGTTGTGCTCTCATTGACCCCTAGGTGGATGTCCTGGGGTGTGAGGAAACACGGATGACCACCCAACAGCGAGAAGCCTAGAGAGGAAGAGCGAGCGAAGGCCGAGAGACTGTCGATGTGTTCAATCTATTGTCTACTCCATTCACTGCTTTTGCTCATGGGCCGCAAGAATTTAAGCCCCTAAAGCTGGACATGAATGGTACCTGCTTCAGTGGACAGACGCGTCCTGGTGCTTCTCTTCTCAAAAATCATTCCAATGGACTTGCCTCGCAGCAGGGGCAGATACTGGGCATCCAGAAAGCAAAAATGTAAGGTTTAAGCAATGTGCACCAGTTTCAAACGAAAATGTGACGATTGCAAGTGAAAAATAAAAAAACAAACATAAATGCAAGCATTTTCGTTTGTTCGTTTTTTGGAAATTTACGTTTGGAATTTTTGCCACTAATCTGATTCTACAGCTCTGCAGAATAATAGAATTACAAGCAGCGTATAACCGTTATATTAAATAAGCGGCAACCTCTCCGTGGCGTTTGATTCTGTGTTTGAGGTCAGCAGACACCCAGAGGATGTGCTTGATTTCTTCTCCATTAAAGTCCTTGAGTGTCAGGAAGCTGCGGCCCTTCAGATCCACTTTACTCAGCCAAGCCGCTGACAGCCTGCGAACATGTTCTTACTTTTGCTGATTTAACATTTTTAAGTCATGTCCAAAATTATTAAACGTCTCAAATAAACACAAAGTACTCATTAAGCATTCAATCTGATCATACATTTAAAAAAATATTTACATTAAAGAATAAACGTCATTGTAACAATTGTATTAACACTGTCACTTGATATTACTGCTTTCGATATGCTACAGAAAAATGATAAAACAGTAACAGATATACAAATAATTAATGTAATTGATTATAATCTGTTTAAAGTATTTTACACACTTTTTTTTCAAACTATACCACACACACACACACACACACACACACACACACACACACACACACACACACACACACACACACACACACACACTGGGCAAGCACGTGACTCACCTAAAACTTCTGCTTTGGAAACATTTCACAAGTTTTAAATCGAAAAGGACTTTGCTTTTAAGAGCAATCATTTTTTTGGATGAACGGAACACTATCTTACACTTTAAATACCTACTGCTGCACGCGCTCCAAAACGCAGCGCGGGGGCGTGGCCAATCGCATGAGGCGGAGTCTGGCGTATAGGAGTGGCCGTGAAATCCGGAAGCTCGTGCGACGATGTGTTATCACTGCGAAATCATCTTGTTCACCGTATCAGATGCTTCTTATCTCTCTTGTCTAGCATATGCCGTGTGTTTTTAATTAGCTGATAAACAGCAAGAATAACCGGGGTACAACTCGTCAAAAGTGGTCGATTATTCTACCGCTGTCCACTGGGGGGCGCCAGAAGCTCGTTTAGAATGGAATGGAATGGAATAGAACAGAATAGAATGCGTTTATTGTAATTGTATCACCGTGTTACAATGAAATTAGCATTGCTATTCCATTCGGTGCATAAGAGTATAAGTTGTGATGACAAAATATACACACAAATAACTACAATATATTAAAATATGATACAAAATATAGAAGGCAGGAAACACACAGAAACACAAGAAAAACGGGAAAAATGTCATTTATTTAAATTTTAAATTATACCACAATTGTTCGTTGTAACAGCCTCCACAACGTCTTACATTATAATTACCAGTGTAATAAAGAGTAAACAAAGACACTTTTGTTAATTATTTATTTTAAAACATTCTCTATGATAAACCATCCATTCTGTCTTGTGAAGCACCACTCCGTCTCGTTTGTGATCCAGTGGTAGAGTCGAGCCAGCAAGGGTTCGAATCCCGGTCCAGTGTGTTTTACACCGCTGAGTTCCTCTGATGATGGCCATCAGCTTCTCATCACCTGCCGGTCTCTGTGTAGTGGCAGGACCTGCTCCTCTTCACAGGAACCTTGAGCTCGTCCTCCACCTCCTCCTCCAACCTCCACCCTTGACTCTCAAGCCCTGGATTCGGTTTCTTCCTGGACTCCTTGTGCTGGAGATACACCGCTGACCTTCTCGCAGACTCTGTGGGATGACCTGGCTTTGTCTTCTGAGCCTCGAGGTCATTCTTCACCTCCTCCAGCATCTGAAGACGCTTCCTCCTGGGACAACCCGACGCTGCCTGGTGTTGGCTTTGCGGTTCTTCACGAGGTTCCTCACACTCCTCCATGGACCACCAGACTCCTCTCTGACGCGCGGCGTTAAACTCAAGCCTGTGGAACTCAACCAGCGCCAGATGCTGGAGATAGCCATCTTCACCGTTATCATTAGCCATATTTCCCATTTCGAAAACGTATATTACAATTGTTGTTCCACGCAAGAAGAGAGCGCAATTACACACTTGTCATGAGTTGGAAGCGTTTTGTTTGTTTAACGATTGCCGTGGTGACGCGACTTTTAACTATAAGGCTCAAGATAAAATAAAAGTCTTCAGCCCGAGGTGAAACTGCGGTAATTCTCAAGACCTTCTCAGTTACAAACCAATGCCGAGTTGAAACACAGAAGAACCTGTAGGAACGTGTTGAACTTCTTGTCGAGAACTTTTACAAGTCGAGAACGTGTAAAAACATCTGTAGATCAGTTAAAAGCTCATTTTAACAGAAACTTATATTGTTCATGAGTCTTGTCCTAAAAATAAATCAAATAAATGAATATGATTATTAAAATAATAATGTGATGTATATGTAGTTTATAAATGGACATTTCTATATATTTTAAATAATAAAGATGACAACGTGTATGTGTGTGTGAGAGAGAGAGCGAGAGAGAAATTGCATCTCATATAAAAAAAAGCGAGATAATTACATAATGCACACATTTTTTGTGAAAGTGAGTGACTTCTTTTGAGTAAATTGTGAGTGTTTCGACGCATGCGTAGAGTTATTTGGCAACTCTACGAAAATACATTTTTAAACGACGGCATTTCTTTACGGTAATTGACGTCGCGGCGGCACAATAAAGCGTCGGGTCCACGCGCCGGATCGTGTTTCTCGCGAGGGGGCGTGGCCAGGCGCGCGCTCCGGGCTCACGAGAGAAATTCACGCAAAGTCTCCGCGCGGCTTCGGACGTCCCGTAGATGATGGACACGTGGATGTGCGTGTGTGTGATCGTGGGGCTCCAGATGTCCGGAAGCTTCGCGCATGACGGTAAGAGCTTCGGACAAACAAACCCTGCACGTTTCGCTCTTATAAGACGTGATCGACTCCATCAAACACTTGAAACGATCATTAAGATGGAAGAGTTGAGTTCGGAACCATCAGAAAACAGTGTTTGTGAGATTGGTGTGTCTTCCGCGTGTTTTTTTCGCGTGGCAGGCGCGTGTTTACGTGGAGGTTTGGGGCTGATGAGGGGGAGGAAGGGGCGCGAGACACAGTGGACTCTTTCAGCGCGCGCACACACACACACACACACACACACACACACACACACACACACACACACACACACACCCACACACACACACACACACACACACACACACTGAACTTCATCATTTATCCTCATGAACGCGTCTCTTAAAAGTTCTAATGGGAGAATTTCCATCACAACTTGACTTCAGACTGACAGACAGACAGACAGACAGATGTTCCTCAGTCACCAGCGGTGTGAAGACAACCTGAAAACCAAGTCAGTCTTAGTCAAACTGAAATGTGTAACAGCTAATTACGTGATTTAGATAATAAGATACAGTATTTAGATACAGATACTCAAATTGATACAGATACTAAATCAAAACTGTAGTCAAGTAGAGAGTAAAAGTTGCTTCTATTTGTGGTACTCAGTACAAGTACAACGTAGCCAAAAATACTCAAGTCCATTTACTCAAGTACTGTCCACTGACTGACGGACATGAATAGACTGAAAGACAAACAGACATGGATACAGACAGACGGACAGACGGACGGACGGACTGAATGAAAGACAGACAGACAGACAGACAGACAACCAGACGGACTGATACATGAAGGATAAAAAGTTCAAGTTCAAGTTCAAGCTCTGAGCATTTGTAAGGCGCTATTCACAGTTTCTTAACAAGAAAGTTAAGAAGAGTGCCAGAACAGACAAGAGGAAATTCATCCTCGAACTGACAGAGGAAGCAGAGACAGCAGCAGGCAAGAGAGACATGAAGAGGCTGTACGAAATTACCAGAACTCTTGCAGGTAAAAACACCCAACCAATGTGCTCTGTGAAAGACAAGGACGGAAAAACCATCACAACAGAAAGTCAGG
>MU204278.1:314118-328914 GCA_017309775.1 Paedocypris sp. Pulau Singkep
ACTTCATTGTGAAACTCTTCCCACACTGAGAACAGGAGAATGGTTTCTCACCAGTGTGACTCTTCATGTGACTAATCAAATTAGGAGTTTGTGCGAATCTCCCCCCACACTGAGAACAGGAGAAGGGTTTCTCACCAGTGTGAATTTTTATGTGACGATTCAAACTTGATCTAAGTAAGAAACTCTTCTCACATTGGGGACAAGAGAATAGATTCTCACCGGTGTGAGTCTTCATGTGGTCATTCAGTCCTGTTTTGTGTGAGAAACTCTTATCGCACTGAGAACATGAGAAGGGTTTTTCACCGGTGTGAATCTTCATGTGACTATCCAGATGTACTTTCTGTGAGAAAGTCTTACCACACAGGGAACAGGAGAACGGTTTCTCACCAGTGTGAGTTCTCATGTGAAAAGTCAGACTTGAGCTACGTGAGAAACTCTTCCCACACTGAGAACAGGGAAACGGTTTTTCACCAGTGTGTGTCCTCATGTGTACGTTCAGACTCGACGTCTGTCTGAAAGTCTTCCCACACTGAGAACAAGAAAACGGTTTCTCACCAGTGTGAATCTTCATGTGTACATTCAGACTCGACGTCTGTCTGAAACTCTTCCCACACTGAGAACAAGAAAATGGTTTTTCACCAGTGTGAATCATCATGTGGCCACTCAGAGTTGCCTTCTCTGAGAAACTCTTTCCACACTGAGGGCAGAAGAACGGTTTCTCACCAGTGTGAACCTTCATGTGCTTTTTTAGACCTGACTTGTCTGAGAAACTCATCCCACATTGCAAACAGGAGAACGGTTTTTCACCGGTGTGAATATTGATGTGAATCTTCAGACTGGATCCGTGCGAGAATCTCTTCCCGCAATAAGAACAGGAGAACGGTTTCTCACCTGTGTGAGTCCTCATATGAACATTCAGGTTTTCCTTCTGTGAGCAAGACTTCCCACAATGAGAACAGTTGAACGGTTTTTCACCAGTATGAATCCTGATGTGAAGATTGAGTCTGGTCCTATGTGAGAAACTCTTCCCACACTGAGAACAGAAGAAGGGTTTCTCACCAGTGTGTCTCCTCATTTGACTCTTTAAAATCACAGTAGAAAGTGAAAGTTTTGTCACACAGTTGAGGCAGCTAAAAACAGTGTTCTCCTGTTGAGTTTCTAGAAGAGTTTAAATGTGTTGACAAGTGTTGAATAATGAGAAATCTGCACCGTGAATAAAAGCAGACACTGTTCTTTGGTCTTGGGAACTTCTGCCTGTCTTTAAACAACAAATGGAATATTGTTCATTTGTGTTGTTGAAAAGCTTCTGATGTTTATTCTCCGTTTACACATCTGACGTTCGTTTTCACTTTCCTCTTTCACACGCATCAAATCTGAAAACAAGAAAACTCAAACTATTAAAACATGTCATTGCAACGTGAAAAACAACAATTGATTTAGGAACAAAACCGCAAATACAACCCAAATCGGATTCTGGTTTTTCACCTCGGTTCACAACACCGTCAATAAAAGCGTTTTTTTATTGTATTTCTCACTTACAGCTTTTAAAGAGCAGTTCTTGCGCAGTCAAACAATAAAATATACATTATTGTTGCACAAGTTACACGTTTATACAAGTTACACTCGACACACATGACGATATGACGTATATCCGTGCCACGTGCTATTAAGTGAATTAATGCAACTGTGTTTTTCTTCAAATGTTTCTGTTATTTCTGATCACGACAGTTGCTACAAATCACAAGCATTTAAAAGTACCAATCTCCGACATTTCCAAATGCGAAAGCCTGTTTAATATATTATTATCGTATTGTAGAATTTGCCTTTATTCACCTGCTTTCAAGCGTAAAAGAGACTAAGTCTATCACTAGGAAGCAGCTCGCGCGCGCACACACACACACACACACCCGCGCGCAAGAAAGCAGTACTAACCCAGATCACGATGTAGTTTTAACTCAACTTTAACGTCGAGTTGATGTTTTCTGTAGATAGAACAGTCTGCAAAAGTTGCGCGAGGTGAACAAACACTACGATATTATGTGACGCGGTTTTATGACGTCAATCGAGGGAGGGGCGTTAAGGAATGTTCAATGTACGTTTTTATTTTGAACATACTTGCGAATTATACTTAAAATATATTAATATATACTAATAATGATTTTTTTTCTAGTGAAATCAGGTTTATGATTGATACAAGCTAGTAAAAAAAGAATGTGTGTGCCTTATTTAGAAAACCACACTATGTCCCATATTCTACAAATCAACAAACAAAAACAGAAAAGGAAACTTAAACCCTTGTTAATAGTGAAACAGTGAAGGAAAAAAAATAATAATAAATATAAATATATATATACACATATATATATATATATATATATATATATATATATATATATATATATATATATATATATATATATATATACATAATAAAACCCCATTGATCAAGAGATCAAGAAGAGAAAATGGGGCTGGATAGGCCACACCTTACGCAAGAGCCCGACCAATGTCACAAGGCAGGCACTCGAGTGGAATCCACAGGGAAAAAGAAAAGTGGGCAGGCCAAGGGAAACTTGGAGACGGTGCACTGAGCGAGAGATGAAGGCAAAGGGGTGGACGTGGGCTCAACTGAAGAAAATCGCTCAGAATCGAGTTCGTTGGAAAAGTGTTGCTGTGGCCCTATGCTCCCATGAGGAGAAAAAGGACTAAGAGAGAGATTCACAGTTTTAACTGTCTCAAAGCGCACGTGTGAATATGTAAGAGAATTGTTGCTTTTTATTGATTAGTTGTTGGTGTTAAAATATGACTGAATATCACTTTGACTATGTAAAAAGACAGGAAGACAGACTGACAGAAAGAAGCGTGAACAGAAAGAGAAGACTGCTTCATTTGAATATGATTGTCACAATGTCCCAGTTTGGTTGAGCAGAACCTTCAGAACCTTCTCTGCCTCCGAGACCCTTCGTTTAGTTTGGTTTATTCCCAAAGCAAAGGTTCTGGCTGGGACGAGCTGGAACTCGCACGGAGCGTCAGAGCCGTTGCCAGATGTTAATGACATGCGAGTGATGCTGACGAGAGGACGACCACGCCTTCTGTTGTTTATTCACACAGTTTCATCATCTCATCAACACACACACAGATGAAAAAGACTGAGACGGAACACGAGAAGCACAACACTGTCCTCACATGAACCAGTGTGTGTGTGTGTGTGTGTGACACTGCAGGAATTTGAACCTGCAACCTTTGGGTCCAATGTTTCATTTTTTGTTCTTACACATAAATCGTATTTATGCGAATATAAGCAAGCACCTGTTTTTTTTTCCAATTTTAGCAGCTCAAAAACGTGCAGAAATGCTTAGAATCGCAGGTTTCAAATATGCACGTAAAAACAAGAGCTAATTGTTCCACATTTCCAGTGAGGAGCAAACACAAATAAACAGAAATACGTTGTGTTTATGCAGCTGTTTCTTTCTTTAAATAATGGTTTCGGAGGCAGACGTGCATTTAAGCTTTTATTGCCTGAAGTAAAGAAATGAAAAAAATAAAAAATAAATAGTCACGCCGCGACACTTAACAGGGAAAAAGTAACACTGGAAGAAGTAAAATTAGACTAATTACAATAATTAATATATGAACAGACAAACCTTATTGCATCCGTTCGATCGGCGCTAACGGCTAATGCTTGAAAACGAGTCTATAATAATGCAAAATAAAACAGTTTAAAGTGAAGAACACACAGAATCAAACTCTGTGAAAATTGCTTTAATTTCAAATTTACAAACTAACAAAAAGCAAGCTCAGTCAGCGTGTAAAAGATCGTGGGAGTCTAAAGCCTCACTGAGTGAGCAGCGAAGAATTATGGGAGATGTAGTTCTGATTGCTAGAATAAATCATTATTTATTATTTTGAAGTAATCCAACATTGAAGTGACACGAGTACCTTGTCAAATAAAGAAAAAATGTTTTAAAGAGAAGTATTTTCAAGAGAAGAGTATTGTAATTTAGCCAGAAATGAGAAGAAAGTTGTTTTTTAATTTTGATTTTGTGCCCTTAAAATCAGTGCTTATATTCAAGGGTGCTTAGTTTCGTGCAAATACAATATATTTAAGTAAATGGTTTTTCTCCCTGTTTGTTCTTAGCTTTAAGATTTTTATTTGTAGAAATAGTAATAGACTATTTTGTTCAACGTCTGACCAATTCTTTTTTTGCTCAACCTTAATGGTTTAAAAGATGTATAGTAAATGGTTTAAAAGATTTCAGGGTTTTAAAAAGACAGACAGATTCTGGTTGCACATATGAAACTATTTTGATAAAATAGTCGCATTCTGAGATTAAAACACTGAAGCGTGAACTGTGTCTCAATCCGCACATATAAAAACAAACGCTTGATGGATCTTCACAATGTTCTGGAAAGTGTCCGTTCTGCTGAGCTAAACAGAATGGAACAGGAAAATATATCTGCCAACACACACACACACACACACCCACACACACACACACACACACACACACACACACACACACACACACACACACACACACACACACTCACACATTGTGTGTGTGTGTGTGAGTGTGTACGACATTTATGTCAATGTGAGACTCCTAATGCGAGGCTTCTGTATTAGAGTGAAACCTTTTGGCACTTGTGGGGACCTTTGTCTGCTCGATGCCACTTTGAAGGCCTAATCTCAATGGTGGGACCCCAATGAAAAAAATCAAAGTGTGTGTGTGTGTGTTTGTGTGTGTGTGTGTAGGGAAGATTATGCAGCTAGCAGATCAAAGCTCATTATCTTAAAACAAGGACTAAAGAGATCCAGCAGCCTTATTACGTTAACACACACACACACACACACACACACACACACACACACACACTTGCATTATAGTGGGGTCCCTCACTTTGTTTGAGACACAATGTGATGTAAATGAACACACACACACACACGCACACAGTGAGGTCCACAATATTCGGAAGCAGGACTAAAGATCGCTTTATAATCACAGTAAGTATCAGCCACCGATCGAAGTGGAATAGAATGCAGAGAATATGATTCTATAAGAGAACGGCTGGAGCGCAGATGATGAAAGAGAAAATGACGCGGACGTTTCGAGCTTCTGTTTTGGCTTTCAGTAGCACAAACCTGATAAAAACTAATATGATCTGAAAGTGGCTGCATCTATTCCGTCTCTTCGTTGGAATCTTTATTCCATCTCGTCCCATCGTTGCATGTTTGCTATTTCATAAACGCTTCTGTGCCGTAATATTGGTCCGGCCAGGCTGCAGTACCTGCTCTTTCCCGCAGGGGTCACTGTTGCATTTCATACAAAGTCCATGTAACGAAAGGCCTATAAAAATATTTAATGCTGAAAGAAAGACCCAGTTCCCCGGATTTTCTGAAATATTAGGCCAAATTCAACTAAAATTGTACAATAAATAAAATAAAAAAACTTGGTGGGCATTTTTAGCTTATTATAGCACTTTTGTCAGTCTAGAACATCCATAGTGGCAGCAAACACAGATTTGTGTTAATGTTTTAACTAAATAAACTTTAAAGTAAATGTAACTAACAATTAAAATGTATAGAAGGCAATGCAGCTGAAGCACGGCATCATGGGATCTGTAGTTTGTGTGTCATAAGCGCTAATAATATTAACAGTATTAATAACCGCTCTTAATAACGACAACAGGATGAATAATAAATATTACAGTGAATATTTAATAAAATAATTCTACGAATCTTTGGCTTTGGACTCGAATCCATAAATAAAAGAAACGGTGAAATTCCGCAGTGACGCCGATCTTTTTTTTGGCTTTTCTGCTTTTCTGAAATGTTTTTCAGGCTCTGGATACTGGCCGTACACTGATGACGAAGATGTGCGGTCCACAGGTGAACACACACACACACACACACACACACACACACACACACACACACACACACACACACACACACACACACACACACACACACACTAGAGCTGCACAATTCTGGATAAAATGAGAATCACGATTTGTTTTGCGTAGAATAAAGATCACGATTCTTTTCACGATTTTTTCTGGATATTTTATCATTTGAAATATTCAACCCTGAAAATCAGTCTGTCAAACACCAATATAATAACACATATTACTCCTTGCTTTCAATTTAAATAGATGGAATGAAAAATATAATGTAATGTAAAAGTAATGTTGAAAAGAAAAAAAAATCACGATTAAACGTCATAAAAATAAACATTTCAAAGTACAGTATTATGTGCAGTTGGGGACAATTATTAGCTCAGTTTAAAAACACTTTTGAAATACTTGTCAAACAATTACTATTTTGTAGGCGATGCTAATATGTCCTCAACTGTAGATGTTTGCCGAGTGTAAACACACACACACACACACACACACACTTCAGAATAGGTAATACAATGTCTGAGTTGATACTCGGCCGATCGATCAGAGAGTTATAGGCAGAATCGTATTCAGATCGTGAAGAGGCAGAATCAAGATCGCGATATTTTGACGATTAATCGTGCAGCTCACACACACACACACACACACACACACACACACACAGTTGCATTTCTATCATACTGGGGCCCCACCATTGACTTACATGCTAAACAATACGCTCTCTTTCTCCTCACTGTAACCCAAAGCATCAGAATGTTCCCCACACCCAACGCATTTACACTAATCTTAACACACACTCAATTATAACCTCTGCCTTAAAGTTACATCTTGACCCTCAAATAGATCTTCAAAGTTGTGGGGTCCTAGTCAAAAACCCCACAAGTACACGTTTTTTTTTTTTTTAATAGTAATTTAATACGAAGCACTTTTTAATACTTTTTAAATACTTTTAATACTTTATACATAAATACTTTTTACATCAATTTTAATGTTTGCAATGTTTATTGATTTGTTTTGTTATTATTATATTGTGTACGATTGTGCTGAATTTCTTCCTTTAAGAGATTAATAAAGGTTTATTCATTCATTCATTCATTCAAGTACACAACGGGGCCCCACTTTGTGCTAAAAACTAGCATTCTGGGCCCAGTTTTGTGCTAAATGCAGGAACACACACACACACACACACACACACACTCCGTCTCTTTCCCCGCTTCTTCTTCTTCTTCTTCCTCTGGCCGTCTCTCTTTCTCTCATCCTCGTCTGGTGTGTTGAGGATGATGGCGGCAGCAGCGGCGGTGGAGGTGAGTGTGGTTTCGGGCTGGTGTGTGTGCGTGTGTGTTTAGTGTGTTTGCGCTGTGTGTGTGTGTGTTTACTAGGTGTGGCGTGGTGCGCGCCGGTGAAGGTCAAGCACGGCGAGGTGAGGTGCCAGGCTCCGCGCGGCGAGCGCTTGAAGAACGTGCTGGGCAGCCGCTGCAGGATCCGCTGTGAGACGGGCTACGTGACGCAGGGCAGCAGTGAGATTCTGTGTCTGGCCAGTAAACAGTGGTCAGGGAGCGTCGCCTGCAGGGGTCAGTGCCGCCCTCACCGTGACCACCAGCTCCACAGCCCCTTTCACACGTACGTGCCGGTGAAATGCCGGCAGGAAGTCATGTGTGAACAGACAAACGCCGGTAAATTAATTCCGTATCGTTCCCATGGAAGTACATTTCCGGAATCCTGCCCGGTGTGAACGCAGAACCCAGATTGACGGAATCAGCACGCAGAAGTTCAGTACGCGCTGATGTCAGAGCGCTCCGAGCCAATCAGAACAGTCTGATGAGGGCCTCGCGCTCACGCAGGTGCAGCCGTTTAAAAGGTGTCGGCGGGTGATGATGTCACAGAATAGCCACTCCTCTCTGTTTACAGTAATCACTGTGGTAAATGTCCAACAGCTGGAAGGACGCTTCTAATCATTTGGGTGGATGAAGACGTATCAAACTATTACCACCACTTCACTAAGGCGCAGCTGTTTAAAGCGTGACAGGTGATGATGTCACCGAAAATACCGGGAATTTGAATTGTCTGTGTGAATAGTTCTTTACCGGTAAAGCCGGTCCGGTGACTTTCCTGCATTTACCAGGCATTACTGTGTGAAAGGGGCTGTTGTGTTTGCAATCTTGCAAAATATGTCAGGTAAAGCAAATATAATTGCATTCATACGTTTCACTTTGGATCATTGGAAATAGTAAAATTAAATGTATTTTATTGTGTATTCAAATCAGAAATGTAAAGAGTACCTGAAAACCATACTTGAGAAGTTAAAATATAGTACAGATACCTTACTAAACCTATTACTCCATTACATGTTACAATCAATTATCCAATTTTAAAAGAATTGGAAGTATTGGAAGTATTTTACTCTGTACTACATTTAGGCACCAAAAACACACCAAAATATGTGAAAAACAAGAAACACATTATTTCCCTATGTAGGAATGAAATTTAACATCTCAATGTTTTAAAAATGATCAATAATGATCAATAAACAAAAGATAACAAAAATAACAAAAAGTCCGATCACAAATGTAGTCGTGTAGAGAGCAAAAGTTGCATATGTTTTTTTATACCCTGTACAAACACAAAGTTGCCAAAAATACTTTTTTACTTCGACGCTAAAGTAACAAAGCCCATTGACTCAAGTACTTTACACCCCTGATTAAAATACATTTGCCCTTTTAAGGGCTCGGTCAGGGGCGTGGCTTAATGAATCCTACATGCAAATAAATGCACTGGATATTGTCCCTTGTTTGAAGCGTAGAGGCGTTTATTTTAATATCCGTGTGTGTAATGAAGCACTGATTCATCTGTAGAGACCCGGTCATCACTAGTGAGGCGTGTGTCTTTCAGAGGTGCGCTGCCCCAAACTCTCCATGCCAGCCAACGGAGGCTTCAGGTGTTCAGACGGCTCCTACTACAACTCCCGCTGCCAGTTCTTCTGCTCGCCCGGATACACCCTGCGCGGGGACAACAGCGCCACCTGCCAGAGCAGCCGCACCTGGAGAGGGGGCAGCGCCGTGTGCCTGGGTAACACACACACACACACACACCACACACACACACACCACAGGCCTGTACCAGCACCAGACAACCACACCCGAGTAAACGTACGGATACGTGCTGCAAGTAAAACGTCACCACTATGAAAAAGACTTGAGTCAAAGTATCGAATTTCAAAAGAACTTAAGTATTGTACTCGTGCTAAATTAAGGCTAAAAAAAAAGACAAAGAAATGTGAAAAAGCTCTATTCATGAGATTTTGTTTTCTAATACAGAAACAAAATTTAACAACTCCATGTTTCAAAAATGGTAAAAGTGGTTAAATAAGGAACAAAAAGTAAATCTCAATCAAACTCAAATGTGCAAAATAAATCAAATTCACGTTTTGTGTGGTTTCTAATTCACAATTAGCTTCCAGTATCTTCATCAGACGACAGATGGCGAAATCGCCTCGTTCGCCCAAGAAATGAACCGCGGTAGAAATCAAGGTTTGTCGCGCACAATCAAAATGTAACGAGTAACGATGTCAATTCAAATGTAGTGGAGTGAAAAGTACAGTTACTCAGTCACAAAAGCAGTGGAGTAGAGAGTAAAAGTTGCTTATATTTTTGATACTCACTACAAGTACAAAGTAGCCAGAAACATACTTAAAGTAATAAAGTACATTTACTCAAGTACTTTACACCTCTGGTCACACGTACACCAGAATCTTGTATTAATGATCTACAGTGTTGGGATTGTTCTTTTAAAAAAGTGAAATAATTAACAGTTCTCACAACTGAGTTAGTCATTGACTTACATCGTTATAAAAGTAACTAATTACCTAGTAACTACTTATTTTGTTTTTATGCTCTCAATATTAAATATGATGAATGATAAAATGGACACTAAATACTAGTGTATAATAATATTACAATTAATTATTATTATTATTATTATTGTTATAAAGCTTTGTACATTAATCTACAGTATTTTAATATTGCTGTGGGGCAATGTGAGATATACCTATCAAATTTGATATATTTTAGCAAATATTAGCATTAGCATATCGAATAAAAAAAACAATATATGGTGTAGAACTTGTAATATTTATTGCACAGAGCACAACTGGCCAATAAATAAGTCTAATTATAAATTATGTTTCTTAAGGAATGTACCAAAAATAAATGTAAGAGTATTTTCTTTCTCACAAAAGTAAACAGTTTACCAAGAAGAGATTAATATTCACACGGCTGGTCTCCACTAGGTCTTATTTTCAGGGATAACTCTGATTTGTCAGTTGAAGGCAGGAAGTGACTTTCCCTTGACTCCTCCTCCAGACGTGGATCCTCCAGTAATCAAGTGTCCGAGCGTGAAGGAGAAGACGGCGGAGCCGGGGAAGGTCACGGTCAAGGTGTCCTGGGACACGCCGGAGGGCTCGGACACGGCAGACGGGATCCTGACCGAGTGCGTTCCTCCTGCTCCAGTCGCTCCTGACACTCCTCATCCACTCTCCTCTTCTCTTCCAGTGTCATTCTGAAGGGAAAACCATCCGGAAGCCACTTTCCTGAAGGGAATCACAAACTGTCCTACACGGTTCTGGACCGGGCGGAGAACAAAGCCACCTGCAGGTTTAACGTCCGAGTGCGAGGTGAACATCAGCACTATAAACAACAGTCTTTCACCTCAATGAAAAGTCACTTTGCTTTCACAGCAACTATTGGCACATTTTGGAAAGCTCATTTGATTTTTTTTTTTTTTTTTTTTTTTTTTTACATACGATAATTTTCTTTAAATAAACAGAATTACCTAGTAATAATAAGTAAAAAGTTTGTCCGCTGTATTATTATATACTGTACCTTTAAAAACAATTGCCAATTTAAACTACCACTTTGTAACATGTTTTTATTCCATTTATTAACAATAGTTTATTTGAAAAAAAAAAAAAAACGTTTGTCTGAATTCACAAACTCATGGCACGAATCAGACGAATTGCATTTAAAATGCGAAATTCCCGCCTAATGAAACGGATTCTATTGGTACGTCTGGGCACCACCGTACAGTACCTACTTTTGAAATGTGGTAAAACAGAAATGTGACACATTCAGAAATGACTTGATTGCACTAGTGGAGTATTAGAAGACTGTGTATGTGCGCGTGTGTTTCTCCTCAGTGCGGCGCTGCGCTCCTCTCACCGTCCCGGACAGCGGCTGGATGAGGTGCGACGGCGCGGGGGATAATTACGGGGCGACGTGTGAGTTCCGCTGTCTGGGGGGCTACGAGCTGAAGGGCAGCGCCGCCCGCGTCTGCCAGTATAACCTGCAGTGGTCCGGCCTGGAGACGTCCTGCTCGGGTACCACACCTCTCACTAGTCATGTGTCACGGCGTTATAAACGTCTGGATGTAGCCTCGTCCTCATTACGGTGTGATAAACGTCACATCTCAGTCAAACAACAACAGTTGTGAATCGCTGCAGCGGCGCAAGTCATGAGCGACTACATGTACCATGATGCTTTGTGCTGCGGTTCAGCCAATAGGAGCGCACACTGCTCACGCTCAGTAGAGACGGCAGATGTGTGTGTGTGTGTGTGTGTGTTAGAGCATTGCCACACTAGCCAGCTCGTTTACTTTATTGCAGTTACGGTGTCGACTTTTATTTCAGTTTTTCTCTGTCTGTTTTTAATAGACTTGTTCATCTCAGCTTTGTTTGCACATTGAGGGAATGACGTCAGTGACGATTCCTTATGACTTTACAGTTGTTGCACTTTAGAACAGAATGGCTTGGCGTCAGTATATTGCTACTAGTACATTACTATAGTGAGTAGACTGCTGTTTCTGACTTCACTTGATATTTGCAGTTCGTAGTTAGTGTGAGCGGAGTTTTCTATTGTCCTTGTTCTAAAATATGACAATAAAAGGCCTAATTAACAACGGCCAATGATTATTATATTGTCAGCCTTGTTACTATAAACGTAAGAGACGTAATGGTGAAGCTTCTGTAATATCGTGAGCTTATACAGGATATCGTGATTAATATCGTATCCTGAGGATCATATCGTGATAATATCGTATCGTGATATTTGTAGATCGTTACATCCCTACTGAAGAGGCTCTTATTATGCCCTTAAATGCCACATCATATGTCACAGAGTATATGAGGGCTTCGCTGCCCTCTGGAGAATAACATTCTAATTACGCTGTTATTACAGCCATGAATATTAACGTTGGCGTCCGCTCAGCCGCGGCTCTGCTCGATCAGTTTTACGAGAAACGTCGGCTGTTGATTGTCTCAGCGCCGTCCGGGGCCAATCACTACTACAGGTTCCAGATGACCAACTTACAGGTGAGATTCATTTGATTTGAAATTAAATATATTTTTTTTAAAAATGTAATTAAACATAATTTTTACAATTTCTCTTTGTTCAGTTTTCCAACTCCAAAAGGCTTGAAATCCAGTAGTTTCTTGGATTGTAACTGTAACTGTGTTGTATATTAGCTTGTAAAAAGCCGAGTGACATGCAGTTCCTCTCCCCGACACAAGAGGGCGATGTGAAGACGGTTAAACGCAGCCCTGCAGTTTGTAATGATGCAGATGTTGTTCCTGTTCTTCAGCACGCACAGTGTGGCCTGGACCTGCGGCACGTGACGGTGATCGAGCTGGTGGGCGTGTACCCGGCTCAGATTGGCCGGATAAGACACAGACTCCTCCCCCCAGGCTTGGCTCTCCAGCTCAGGTACTTTACTTTACAATCATTTGGCAGACGCTTTTTTCCAAAGCGACTTACAAAAAGAGGATCAAGTGAAGCAGTGTGTCTACACTAGGCTCCAGTAGATGTCTACACAGACTATATAAAGACACGTACTAGACAGAACAGCTTTACAGTCAGAGAACACAAGACAAAAGAGTTTATTTTGGTTAATCAGTGTTAATATGCTGGTGAAAGAGCTCAGTTTTTAGTGCTTTTTTCAACGTTGAGAAGGTTGTAGACCAGCCGGTGGCCAACTAGTCAGAGACTAAGAGCCTGTGTTTTTATTGTTTTACTGCAAAGATCCACATTGTACACACAGGCACGCAACATAAACATCATCCCATTCCTTGCATTTTGTATCACTGGTGATACACTTTGTTTGTTGTCAGATTACAGGGCCTGAAATTAAAATTCTGTTTCAAAAAGCTTGATAAACTCAAACATACACTTGTAATACATAATTTGATCAGCATGTGGCAGCAAACAACTGCTCCATTGCTTTTCCACAGCAGTGACCACTAGGGGAGCCGCTCCAGATTTTTATAAAAAAATACTTTTTGAGGATTAGTGTTTGAGGAACAGTAACATTTTTGCTCAAATTTCTAAGAGGTTTTCTGGTGGGCTGCTTGAATGTGGCGTGGTACATTTTTGTGATTGAAATTTTAACTCTTTCCTTTATTACACATTGTATCTTCTGGTGATACGTTTAAAATAATGTTTATAATTATAATAAAATATATTTTTAAATATTTTTATTAGAAATATTACGAAATAAAAAAAAAATGCAGTACACACACATCTCTGCTCAGCCAGACTGAATGACAATAACCACACCATCATGATAATGTTAGTTATTTTTCAACAGTTAACATTGTGTTATATATGACTCATGTCATGTGAAAGATCCTGAAGAGCCGCATGAAACTAGTTAAAGAGCCGCATGAAACTAGTTAAAGAGCCGCATGAAACTAGTTAAAGAGCCGCATGAAACTAGTTAAAGAGCCGCATGAAACTAGTTAAAGAGCCGCATGAAACTAGTTAAAGAGCCGCATGAAACTAGTTAAAGAGCCGCATGAAACTAGTTAAAGAGCCGCATGAAACCAGTTAAAGAGCCGCATGAGGCCCGAGAGCCACGAGTTACACACCCCTGATCGAACTCTAATCTAACAGGAACAGTCAATTGTTTATATAGTCAAACTAATCAGAGCGACGATCAAAAACAGGTGTGAGGAAGAAACTTAATCAAGAAGCAATTGTGACGGATAAGACACTAGGAGATAATAAATAACTAACGAGAACCAAATCAATGACAACAACAGGAAGTGTCCACAGAAACGAACAAAAACACTTAAACAAATATAAAAACACAGAAACAAATATAAAAACACTGGAACAAAAACAAGCAAACATAAACACACAAAAACGGGAAGAAAATCAGAAACAGAAACAGATAAAAACACAGAAACAAACAGAAACGCACAAAAACATAAACAAAAACAAAAACACAGAAACTAAAACAGAAACAAACATAAACACATATAAAACGAAACAAAACAAAAAAAATGTAAAAACAATTAAAAACACAGAAACAAACAATAAAACAGAAACAGACAAAAACACGCAGGTTGGTGAGTGGGCGTGACTGTGTGTTTGTTTGGGGCGGGGCAGGTTGCTGCTGCAGCTCTCTCAGAACTCCTACAACATGGTGCTGCTGGACAAACAGGGCGTGGACAAACAGCGCTACGCCTTCCCCATCACGGCGGCGGAGATCTTCACCACCATCGACACCTTCCCCCTGCGCTCAGACGAGGCGCTGCTGCAGAAGGAGGCGGGGCACAGCTGCTGAATCACATGATCAAACCCTCCGCGCTCTTTAGGTCTCTGCTGTTTGTATTTATGTCTGTGTGGATGACGCTTTTACGCAATAAATAATAATAATAATAATAATGAGTATTTGTAAGGCGCTTTTCACAGTTTAACCGTCTCAAAGCGCACATATAAATATGTAAGGGAAATGTTGCGTTTTATTCAATTTGTCGTCTGGATTGTTGGTGTTAACTAAGTGGCTGCGGTTATGACAAGACAAAGACAAAGACCAGCGAGCAAGCACATACGCAACAGTGGC
>MU204278.1:329014-349002 GCA_017309775.1 Paedocypris sp. Pulau Singkep
AAAGAGCCGCGTGAAACTAGTGAAAGAGCCGCGTGAAACTAGTTAAAGAGCCGCGTGAAACTAGTTAAAGAGCCGCGTGAAACTAGTTAAAGAGCCGCGTGAAACTAGTTAAAGAGCCGCGTGAAACTAGTTAAAGAGCCGCGTGAAACTAGTTAAAGAGCCGCGTGAAACTAGTTAAAGAGCCGCATGAAACTAGTTAAAGAGCCGCATGAAACTAGTTAAAGAGCCGCATGAGGCCCGAGAGCCACGAGTTACACACCCTTGATCTAACTCTAATCTAACAGAAACAGTCAATTGTTTATATAGTCAAACTAATCAGAGCGACGATCAAAAACAGGTGTGAGGAAGAAACTTAATCAAGAAGCAATTATGACGGATAAGACACTAGGAGATAATAATTAACTAACGAGAACCAAATCAATGACAACAACAGGAAGTGTCCACAGAAACGAACAAAAACACTTAAACAAATATAAAAACACAGAAACAAATATAAAAACACTGGAACAAAAACAAACAAACAAACACACAAAAACGGGAAGAAAATCAAAAACAGAAACAGATAAAAACACAGAAACAAACATAAAAACAGAAACGCACAAAAACATAAACAAAAACAAAAACACAGAAACTAAAACAGAAACACATATAAAACAAAACAAAACAAAAAAAAATGTAAAAACAGGAACAAATTCCAAAACAGGCACAATTAAAAACACAGAAACAAACAATAAAACAGAAACAGACAAACACACGCAGGTTGGTGAGTGGGCGTGACTGTGTGTTTGTTTGGGGCGGGGCAGGTTGCTGCTGCAGCTCTCTCAGAACTCCTACAACATGGTGCTGCTGGACAAACAGGGCGTGGACAAACAGCGCTACGCCTTCCCCATCACGGCGGCGGAGATCTTCACCACCATCGACACCTTCCCCCTGCGCTCAGACGAGGCGCTGCTGCAGAAGGAGGCGGGGCACAGCTGCTGAATCACATGATCAAACCCTCCGCGCTCTTTAGGTCTCTGCTGTTTGTATTTATGTCTGTGTGGATGACGCTTTTACGCAATAAAGACACTCGTGATTTACAGTTACGCTGGTTGGGATTCCAGTTGTGTCCCTGTTACTTAAAAAACACTTTTTTTTTTATCTTTATAGCGTATATCTTCTATTAGTGGCCTGTCTCTTTTAGACGTCCTTCTTCAATAAACGACTGTCCACGGAGCAGATGTTATTCTATATTATATTATATTATTTTACACTATTATATACGTATGTGTATACAGTGTACGTATATATGCATGTGTGTGAATGTTTTTTTCTTTTCTTTTTATATATACACAAAATATTCAGTAGATTTTTTATACAGAAAAATCTATATAAAATTCAGGATTTGCACAAGAGCCTATTAAACGTTTCACTGTCTGAGTAATTTTTTGAATAAGCTGGCTACTATTGGAAGATATACAATACAGTTATTATAAACAATGAAAGAAAGATGAGAGAACAGGCAGAAGGCTGATGTTTTTTTGTTAAATGCATTGGCTTGTAATCTACCAGAACAGCTGATTGCTGTATTTTTCACCCCTGACTTCAGCGTGAATCTTGAGCTGCTCACGTCTGGGAATGAGCCCAATTGTAGGGAACAGGACTTTTATTACTTTTATTTTTCCAAAAAAAAAACAAGATTAAAAAACCACAAGGGCGAAACAAGTAGGTTACACGGTGCAAAAATAAATAAAAATAAATTCACTTTTCCAAAGCAAATATAAAAAAACGAGCCTTTGGTTTTAAACAAGCACACACAAACATAAACAAGCGCATGATTGGACAAACACACAATCACAGCAGGAACACAAACACACAACAACAGTAAACAACTGAAAACAAGGCCTTTAAATAGTCAAACTAATCAGAGCGACGATCAAAAACAGGTGTGAGGAAGAAACTTAATCAAGAAGCAATTATGACGGATAAGACACTTGGAGATAATAATTAACTAACGAGAACTAAATCAATGACAACAGCAGGAAGTGTCCACAGAAACAAAATACAACTAATATAAAAACACAGAAACAAATATAAAAGCACAGAAACAAACATAAAAACAGAAATAGACAAAAAAAAACACAAAAAATAAAAACGGCAACAAAACAAACGTAAACACACAGAAACAAAAATAAAAAACATAAACATGAACAAAAACAAACCAAAAAAACGCAGGAACAAAAAATAAAACAGGAACCAAAAAAAAAACAAAAAAAAAAAAACAGAAACCAATAAAAACACAAAAACAAACATAAAAACAGAAACAGACAAAAAAGACCACAGAAACAAAAATAAAAACACACAAAAAAAACTCAGAGACAAACTCAAACTTTTGAGACAAACTCAAAAACGCATTTCTTTCCCCTTAAAATGTGAAATGATGTGGAATAAGTGCTGGTCTAGAAGCAGCAGAAGTCGATTCACAGGAGTTTATTTGCTTTCTGAAACACAACAAATACGTAGAGGTACACGTCTGGGGTCCTACGTGGTCTTCCTGCGCACACACACACACTCACACACACACACACACACACACACTCACACACACACACACTCACACACACACACACTCACACACATACGCACACACACACTCACACACACACACACACACACACACACACACACACACAGCTGCGACCTGAGCAGCTTCAGACTCTACAGGACAGTGTCTAGAACATCAACATGCCACAAAACATCTGGAAAGAGTCACAGCTGATGCTTGTTGTGCGTCTGACACGTGGACAAACACACGATGATGTAATCCGTGCATTATTTGCTCGTGGGTGTGTGTGTTTTAACTGTGTGGAGCAGGTTTGTGGTGTTCACTTGAACGTTTTTTGTCACATCAGCTGATGAAGAAAAACAGTTTGTGCTGAATTCTCGTGTTGGGAGGAAGTGCTTTGTGCTTGGAGTTTGACGCTGAACGAGCCCCGTGATTGGTCCTCGGGGTTCCTGCGCTAAATCGATTGACTCGCGGAATCACCTTCTGGGAAGATCTGAAGGGCGTGAGTTTGCGACGGCTGAGGTCATGGGTTTGAGTCCCAGGGAAGGTTGGTCAGAGTCTCGTAAACGCTGATCGTCTTTGTGCTTTATCCACATGCAAAAGGATGTTTGTGCGGAACCTGAAAATGCAAAAATGCCAGAAAGATTCCAGAATGCTGTGCCGAGCTGACCTGGATGACGGAGGAACGGGTTTAACTCGCTCAGGAACATTTTGTGCAGAGTTGTGCTCCATCCATCTATGTTCTGCCGCTTGTTCCGTTTCTGGGCCACGGGGATCTCCATTTTCATGTGTTTTTTTCCATCAACTGGAGCTCTGACTGGCCTAAAGGTGCATCAGTTGGAGTCTCTGTCAGGCTGTTTCCCGCCTCAGGAGAGGATGATTGATGGGCGCGTGAGGAAGATGAGGTGTGCTGCGTCTCTAGCTCTTCACCCTGGCCATGCTGGAGCGCAGCATCAGTGTACACTCCTGAGGGAGCTCTGGGTTCTCGATCATTCGCTGCCACAGACGCTGCTCTTCCCCGTAGGCGTCGTTCCAGTCCACCTTCTTCCCGTAACTCAGACCTGCGCGTCAGGAACATCTGACTGAGACCAGGAATTATTCAGCAGCTCAAGGTCGTCACCTACATCTCCTGATGGAAAAGCCTTGAAAAATCTATCTATGTCAATCAATCTGTCTATCTATTATTATCATCTATCTATCTATCTATCTATCTATCTATCTATCTATCTATCTATCTATCTATCTATCTATCTATCTATCTATCTATCTATCTATCTATCTATCTATCTATCTACCTACCTATCCATCCATCCATCCATCCATCCATCTATTTATCTATCGGTCTGTCCATCCGTCTGTCTGTCCGTATGTGTGTGTGTGTGTGTGTGTGTGTGTTATATCGTATATATCTATTTACAGTCTATTCTGGTTAATAAGACACATTTGAATAGGATCAATTTGGTCCGATCGAGTGAAATGCCAAATGCCAAAAGAGAACTAGACGCAGAAATGCTCATCATTTTAAAGCAGGGGCGGGGCAAACTTATTGATTCGCGGGCCACATTGGGTTCTATCATTTGACAAAGGGGCCGGACTGAGCTTCCTGGTCAAGCAGCTGTCAATCACATTCTCACCGGCCAATCAGTGTTATCCTAAGTGAGGCTTGTGCCAGAAGTCCAAACGAAAAAATCTGAAGCGAAAAAAAAAGTTTCAAACCAAAAAGTGAATATTCTTTGTTTCTTATAAATTTAAGTTTAGATATTTTTGGCATCTGATTCCATTGACTGACAGTAAAAAAATACATGTAAAATTTTGTAAATGTAAAAGAAATTGTTTACGTACATTTTGTGTTTACGGCTCCGCTTTTTAAAATGTGTTACATAAAAAAATAAACCTTCATAACAGATTAACCGGATTTACATAAAAAAAAAATCGGACTTTCGTTTAATTTCCACAAGTTCGGCGGGCCGCATTAAAACACTTAAAGGGCCGCATGTGTTTGCCCCGCGCTGGTTTAAAGGCTGAAGTGAAACTACCCACCGGTGCCGGCGCCCAGACGAACTCCCCCCAGGAAGACGTTGCTGGCGAAGGGCTCTCGGTCCCACACGGTGAGCTCCAGACACACGCTGTCCAGGTCTCCGGGCTGCAGGCCGCAGTAGGTGAAGGTGTGATGCCAGCGCGGACTCACCGTGCGCTTCACCACCGCCGTCTTGTGCTTGGTGCTCTTCTTGTCGTCAGGCAGCAGGTATCTAACACACACACACACACACACACCTTCGAATCTCATCCACTGGCCATAGTGAAAAATATTTATTGCACAGAGCACAACTGTCCAACAAATAAGTCTAAATATAAATTATGTTTCTTATGCAATAAAGCTATGCAATAAAGAAAGACTTAAAAGAAATGTTTTTTTCCCCGTGTATCCCATCCTAACAAGGCTGTGTGGGACTGTGAGGACTGTGATTATACTCAGCACTCGCACCCTTTGACGAAGGGATCTGAAGAACCTCCTTTGACGGCCGTCAGGTTTTTGGCCTCCTTCACCAGCAGCTCCACCATTCCTCCTTTGGGGAGAGTGATGGTCTTCTTCTTTCCTTTCAGAAACCTCCTCTTTACTGAGACACAGAAGGATTCATTCATTCATTCATTCATTCAATTCTTTCTTCCAATGAAGAGCAAATAACTCAGATTTACATTACATTCTACTACATTAACATTTCTACACAAATTTACTGTAGCTATCTACAAATAGAAATTTTTAAACCACATTTTAGAAATGCAGTAAATTAATTATTTGGGGAAAAAAAGCCAAATCTCATTAAAGAAAACATCACACTCCTCATTTCTGTCTGATTTCGAATATAATTAATTTAATTGAATTGAAAGTCCTTTATTTGTCCCCACAAGGGGGGAATTTCACTGTTGCAGCAACAATACAATTTTAAAGTAGCATTTTACAATAGAAAACAGTAGAATCTAAAGAGTATTATGATTTGAATACTGTATACAGATATTGCACATGCACTGGACACTGATAGAATCTTATTCTTATGATTTGAATAGGTTGTGTTTTCTACCTTGCACTTGATCCAGCGGCCGGGAAAGGTTTCTGTCGGCAGGAATGTACTTCAAAACCACGGTCAGTTCTCCTTTATAGTGAATGACGGAATCCACGTAAGACTCGCTCTGAAACACACCAACCACACTTAACGGACAACGCTCTACCTGTCTATTTATCTATCCGTCTGTCTGTCTGTCTGTCTATCTATCTATCTATCTATCTATCCGTCTGTCTATCCGTCTGTCTATCCGTCTGTCTGTCTGTCTATCTATCCATCTATCTGTCTGTCTGTCTGTCTGTCTGTCTGTCTGTCTATCTATCTATCTATCTATCTATCTATCTATCTATCTATCCGTCTATCTATCCGTCTGTCTATCCGCCTGTCTATCCGTCTGTCTGTCTGTCTGTCTGTCTGTCTATCTATCCATCTATCTACCGGTGGTCACATTACCCTGGGCTGGAGAGTGAACCACTCCTCTATTTGCGTCTCAAACTCCCAGGAGTCGAAGGTCAGCTCCGTCTCGCCCAGGAAGCAGTTGTGTCCGAAGCGGTCGTGATGCCACACGGACACCTGCAGCGTGCGCGTCTCCAGCTGAGAGTGACTGACCACATACTGAGCACACGCACACACACATACACACACACACACACACACACACACACACACGCACACACACACACACACACAGACACACACACACACACACACACGCACACACACGCAATCAATACGTCGCGTGAAACCAATCAGGGAACACCAGCGAACAGCAGCGCCGCTCACTCTGAGGTTTTCGTTGAAGACGGGATTAATGCTGTTGCTCTTGATGCTGGTCTTTCTCTTGCTTTGACGAGACTTGTCTGGCAGGAGATAGGTTTTCACGTAGCTGCAGATGAGATTTCAATCTGTTTACATATCTTACGGCACATCAGCATTTATTATTCAGTAGCAAAACCTCACGAGACTCAATGCAAGGATTGCAAAGCTAAAAGTCATGTGGTCCTCAATTGTTTTGATTTACATTGTGTATTTATTGACATTATTAGCTTACAAATACTGTAACAAATGTCTGCACTAAATTACATATACTGTACTTATAAATGTGAAAAGACATTTTTCAAAACACACTTTTGTAGATATTTTGGGTCATGAAAAAAACCTTTTACTAAAAGGTAAAAAAAAAAAATCTATATCTATCTATCTATCTATCTATCTATCTATCTATCTATCTATCTATCTATCTATCTATCTATCTATCTATCTATCTATCTATCTATCTATCTATCTATCTATCTATCTATCTATCTATATATGTGTATATATATATATATATATATATATATATATATATATATATATATATATGTAGAGAGAGAGAGAGAGAGAGTAAAAAAATATATATGTATAGTGTATTCTTTAAATCTAAAATATCTATACATTCTACCGGTAAAATATTTAATTTAACATTTCATATCCTAAATGTAATCATAAAATGATGCACTTATTTCCCATTTGTACGTAAAGGAATAAAACAAAATGACGGAAAACACCTTGAGCTGAAGTATTTTCCTCTGTTAATTGAAAAATAAAAAAAAAATTAAAACCATGGGGAAAAAATGGAACCACTATGAAACCAAAAATTAAATAAAAAAATATGTATTGAAGGAAAACATATATAAAATGTAAAAAATATATATTACAGTATATATAAATAGTATAGTATATATAAAATATCTATACACAAACAGTATGTATGTATTTTCAGTTTCTACGTGAAGGAATAACTAAAACACGTCGGGAAATTAAAATGAAAATCTCTGAAACATTGCAACACTTTGAGCCGAAGCATTTTGCTCCGTTAACTGAATAATGAAATCCTTCATCCCAATGAATGACTTTCCCTCTGCAGATAATAATGCGTGATGTGTGAGTGTGTGTGTGGCCTCACGGATCGGTGCGCTGTCTCCTCTCATCCCCGGTTGCCAGGCAACGGCACTCTCGGATCAGCACGTTCAGCGCTCCGGTTTTATAGCTGTAGGAGACGCTGAGCAGGATCTCCCCGGAAACCCGCACGTCCCCGTAGTCTCCCGTCTCACTGTACACGCTGGTCAGGCTGTTGATGCTGGTCTGGAGAGCACAGAGGGACGGCGAGTCAGTGTCGGACTCTCCTCTGCTCTTCTCACGGCAGACGGGAAGGAGAGAGAAAGCGATGCGGAGGATGGACGGTCCGGCAGAGCCACATGGAGCACTCACAGTGTCGGCATCGGAGTCGGGAACATTAAGGAAGCCCCACTTTCTCTCCGAGGCAGACGTGGAAGACTAGATTGAGACAGGAGACAGAACAGATTGACCAGAGGTGGAAGACGTAAACACATCACAGACGGGAAAGTTCAGAGACAGACAAGCTTGACTCGTTTCATTCAGATGACAGGAACAATGCCAAAGAAATGCGACGGAGAACATGCAAGAGGATTAAAAAACAGAAAAACGCGGTGCAAAAACAGAAAGTACACAGCCCCTCCCCCATCCAGCTCAGAGACGCTTTTCCATTTCAGGGTGACGGGGAGCTGGAGCCAATACCAGCAGCTCTAGGTCTGAAGACACACCCTGGATTGAAAGCCAACCAATCATTGAGCAGGAACATTAAGAAAAGAAAAAAAAAACAAGTATTTCGAAAAAAAAAAAACCAAACCACACAATAATAATAGTAATAATAAAGCTGTGTTAATTGCTTTGTAGTTTTTTTTTCTCAGTTCAAAAGCACTTTTGAAAAGCTTAAAATTAAAAACAAAATGTGAAAAACTTCATTAATTTGTTCGTTATTTGGCATTTACTGAGGCTAGGAGTGCAATATCATTTTGTTATGATTAAAAGTAATAAATAAGTAATTCAGAGGATCATTCTGGGCCTTTCTGTGTGGAGTTTGCATGTTTTCCCTGGGTTCAAAAGTGCAACTTTAAAATGCAAATTTAAAATGTTTATATTTACAGTAAATATTATATAAATCACGTTTGTATATACTGTATATACTATATATTAGAATCTGATTATATTAGAAAGTTTAGAAAGAGAGAATTTTACACAGAATTAAAATGTTAAATGTGACATAAATATACATATATGTATACATAATTACATACATAAATATAAACTGTATACATTAAACGGCTGGGTATGTGTTCAAAAGTGCAACATTCACAACAACAATGAATAATTAATACCATTAATGACTAAGTTGTGTTATTTACACAGTGATGTAATTGATGACACGTGGATGCCAGCAGGGGTAAACGCACACACACACACACACACACACTCGGCAGGGGAGTATGTGATGCTGATGTGAGAGCATCACTTTACCACTGACTGTGCGCTGCTGATGCTGCGGTTATTCTGCCGGCTCGCTGATAACAAGGCATCGATGTCCTCATCCGAGTCCTACGGTGCACACACACACACACACACACACACACACACACACACACAGATCTTCCTCTGAGCTTCAGGCAATCACTTAAGAGCGAAACCACATGACGGAAGGATGTGTCTTATCGCTTTAACCCCTCGGAGGGAGAATCAATGTCTTATTGGCAAGTGGAGATCACAGGCAGATTTTTACCTCATCGTTCAGTCCTGGAACGGAGTGGCAGCGGTTGATTGGCGAATCTTCGCTGAACTCGTCCCCGGGATTTGTCAGGTCAACTTCTGAGCGACTGCGATCTGACGAGGGAAGAAAAGACTCTTCAGGTCGAACGGAGATCTGAGGGTTATTTCATCTGGCATGTTCGGTTATGTCACCTATGTAATGATGATACAGTGGGAAATGATGAGAGAAATTTGAACATTATTTACTATAAATAAAATGTATTTTTAAACACATGCAACAAATACACATGTAATGTAGAAATAAAAAGTTAGAAGACACTAAAAACCTTTTTTGCAAAGACATTTGTTTTGATATTTGAAGTTATATAGTATATGTATATGTGTATATTACTACACTATGTATAATGTACTGTATATTAGTACATTATACAGTATATGTGTATATATTTGTATATATATTATATATCTATATAATTATGCAAAGTAAATAATATTAAATAATACATTTAAATAAATATAAAAATGGATATTACGTATATCTTAGAGATTAAGTAAGAAGAGAGAGAGAGGGAAAGAGAGAGAGAGAGAGAGAGAGAGAGAGAGAGAGAGAGAGGTAAAGAGAGAGTGACATAAATATACATAAACGTATAAATAATTACAAACATAAATATAAAGACAGTATATTTAAACACATACACCAAATACACATGAAATGTAGAAATAATTTGAATAGTTATATGCTGTATATACTTATACATGTTTATATATATATTATTTCTCTGTAATATATACATATATATTAATTTATATATATTATTACTATATATATATAATGCAAGAAGAGAGAGAGAGAGAGAGAAGGGAAAAAGGGAGAGAGAGAGAGAGGAAAAGAGAAGGAGAGAGTATTACACAGTACTAAAATGTGTGACAAAAAAGTGACAAAAATACACATTTATAAATAATTACAAACATAAATATACACTGTATGCATTATATATTTGTGTGTGTGTTTGTGTATTAACACATAAATACAGTATCTATCTACACACCCAAATGTGCCATTTCTAAAATGTGCATCTATCTTGTGACTTTTCACTTCCTCTTACACGTTGTTTACATTTCTGAATTCTCCATGAACAATTGAAATTTCCATTTTCTTCCAATTACGCTTGAATGCACTATTAAACTTGTTAAGCTGACCTATGTTGACGTAGTTAGAGAGTTCTACAGTGAAGCGCAGGTTAACACTGCAGGTGAACATCTGTCAGGCTGTTGCCATGGCGATACCTGAGGAGAGGGAGGCTCTGGACACGGCGATGGAGGGTGTGCTGGAACCCTTTAGTCTCCGCCCACTGGCCGTGTCGCCGCTCTGCACACTGGACACGCTCTCCGCCCCGTCCGGCTGAACACACAGCGCTGGTAAACACACACTCACAAGCCTCTTCAGAGCTGGAGACACGGTTACCCGCTTCCTGGCTTCGCTCTGCGTCGCCGACTGTGCCCGCAGGTTCTTGGGTGTCGCCGGTGATCCGGACCTTTTCCTGTCAGTCAAGCGGAAGGTTAATTACACCTGCTGCCATTGATTACCTGATCGATTTCCGATAAGCTCCACGTGACGTATCACCGTATTCCAGACTGTTTTGAGACATGTCGCATGTGCTCAGTATCTATTAAATCATATCAGTGGCAAAAATATCAAACGTAAATTTCTAATAAACGAACAAAAAAATGTACGTTTATGTCATTGTATTTTTGGAACTAATCTGATTCCACAAGAATCACGTGCTTTACTATATTGTTAGTATTATATTCATACTAGCTACAGTTTCTGGCTGATTAGAATGTGGCGCTCGGCTATTGAATCCACTGAGAGTAAGAGACGTTCCTCACCCGGGTGGGTTCTTCCCTGCGCTTTGAGGCGTTGCGGGTTTCTCCCCCTCTGATGGTCGTTCAGCAGATCCTCCGTCTTCACAAATTACAAATACACAAAAACGTATTTTCATCCCAATTATAAACGTGTGGTAGAAAAACACTGATGAACAGTATCGTCAACATCATGAGATCAGCCGACGTACAAGATGTCTTCGGAAATAAATCCTTTTCGGTAAAAATTCGTTAAAAAACTTTCTGATGGAAATTCTGTTAACAGAGCTTGTAGTTAAGAGAGGTACCACTATACTGATACACAAAATAATGTATACATCTTGAAATATACATCATATTTCAGGATTGTCATCGCCTGGACAAGAGGTTTTCCCCCTGGATTAACCGGACTGGGATTCGAACCTGAAACCACTAGGTCACAACGGCCTATATGGTAAAATGCTGTTGTGCTTTCAGGTAAATGCTGTACAAAAAATAGCCTGAAGATCAACACAGTATGACACTTTCTCACGATGACATCACATTACGATTTCTCCGTAACCAGACTTTTCTGTAGAGAACAAACCAAACTGGAAAACTCCAGAAAAGTCCAAGCTAAAGCGTCACACCGCATCAGAGAAGCGCTTACACGTGGTTCAGCTCAAGGCTTCAAGTTCAAGTTCAAGTTCAAGCTCTGAGCATTTGTGAGGCGCTTTTCACGTGTGAATAAGTAAGAGAATTGTTGCTTTTTAATTCATTTGGACGTCTGGTTGTTTCAATAAAGCACTGAAAACCCTTCCAGCCAAACGGAAAGATTATCCTTTTCTTTTCTTTTTCGGCGGCTTGGTGTGGTGCTGCTGGCGTCTCTTACCCTGCGGGCAGCTGAGGATGGACCTCTTGACGTCATCACTGCTGGCCACACTGGACGGCTGGAAGCGTTTCGATCTCTCCTCCAGGAACCACTCGCCCGTCACCACCTTCAGCTCCCTGAATGGTGAGCATCAGAGCCGCGGTGAGCGTGGTGAGTGAGGTGGCGGGCTGGCGGGCGCGGGCACTCACGCTGTCTTGGCACACACGCTGCACTGGCGGCTGGAGCTGGTGCAGACGGGGCAGACGCGGCGCTGGCAGCTGGCGCAGACGCTCCCTCTCTGCAGGATGATGCCCAGAGCGCGCAGACACACCGCACACGCCCGCTGGTCCGTGGAGTCGCGCCGCCCGGCTCGCTTCAGCTCCACCAGCTCGTTCTTCAGCTTCCTGTGGCCAGGGGCGTCACAGCATCCAGTCGAATCAATGAATGAAGACTTTATTTATCCCACTAGGGGGAATTTCTTTGTTTACAGCAGCAACATTTAAACAAATAAAAACAGTAGAAATTGTGCAAAAATCTCAGATAGGAAGTTAGTGTTGAACATCTTCACTCTTTATCGATGTGTTACAGTCAGTCACTTCCCCTAGGCTCGATACCACAGACATCATCCGAGAGAATTACACTTTCTCTCCGAAAATTGGGCAATTTGACAGGAGCATTGTGGCGGCAGACATGGATGCAGTATGTGTGAAAGACACACAGATTCCGGGTAAATCAGACAGAAAATGGGACCGGATCAATCTGGTGCGTATAATCGTCTGGTCCGATTAAGTGGTGTGACTAGTTTTCACCAAAGTAGGACGAGACTATGTAACGTGAAAATGTCATAACGACGTTTACTGTTCAAAAGGATGGTTGAATAAAAAAATATTGTGAGACAAAATTGCTTTGATATATTGTGGACAGAAATGCAGGTTTGTTGCTTTTCAGGATGAATCATGAATGGAATGACTCTCAAAGGTTAATTATTATTCATGATTTCCTTTATAACTGATGACTGGAGAAGAATTCTAATTTTCTCTGAACAGAAAAAAAAGAAAAAATACTGAACAGTAATAGTAATATAATAATAGGGAGCTTAGTAAATTATAGTAAATTATTCACACTAGAGAGTGTTAAGTTTTATCCTTGAAAAAATGACTCATTTAAAAAGTTACTATTTTTAAATATTATATTTAATATACAATATTGTATTTGACTTTTTTTCTTTTTTTTTTACTTTCTTACTGTAGTTTTATACTGTAAGGTTCTGTCTTGGTGATTGTATTGTCTTTTATTAAAGTGCTTATCCAGTGTGTTGTGAGATAGTGTGATCTAACGCAGTGATGGAGTGTTCTTTACAATTCGGTCCAATTAAGACTGGTCCAGATTGGTTCAATTAACCGGAACCTACTGTGTTTTATTTGTATATATAAGTACCTGATGCGTTTCTCCTCTCGTTTCCGGAGCTTTTCGTCTTTCTGGAGGACACTGAGGATCATCTGCCGCTCGTGTTCCAGGAGGAAGGACAGGTTCAGAGACTCTGTTTTCTTGGCCATGACCATTTATAAAGCCTCAGCTCAGAAAGTCAAGCGTGTTCTGACCGCTCCCAACGTGTCTTTGTGAATGCAGCACACTGACCATTCATCACATCTTGTGGGACTGAAGAGTGTTTGAAGTGCACATCTACACAGACGTCACATCTTCATTTCTCCAGAAACTTGATCCAGTAGGTCATCGCAACTTCGTCCTTTTCACATCCTAAGAAAAACCAAGTACACAATATTTTAGGGATATAGTTGAGCAAAAGTTAATACCAACTAGTATGTCAATAAAAAATATATATTACACAGTATATACATCATTTACACTGTATATATACGATGCATTTTTTTACACACACGATTAAGAGTTTAGCCATTTCACCCGTAGCTCGCTTTATTAGCCAAAATTAATCAACTTGTCTGGATTAGATTAAATTGGCTTGATTGATGTTCTTTACCAATACGAAATTCAGAAAAAGAAAAAAAAAAATTTCATTTTCAATTATTTCACATAACAATTGGAAGCTGAAAATCTACACATATTACTTTAATCATTTTAATATTAAATCATTTAATCATTTGATATTATAATCCAAACACTAAATTCTTTTGTAGGACTTTTATTATTACACTTTTACTGAATCTTTTATTCTTTTTTACTAATTTTAATCTTTCTGTGGCACCCTGAGATTTGTTTGCAAATGCAAAGTGCTTTATAAACAAAAAGTATCATTTGAATTATTAAAGAAAAGGACAGACCTGCGCATTGCTGCTTGCAGCTATTTCTTTCTTAATTTATAATCAATCTCCTCTGTCTATTTTTGTGCCTAGTTTGTTTATATCCTGAGCCAAAAATAAAAACCAGTTTGTGATCTAATTTTAGCCACTGGATAATTAGGAAATATTTGACCTTTCTGTTTGACAGGTCAACATGTAAGTTTCAGGTGCGGTTCACCTCAGTGTGTGTGTGCGTGTGTGTGTGTGTGTGTGTGTGTGTGTGCGTGTGTGTGTGTGTTTTCCTGCTTGTCTGACTTGGTTTGTTCCGTCGTCTGTCAGAATCAGACGCAGTGGATCAGCCAATCAAATCAAAGCCTTCAAATAGAGAGTGTCGCACCACCGATGTGACAATTACGCACACTTGTTGGGTGGTGCGTCGGTGGAGGGAAGCAGCGAAGGGTGTTTCATTTAGTTTGAGACGTAATGCATCATTTCTGACTTTTATTGCCAGTTTTGCAGCCTGACTCATCGACTCGCTGTGGCACTTTTCCAGCGAGAAGGAGTCATAGGGCCAGACAGACGTGTCAGAGCGCCGTCATCAAGCCACGCCTACTGGCTCGCTAAAGGACAACGTGGACCAGAAGCTCCAATTAAAAGTGTGTGAGCCGCAGAGGTGTAAGGTACTTGAGTAAATGTACTCCGATACTTTACTTAAGTCTGTTTTTGGCTACTTTGTACTTTTATCATCAAAAAAATGATCAAAATATAATGAGTATCAAAAAATATAAGCAACTTTTACTCTCTACTCCCCTGCATTTCTGATTAAGTAGCTGTACTTTTTTTACTCCACTACATTTGAATTGACACTTACTGTTACTCGTTACATTTTGATTGTGCGCGACAAACCATAATCGATTTTTATCGTGGTTTATTTTCTTGTGCGAACAAGGTGACTTTGCAATCTATAGTCTGCTGAAGATACTGGAAGATAATTGTGAATTAGAAACCACACGAACGTGAATTAGAGGCGAATGTGAATTTAATGTAAAGTTAAACTCTACAGATCTTCCCTGAGTTTACCGTGGTATTGTAATGTTACCAAGCCTAACATGGCAAAAAACCCTGTGACGTGACTATATTTTTTAGCTTAATTTTTTTGTCAGCTCCGAATTTTTTTTTCATTTTCTCGTTATTTTTGTTCTTTATCTTTTTAGTTTTACCATTTTTGAAACATAGAAATGTATTTTGGAAATGTATACACATTTCTGCATTAGGAAAAAAAACACTCATAAATAGAGTTTTTTTCACTTTTCTTTGTTTTATTTTAGACTAAATTCAGTATGAGTGAAATACTTAAGTTGTTTTAAAATGTGATACTTTGCTACTTTGACTCAAGTCTTGTTTTTTACAGTGTTGACTTTTTACTTGTATTGGAGTAACTTATCTGTACTTTTACTCAAGTATTGCTGTCTGGTGCTCTTCACAGCTCTCTTCAGCTCAGGGTGTTGTAATCTCTGGTGTTCTGAAAGGTGTGTTATTTCCCTGAATCCCACCCTGAGTGTACACAAGCGAGTGCACACACTGCCCTCCGCAAACACTTCCCTTCTGAGAGAAGTCGCTCCAGTTTTTCACGATTCTGCGACGGCTGGTTTAAATGGAAAAAACCAATAAAACGACGACGCATTTTGCAAAACTTGTCGTTTAACCGCAAATAAATCACAGACGAAGAGATTAAACGCAAGAAACTATAATCATCCAATTAAAACGACCTTTCATTCAAATAATAGTTTATTTCATTTGGCACTTTTTGAGACACTCAAGGTCGCCTTACCACACACAAAATGTTGATATCTGTTAAAAATTGTAAAACCCTCTTACAAAAGAACACACAGCGTTTAATAACATATTTTCCAAATGAAACTGTCGTCTAATATCATCCACTTGATCACAGTCAATTAAAATGTGCTTTACAGACAAGACCTTAGCACCAATCACACAGTGGTTTTTCTTCTATAATATCATATTCTTGCACTCTAAAACAATATTAAAAGCTGATTTGAGTTTGGTCTAGTTTGTAAGAAATGTCTGCTAATGTTACTATTTTATTACAACATGTATTATGTATTTTTACTAGCTTTTTTTTTTAATAATTTCCTAAATAAATTCTGCTGTTAAAACATATATACCTACGCATATAGTTTGCTTGATAATACATCAACTATCCATTTCTGAACTGCTTTTTCATTTCTGGGTCACAGGGAGCAGGAGCCAATCCCTGAACACCTGGGCCCGAACTTGAAGGCAGGACACGCCCTGGATTGCTGGCCCAACCAATCAGAAAGCGTATTTACACCTCAGAAAACTTCTCCATTATATTTAACTTAAAAACTTATACGAGAAACAATCACAATGAAACTGTCTCCTTTTGAGACACTCAAGGTTGCTCGCCACACACACGCGCACACACACACACACACACACACACACACACACACAGACACACACACACACACACACACACACACACAGACACACACACACTCACACACACACACACGCACACACACACACACACACACACACACAACAGTTGCACGTCAGAATAGCGGCAGCCAAACACACCATCGTCCAATCACATCCGGGCATTCATTTTAATCGACATCTATTTTTACATGGACATTTTTGCTGTTTTGAGACAGTATGTGATTGTGAACTTTACATTTTAGCCTGATCTGAGATTAATTTATAAAAAATTTAATTTATTTGTCAGTGTATTTATTTATTAATAAGTTCCACCCGCAATTTCTACATTGAATATTTCGTTTGAACTAGTGAACCATCCAATTAATTTGACTTCACACACACACTAATGTGTATTAAAGTTCTGGAGGACAAAAGAAAGTCTGGAGTTGACTCATTCAAGCGAGAGCAAGACAAGTTTCGACATTTCGAGATCACGTGTGATTCGCACTAACACAAACACACACGCTGGATGCGAAAAGCTTTCACCTCAAATGGCGTGAGATCTTCTGCCGTGAGTCGAATGTGAATTCATGTCGTAACAGAAGCAGAAGATCAGGTTGTTCTCGGCGCGCCTCAAGGCCTCATGGGAAATCTCTACAGCTGGGAAGTCATAATTATAAAGCCATGTGCCTTCAATTGATTTCGGCCGGAAAAAAGGATGTCGCGTGTTTTTTATTAGGTTTTGCGTGGCGCTGAAAGGTCTCGGAGAGTGTAGCGTGGCCAATAACTTATACATTAAGACCGTAAATAATGCCATTAGCATTCTACTGTAAACGCAGCCGTGCCACTTAAGCCAGTCACTCATCCAGCAATAAACCTATTAATGTTCTCCCATCCTTATTAACAATTCATAAAATAAGCACAAACAATGGAGGAGTAGAATACGAATGCACTGAAAACATAATATAGTGTTTTTACAGCAATAATTCCAGTATCTGCAAACGTACATGTGGATATAATTGCTCCACATTCACCTGCTTCAATGGAAATTACAATTCTTTTATAGATTTCAAAGAGGCACAATTAATAGAAAACAAACAGAGCAGCAAAATTAAAAATGTAAATTGGCAAGACATATTCTATTCTAAATTGGCACAGTGTGTTATAATGGAGGAAGGTTGACCTGCAAAATCTATAACTGGAGACGATTAATATGATGATTAAAAATGTACATATTTAGATTTTGCTTAGCATATATTATATATAGATTTATACATTTTTATTGAAGACTGTTTACTGTTGAAGACTGTGTATTAATGATTTTTTCATATTTTATTTTAGTTTTATGTGCTAGTATGTACCGGTATATACTATACACGCATAATGCATTAGCCTTCATATTGAATAGTTTTTATAACACATATGTCCATTTAATTTTAAATTATTTACGGTATGTCATTTATTATAGTGTAGTTACAAGAATAAACCGTCTTCATAATTTTCATTAGATTTTTGCTGTTTTACATTTGTATTTTTCTGTTTGTTTATTATAACAAGCATTTTGCAAAAAAATCCTTATTCATACTAAATCAATGAATTTTTTATAATACATCGATTAATGTAAATTCATTAATTTGTTGAATCTGATCTTGTAGAATCTTATTGGCCCAATGACCAAGAAATGGAAAAGTAGTTCAGAAAATGGATTTAAGGACTTATGTTGAGCCCAGAAAAGACAATAATAAGAATCAGAATCATTTTATTTTACAACACAAATAAAGAATTTCATATATTCTTGCTTCTTCTCTGTGGTCTGCCAGGGAGAATATAGAATATTATATGCAGAATATAAACGATGTCGTTAAATGAAGACCTTTAAATCTCAGACGCAGCATTAGCTAGTTGCGTGTCTCTCTCCCGCTGTGACCGTCTGAATCTTTAATGCTCGACTATGTCTTTAAACACATACACTAATCAATACAAAGTGCCAGTTATACAACTAAGACTTGTTAAAGAAGGAAAATAGCCTTTCTGATGGTTGTTTGCTGCAGTCGATCTATCAATGTAATGTTTTGGTTTGGTTTGCAACCTAAAAAATGTATTTGTTTGATTTTTTACGCCATTTTAGCACCAATGGCTATATTAATGGCAACATGGTTTTAAATGTTCAGAATTGTACACAAGTTTATAATTCAAAATGAAGAACATCTCTATAACAGCCAATAAATAGCAATAGACCCACAACATTATAATAGAACTTCCAAAAATGTGATAAAATGTTTTCATTTTCACGTTATTATTCATTTCCTGTTCAGTTTCATGCTAATCTCTGTTAAAAATTGTAAAACCTTTTACAAAAAAAAACACCATAACATATTTTTTTAACGAAACTGTCGTCTAATATCATCCACTTGATCACAGTCAATTAAAATGTGCTTTACAGACAGACCTTAGCACCAATCACACAGTGGATTTTCTTCAATAATATCATATTTTTGCGATCTAAAAAAACTATTTAAAGCTAATTTGAGTTTGGTCTAGTTTGTATAATAATACGTTCCAATAAAATGAAACTTTCGTCAACTCACCGAACATAACAGCCATTCGTGTACATAATGTCTTTAGTTAAGATTTAACAAGACAAATAATTCAGGCTGAGACGTCAGTGTGTACACGGCAGTGTGTGAGGTCAGTTTCCACCTGATCTGATGCGGAGTGAGGCGGGATTACACAACCAATCACGCGCTTCCCTGAGACTCGCTCTGGTCCTGAGGATTCAGATCCCAAGAATTATGACCGGGACTCAGAACGTTCAAAGGAACTTACAAAATTTATATAATTTACAAAATTATATTTACATTATGCAGGACGTAAATCTGTATGGGCTTCACACTTAATTCAGTTTTTTTCAAAGCATAAATCGAAAATCTCTATCACTCAATCAAAAGCGTCTGTCAAGCTAAAATACAGAGTTTTCAACAAAAAAAAAACCCTTAAAAGCTCAGTGTTTATTTTCAGAAGTCGGTGGTAAAACCACGTCACGTGTGTTTAAATGGACAGAAGTTAATGAGAAATATAAAAGAAAAAGGAAATAGAGAAGCATTTGAATTGTTAATAGAGTTTGGTTCAGTAATGTTTCTTCACTGTGTAACTGAAGGTCAGCATCCGTGAAACGAGTCCAGTCACAAGTCCAATTAACTAACTAATTGTTTCTTTGTGAATATCTCCAGCGTCTGAACAGCAGCTGTGAACGTCACCAGAGAAGATGAAGCCGTGATGGAAGTGCCACAGTAAATGCTTTAATAAATGAGCAAGAAAAGGCAAAGGGGGCTAGTTTAACA
>MU204278.1:350811-367649 GCA_017309775.1 Paedocypris sp. Pulau Singkep
AAAAAAAAAAAAGAGAGAAAAAGACAGACGGATGAATGTTTTTGAGACGGCACATTTATAAGACACAGTGAGAGATGTATGGAGGGATGAAAGGATGTTAGTAGACGGTGAGAGATGAACGAAGGGTCCGATAAATGGATGGCTAGCAAGATGATAGTGAGAGATATAGGGATGGATGAATGGACCGAGGGAGATGAAGTGATGGATAGCGCCTTTCGAAGAGATAATGAGATATATAGATGGATGAATGGATGAATGTGATAGATGGTGAGCGATAAAAATGGGATGGATGAAATGAAATAGTGAGAGAAGGATGAATTGCTTGATAGTAACGTTGGCAGACATAGTGAGAGAGGGGTGAACGGACATTAGAAAAGATGAAAAACAATGAATCGATCGATAAAGAGACAGGCGGATGAATGAATGGATGAGCAGACATTTTATAGCTGCACCTTGTCGTTATTACACTTCATGTTTCTAGATGAAAGTGCTTTGCTGCTATCGTAATAGGTGCTTTATTTTTCAAACACCCGAGTGAAAGGGTTAACATATTTACAACTTTCCGCCTGTTTTTTTTTTCTTTTTCAAAGTACTGTACAAACCTGCCACCTGCTGGTTAAACCTGGTTACTGCTTTTACCTTTGCGTCATTTTGAAAACTATAGATAATAAACGATGAAGTACAACACGAGCCAATAAAAACAAAAAATAAATCAGCCAGACAAAATAACACAGAGTTTAAAGTATAAAATGTTTATTGTACAGCAATGAAAAGCAGAACCTTTAAACTAAATGAAGGGAATATCAACATGTGTCAGTGATAGAGAAGAAAATTGTGCAGTGTCTGAGGCAAACGAAGCATCGTCGTGTTCTTCAGTCGCTTCTGTCCCAGTGAACGACGAATACGCCACCTGCACAACTGTGAGAGCGCACAGGGCCCTGAGGAACACACACACACACACACACACGTCAGCGCTGGCTTCCTTCATCAGAACTGCGTTTGAAAGTCTTCACCTAACGTCTGGAAGAGATGTTTGATGTTCTTATCGGCCGTCAAGTCCTGAGGCGTCTTGTGCTCCGAGTTTCTTGCCGTCCTATCAGCTCCGTGCTCCAACAGAAGCTCCACCTCCTTTTCCCCACCCACTCTGACAGCAGCGTGTAAAGGAGTGTCCAGACCCCGCCCACACTGCACATTAGCACCTGTGTGAGGGGAAAACCATTGACAGGAAAGTTGAAAGTCCTGCTCTTCACCACACACACACACACACACACACACGGTCCACGAGGTCTTTGGGAGAAGTTCTTGACCTTTGACTAATTATAATGATGTGTGTTAATAATAATAATAATAAGGATGGAGCGATACAGTGCAGTGTGTCTGTGTCCATTCATTGAAATAGACACAATTAAAGTGTGAAAATAAAGGCCTAAAAATTGTTTAATAAAATAAAATATGGCACTAATTTGAAAAGAATCTTTATTTTAAAAACCTTTATTTTTTTCTTTACTAATGGTGCACCTTATAGTAATTATTTGATACATATGATAAGGATGTGTGTTAATAATAATAATGCAGGACTGATACAGTGCAGTGAGTCTGACCTGACACTAGGAGGCGCTGCACACATTCCGCTGACTTGAACAGACACGCGCAGTACAGCGCCGTCCCCTCAGCAGGCGTCTCCAGGTCCACGTCCACGTCCCGGGACAGCAGCATCTCCACACAGGCTGTGTGACCTGAAACGTCCAGCGGGATGAGCGTATGAGCCCCGGAGGTCTGGAGCTTGACCCCAGCAGGCCCGTCATTCTAACCTCTCTTCACCGCCTCGTGCAGGGGCGAGCGCAGACGGTGGGCCGGGTGGTGCACACTACAGCCGTACAGTAACACCAGAGCCACCAGCGCAGGATTCCCAGCACAGCAGGCGCTGAACAGAGGAGTGGCTCCGTCACACGAGACCACGCCCGCCTGAGGAGACACACACGAGGATGGAGGTCAGGGCTTAAAACACTCAATTTTTTTTTTTAGACTCATGTAAAGAATTGACATTTTTCTTTTCAAGACTTTTTCACATAGCGTCTTTGCGTAGGTCTCGGACTAAGAAAAGCGCTATATAAATTAACTTGACAACGTGCGTTAAAAATATCACTATTAAGAATTAATCGCATGCGTTAACACACTAATTTTGACAGCCCTACTTAATTATACATTTTACAACAACTGTGTGGTGCTGGAAAAACTTGAACATGGACCTTGAAAGTGCTTGAATTTTATCCTTCAGAAAGTGTAGGAGCCCTGATTCAAAACGGGCTTTAATTTGATCAATTACAATCTGAAATACGGGCCAATTCTGTATTTCAAGAGGAGGTGTGGAACTACAGTACGAGCAGAAGGAGACTCACGTCTGCTCCGTGTTCCAGCAGGAGTTTGGCACAGGTCACGTGACCTCCCACACAAGCCTCGTGCAGCGGCGTGACCCCGTCCAGCGTGGGAATCCTCACGTCGTGACCCTGTCCCGCAGCAGACAGTGGTTCAGGGGGGGAGGGGCGGGGCAGGAAGGGGCGGGGCTTCACACTTACCTGAGCCAGGAGTCTTCTCAGAGGCAGCAGACGGCCCTGCAGCGCCGCGTCGTGTAGAGGGGTTCGGTCGTCCCAGGACCCTAACACACACACACACACACACACACACGCACACGCACAATCAGGTGTTTTTCTGGGGGCACACAAGACAAAATTGTGGTCCGAAGCTCCTGAAGTCAATTCTGCTGAAGTCGATTCATTTAATTTATATCCTGAAAGTGATTAAACAGCATCGAAAATTAGGAATATATAGCTCGATGGTTAATTTGCTCAGTATTTTCTTATTTTTGGTGTTAAAACCCATTTCATTCGATTCGTGCATTAGTCCAAGTTACGTTGACATGTTTTCGGCCTTTTCGAGACAAAACCAAGTTGAGATGAAGCCATGGAGTCTCTCTTTCTGCTAAAACAGGCTGTTACACTAAACTACAAACCACTTTTGATAGTTTCAACCACATTCAAATTTAAATTTATTTATTTTTTTTTTTTTGAGAAAATAAAAACTGAGAAATCTATTGAAGCTCAACTTCCAAAACAACATTCCAGAAACACATTTACTTGTAGCAACTATTAATTAAACTTTTTTAATGCTTTTATAGGTTTGTGGAACCTACTTTTCTACAGTGATTCAGACTTTATAATTAACTTTACCCAAAGTCGGCTCACGGAAGCTCTTGTGATCTACTTGCAGGACGAGAAGCGTTAGACGTCTTTACACAAAGAAAGTCCAGATACACAACTTGAGGATCATGACCATCAGAAAACAAATTGAGTTTTATTATTTTAAATGAAACTAAGAGCTAAGCATTCCCTGCTATACCACACAGTGTGACAAAGCTAATATATTAGATTTTACAGAATAAAACTGAAGAAATGTGATTAGAGCAGGAAGCAGACTCACCAGCCATTAGCGTGTTACACATGTGTCCTCCGAACATCTGGAAGCGTTGCTCCCACGGCCGAGTCCAGACGTTCACATCAGCTTCCAGCGCCATCCTTAAACCTCCACTAGAGACCAGTCAAGCAAACCAACCGGCCCAGTTTATAAACCCCCCGGTGCCCAGACCCTCCCCTGAAAACACCTCCGCCCATTACACGTGATGACTCGTGTAAACGCCAGTTACAAACACAGAGTTACAGCGGTAGAGCTGCAAATATTAACGTCGGTTACTAACGTAGAGTTACAAATGTAAACATATAAATGGTCAGTTACAAATGTAGAGTTACAAAAGTAGAGTTCTAAATGTAGAGTTGCAAATACATATACATCAGTGACTAAAGTAGAGCTACAAATGTAAACAAACATAAACGTCAGTTACAAATAGCTACAAAAGTAAAGTCTGTTACAAAAGTAGAGCTACAAATGTAAACTCTACGTAATATAAACGTCAGTTACAAGTTTAGAGACGCTACCTTGAAAACATCTCCACTCATTATGCGTGATGACGCCTTCACCCCCACCGGCCTAATGGATGTAAATCAACCCGAAAACCAACCATAGAACTCAAAAACAAACTGCAAAACAGAAAACAAACTCAACTATCTAACGTTAAACGAACGCTGACGTTCCCGTGGTAAACTGGGCGACGCACTGAAAAACCACCGACTTTGACTCGGGCAAAATTGTGAGAATTTGCCTCAAGCAAACGTTCCGCAGGAAGACGCTCGTTTGACCGGATTGAGTGTGTGTGTGTGAAGGTGTTAACGGCTGCGTGTTTGACCTTGAATAGGCGCGTGAGCTTTATCTGGCTGTTTGGGTTCGAGTCGAGAGTCCCTGAGGAAAAATGTACAACAAAAAGCAACAGATACACCACCAAACTCAGATAAGAGACAAGAGTCGCTCGATTTTCAGCTTCCCGTCGTCTTTTTAATCGCATAAATAACTCTCTTAGTATTTATTACAGGTTTATTACAAACGTGATTAAACAGCTCCTATGACAGTTCGGCAGCGTTGATGTGTGTGCGTAATAATAATACTTACACACAGTGAATATAAAGCAAACATCGGCGCGGTAAAAAAAACAAACATCCACAATTTTTGCGTAATGAGACACCTCCACAGTCGGTGTGTGTGTGTGTGTGTGTGTGTGTGTGTGTGTGTGTGAGGATCGAGTCAGATAAACGTGTGACTTCTCCCGCCGAGTACCTGATACTGAGAGGAACGCTGAGATGTTAATGTAGGAACAGGAAGATCCAGCAGTGCAGAAGAAGCTCCGAGCGTCACGTCACATCATGGATCAGAGGAGAAGACGCGTTCAGAGTCTTACTACAGTTCTGCCTCAGGCGGCTGTTTGGGCCCGAAGCGTCTACGGCGACGTCCATCAGGTGATCCGGCCTGAGCCACTGCAGGAGCAGCAGGAAGAGGAAGTCGATGACGGCGAGGAAGCTGAAGATGGATCCGGCCACCGCTCCACAGTGAGAGCCAAGTCTGTGCAGACGGCCTGAGAGCGGCAGAACCGGTTCCCTGCAGACCCGGTTATACACCTGGACAAACAGCACACGCTCCATATTACAGCAATATAATAATATATCACACACAACAATATTACAACAACAACAATGTGATTGGCTTCACACTTGAAATTATAACCAGCTGACACACATTTTTTGTCAATTTTGGGAAATTATGAATTATTATTTGAGCTAAATAAAAGCTTTTACAAAATTTATTTTTTATTGAAAATTGCTGCTTAATAAAAATAATAAAAGCAAAGTAATGGGGGTAGGTAGGTAGATATATACTTTTTTAAATACTCAAAGGAAATTCTTGAATAGCTAGATTACATTAAACAATAAAAGTAAGGGGCAATTTTAATAGATTTTTTTTCCAATAGGTATTGATAAGATTTATTTAAAAAAATCATATGATTCATGTACAAAAAAATGTCACATTCATGTCACGGACTAGTTTGCGTTTAAAAAGCTCCTGGCGTTATTGAAAACAGAGAACTGGGAATTCCATTGAAATAAAGAGCGACTGATCGACAAACTTACAAATGTAAAGAAACAAAGTTCAGTTATAAATGTAGAGTTACAAATGTAAATGCCAGTTACAAATGTAGAGCTACAAATGTAAAGAAATGTAAACGTCAGTTACAACTGTAGAGTTACAAATGTAAATGTCAGTAACAAATGTAAAGAAATGTAAACGTCAGTTACAACTGTAGAGCTAAAAATGTAAATGTCTGCTGATTAGAATAATAACACGGATCCTTACAATAACAACAGATCTTGGGGTTGTGAAGGACACAGTTACACACACACACACACATCACCTTCTCAGTGCGCTCGGCCACATTCCTCCAGGTGTAGAGGGTTCGGACCCTGCGGTGGATGCTGCTGGGTGACATCACACTTCCTGCACGCGTCCTCACAATTACGCTTTCCAATCCATCGCAAAGTGAACGCACGGTTGGTTCACACAGCGTCACCAGCTCGTCTGGAAGAACCTCAGGGATTCCACCAACTCTAGTGCTCACCACCTACACACACACACAACCATTCCAGATCCAGGGCTGTGAGGTACTTGAGTAAATGTACTCGTTACTTTACTTAAGTATGTTCTTGGCTACTTCGTACTTGCACTGAGTATCAAAAACATAAGCAACTTTTACTCTCTACTCCACTGCATTTGTGATTGAGTAGCAGTACTTTTCACTCCACTACATTTGGCCGCACACTTATCGTTACTCGTTACATTGTGATTGTGCGCGACAAGCCGGAATCGGTTTTTACCGCGGTTAATTTCTTGGGCGAACGAGGTGAATATCGCCATCTTTAGGCTGCTGAAGGTAATGGAGGCTGTTTGTGAATTAGAAACCACACGAACGCGAATTAGGGGCGTAAAAATGTGTTTTACAAATGTTATTATATAATATATAACTATATAATAAATATAATATATAATTTACTAATCAGATCACTCATTTTGTTTTATATCTACTTGCAAAATTAAGTGATTGCGACTGACTTTTTGTTCTTTTTATCTACTTTGTTCTACCAGTTTTCAAACCTTGAGGTTAAATTCCGTTTCTGTCTTGGAAAACAATAGTTTGTTTTCACATTTCTTTTTTTTGGGCCTATATTGAGCACGAATAAAAATACTTCTTAATACTTAAGTTCTTTTAAAATCAAGACTCAAGTCTTTTTGAAATGGATGACTTGTACTGGAGTAATTTTCACAGCAAGTATCTGTACTTTTACTCAAGTATTGCTGTCCACTACTCTTCACACCCCTGTCAAGATCACACACACACACCTGTAGACCGCAGCTGGCCCCCTCCACTATAGCCATGCAGAAGGCCTCGGTGAGAGACGTGTTGAGAAAGATGTGACCTTGAACGAGCACGTCTCTCACATCTTTATGGTCCAGAGCACCGAGAAGACGAACCCTGCGTGGAAAATCAAGAACAGAGTCAAGAACACGAGCCGGAGCGACGAGACGCTCAGGAAACCTTCCGGAACATTACCGGTCGTGGAGCTGGTATTTCTCTCTGACCTCTTCCAGAACGATTCGCTTCGGCCCCTCTCCACCAATCAGAAAGCAGAGATCCGGATGCTTCTCGCACAGCTCAGGAATGATGCCACTTAGAAGGTCAATCCCTGACAACAGTAAAAAAAATACACAATAATAAAATACATATATATATTGGGTAGGAATGTCCCGATTAGGATGTCGGAGCCTCTTCTCTGTTCCCATTTATCTAATACATTTGTATATAATTGTTTTGAAAAACACAATAGAGTGAGAGTGTGTGTGACCGACTATGATTTGAGTGACTGTGTGTGTTTGTGTGAGAGTGAAAGTGTTTTGAATGTCTGACTTTATGTTTGAGTGTGTGTGGACAAGTATGATTTGAGGCATTTGAATGTTTGTGAAAGTGTGTGAACAAATTGTGACCTTATTTATTTGCATATTTATACATTTACAAATTGTGACCTTAATTGCGTCACATATTTATTCTAACATTTGGGGTACTTTTTCCCCCCTCTTTTTATACGAAATTCTATTTATTTTTAATATTATTCAATGTGTATATTCGCTTACATTTTTATTTTTAATCAATGTGTATATTCTCTTACATTTTTATTTTTAATCAATGTGTATATTCGCTTACATTTTTATTTTTAATCAATGTGTATATTCTCTTACATTTTTACTTGGTGTGTTCTTTTCCTGGCCTTTATCGAGGCCTGGATGGACTTTGTATTGTTACTTATACTTATATTTACTTACATAGTACTTATCTTTGTTATACATTATTTTTCTTTTTTATAATTATCGTCTATCATTTATAAATCCGACCCACTGAACAAATCACAAACCTTTTCTGTAAACCAGTCTGCTGACCACCACTATGGTGATCTTGCTGTTGTCACGGCGACCGGGGTCGGGAGTGAAGTCTCCGGGGTCGACGGCGTTGGGAATGACGGAAACGATCCCGGGATCCAGTGCTGCGCGCAACACCGTGTTCTCCTTACTGGTGTACGACACACAAATGATGTGGTTGGTGTCGCACAGCGAGACGGTCAATAACTTATTGGTCAAGATGGAGCTGAGGTCAGCAAAGCCAAACAGGGAGTGGTCGGTGAAGACGGTGTTGAGGCCCATGGTTTTGGCGTGGAACAGTGCATCATGGGCCATGGCGGAAAAAGAGCTGTGGGCGTGAACGATGGTGACGCGCTCTCGCACGAACACGCAGCGCAGCAGCGGCAGACTGTGCACGAGGGTGGTGGAGGTGGATTGGTTGTACATGACCTGAAAGACCAAAGATAAAGGCCCGTTTAACCCCAGAAAGCCCAAACTAATTAAATACACGACAGAATGTATAAATGTCGGGGTTTTTGTTGGTCAAGTGAAGTGATTGAGTGTCAATATGGCCACTAGGGGCAGTATCTACATTGCACTCTGCTTTTAACCATCCAGTAGCGACCACACTGGCTTTTTAATAATAATAATAATAAAAAAAAAACAAGTTATGTGCTTGAGGCTTTAAAAGCGTCTTTGTTAATATAAATTGTGACTTAGAGACTTTTAAAATTGTGAAAAGCGCCTTACAAATGCTCTAAACTTGAACAAACACACAAACACACACACACACACACACACACACACGGAGCAGTGGGCAGGCTTAAGTCGTGGTGTCGGGGGGAATGTTGGGATCCGTTAATGAGTTTCAATTGTTATTATATTTATAATATATATGCTTATAATATATTTATAATATTTATGCCTATAGTCTTAATGCGAAAAATAATTGATTGAACAAACAAAATCAACACCAACAAAATCTTTGTTTGAAAAAAATTGACTGATTATAGTCAGATTTGAATAAAGTTATATGAAATGTAGTATCAAATTTGATACGTATGTATTAAAAATGGTTTTACTACACATAGTAAAACTACTACTACTATATACATTTAATGGTTTAGTTAGTGTTGTCTCCTCATTCTTTTTTACAATTATTTCACAGTTTTTGTTCATTTTCCCTGATGCGTTTATTCTGGTATTTATTGTCATTGTCGTGTTCCTTTTATTTGCTGCTGTTGAACAGAAATGCTCGTTGTGGGATTCATAAAGTTTAATCTAATAAATTCATAAATTAGGAAAACTTAAAATGATGCCACGTTACACAGTCATGGCCAAACTACTGTAATTTTTAGACAATAATGTGCATCTAGAATCCTAGAAATGGAAAGAAATACTCCAATGTGCGTATGATATTCTGAGAGGCAGACAAACCTGCAGAGGAAGGTAATAGACCTTGAGCCCGTTGGTCAGGTGGCGGATGCCCACACGCTCTCCGTACGCATGTGTGGCTATAACCACTTTGTGCCCCTTGTGGATGAGACACTGTGAAAGCTGGTAGATGTGGCTCTCCACGCCGCCCATGTTCGGGTAGAAGAAGTCCGACACCATGCAGATCCTGTGCTTCACGTCCCGCGCGGCCGAGGAAGAGGACGAGTGTGTGTTCCGGGACGAAGGCTCTTGAGATGAAGGAGTTTGGCTTTTCCGTTTCTGGCCCATGATCTTCTGCTTCGCTGCGGATGATCTTCTCCAGAGCGAGCCAGGTTCGTCTGAGAAGAGAGACGGTTCAGTGTGTTTATGACAATATAATGCTATTAATTCGAAATTCACTTCTCGTTAAACACACACAGATTTAAGCAGAAAAGTCAAATGAAAAGACAAAGAAAAAGCACGCACACACACTACAGACACTAAACGTGTGACGTAAACATCGTGTACAAACGTCATATTAAACATTTATCATTTCTACTGTTGAAAATGAAGTAATGCATAAATGGAATAGGTATTTTACAATTTAAAGGACTAATACAGTTACTAATTAATTATCAGCAATAATGACAAGCGAGGGAAACACTCACCGAATGGACGAACTGGGTGAAAACAACAGCGGCTGAAGATAAATATGAATCAAAGATGATTCTACACGCGCGCAACATTAATAAACTTTAAGCTTTAGAGTTTGAAATTCTATGTCGCTCGTGTCGCTTCAACATCTTCGTAATCAATTAGTTTCTGTGGCAGTAAAAATATTCCAGTTCCGTGTTACTGTTGTAGGTGCGGAGTGATGCGCCTCTGCTGCCCTCTAGCGGCCTGGGGGCAATAACAGTCAGACAGACAGACAGACAGACAGATAGAGGAAGAAAACACCCACACTGACTGACTGACAGTCGCAGTTCATAATTCTTCTCCCGTCCAACATGGCAGCAGTTGGTAAACAATCGTTTTTAACATTGTGTGAATGTAACTTCAGCGGATATTCTATATTATTTTCAATGGAGTTGAAATGACTTCTCAACCAACATGATTATATTTCTGCAGTGCAGGACGGCGGATTATCTGTAAGCTCGACCAGAGGAAGATCAGCACTGCTGGCTCTTTCCCATCTCTCAGACCGAATCTAGAAGCGACAGCAGCGGCATTCCTCCGTTCGAACAAGGTTTGTAACTCAACGGTTTGTTCTTTTCTCTCTTAAAATCCATGACTATTGCAAAGTCACGAGGAGTGACAGGAATACCAAACTTTGTTAAAAATTCAGAGTAGGAAAGCAATAATCCATTTCTGTTAAGCAGCTGAGAAACCAGTTGAATGCCATTATTAAACCAGTCTGGTATACTTTCACCTTTATTTACCGGAAAAGTGATTCCTTGTACGTCAGTCTGCTTTGGAGTTTGTCATTGGTTGGGAATGGACCAATTACAACGGGCTTATGTTTGTACTTACCTCTGGTAAGTTGTAATTGGTCCATGGAACACACGTGATTTACAAGAAATCAGTAGGTAAGTTCCAAATACTGGGTGCGTACTAAACCAGACCTCAAAACACATTACCGATCACGTTTAGCTTCAGTCTGCTGTTGGAAGATCAGTACAAATGCATTATGACTGTACATATTGGAAGACTGAATTCACGTAAGCAGATTTCGATCTTCTAGCTCTATCTACTACAATAATTTAATTGCATATGCATTTCAATAAGTGATTGAAGTAAACAGAACAATTGTGTTTATCTGGTGATAGATCTGATTTTTCGATGTCAGCTTTATTGTGAATGTGTTTTTTTTTTTTTTTTTTAAAGAAAACGCTGCTGTGTCTAATGTCCCGGAAATTACGAGAGAAGAAGATCGTTCATCTGAACCTTTCATCAAGCCAAAGTTTTCTGCAGCAGTGGTAAAACATTTTGCTATCGTTTTATATTTAATCTTAATTAGTTACTAATCTGGTAATATTTACGTTTATACGTCTATATAATAATTTTGCAACATGTTTTTTTACAGGTGGATGATGTAAAATGGATCAGAATGTGCTTAAAAGGTGCATTTCTACGGGTATTTACGTGGTCTAGCACTGCACCTGAGAAGCATCGGAGGCGAGAAGATTTCTATAGACACACTAACAAGGTGAGCTGGTTAGACTTCATATGTGGAAGAGTTTGTCGACGTGGCAACTCCGAAAGCTGGACCACAAATGCCACTGTAATTGCTTGACATTTTGTTACGTGTCTATATTTCAAACAGAATCTGAAGAATAACTCATACACTGTTCATCACACAGTAATGGACTTGATAAGACCATTGTTGGGAGTCACAGTGAAGGTGTGTTATCTCGTTCTGACACTCACAGTTCCAGACTGTGAGTAATATCTCTGTCTGGTTTCTCTTTCAGGTTGCTGGGATTTTCTTGCCTCTCAGCATCCTGGATGAACTCAGTTTGGATGAGTGTATTGGTTTTATTTCCAAATGGATGGAGGAACTGATGAAAGTTCGGAACAAACACACATTAGAGGTGAAAGTGATTTAAAATTTGAACTCTGACTTCTTCCTGTGTCATTATACTGAACGCACAGTCATTACAATTTAATTGGCTGACTAAGTGGACGTTACGAAGTGACAGAATGCAATATAATTTAGTATACTACTATACTATTAATATACTACTAACACTTTGTAAAAAAAAAATCAAAGTGGTATTAAATCAGTTATTAAAGGTATTAAACCTTAACTCTAGTCTGAAGTGTGAGAAATTAATACTGATCCTGAATTTCATGAATATATGAAGACTAAAAAAATAAATAACATTTGCCTCCTCTTCAGAACTTCAGACCGTGTCCAGAAGATCTGAACATCACGAGTCACGGTCAAACACTGCGAGATGCCCAACGAGAGTTCCAGTGGCTGATCGATGTGGTGCAGCATCTTCCGGAGGCGAGTGAAGAACACTGATGAACTCTTTACAAGCGGGTTGTGTTGATTAGTCTGGTTTCCTCTGGTCCAGAAGTCAGTGTGTGATGGTGGAGACGAGACGCTGGATCTCTACAGACAGTGGAAGAGCGGCCGTCTGATCAGCATCCTTCCTGTCCTGGACGCAGTGATGACAGACGCTCTGGTACCTGATTATTCACACTTAGAAAGTGATGATGAGCCGGTGATCAGTTGGTCTTCATTTGGCTTTTAACCTTCCTACTAGGTTCAGGTCAAGTGGACACATTTTGACCCAAGTTTAAATTTTTTAAAAAAATACTTTAAAGTATTTTCAAATACTATTAGTTTCTTTGCAACACTGAGACATAATACACCACTGTCTCACACACACACACGGTTTTGGGGAAATTTTGGGTTTCTGACATTTTCCTTTTATTACTGCAGGACTCTGTGGACAAACACTGGTTACAGCTAGAATGGGTGAGTCTTTCTGAAATATTACAATAACTGTGTGTGTGTGTGTGTGTGTGTGTGTGTGTGTGTGTGTGTGTGTGTGTGTGTGTGTGTGATTCACATTGAACACAAAAGACATGGCAAGTGGAAACAAGACGTGTAGAAACAAGATCGGAACCAATAAAACAAGTTTACAAAAAATGTTGTGCGTGTTTTTGAAAGAGTCTGATGGAAAGTAATAAAGTGGAATCGTTTATTACTTTATTATCTTATAGCACATAATGTTTTCTGCAGGGAGACACTGAACGTGGCCGGAAATCTCACTCTTCTCCAGAGTTCAGGTGGTGTTGGACTCCTTCAGCGTTCTGGACTGTGTTGTGAAGCGCTTTAATCTGTGTGTTACAGAGGAACCTGGAGAGCTGAGAGACACAGGCTTCCTCACACACTGCTGGAGCTCGCCGCGAGGATCAGCGCTCTGCTCTAGGAGCTCACCAGTGGTTTATAGCTGGACTCGTTTCTGGATAGACACGTGTAAAACTATATTATGTGCTGTACATAGAAATGTCACGTTGTGTGTTACATTTCCTTCTGGTAAGGGATCAAAGGTTACAACGTTCTCGAGGAAGTGAAATGAATCCTGACGCAACATTTTTTCCTGTAAAACTAATTTGTTCCTCAATGTGCAAGTCATAAACTGTATAAAAACATGTACATTTGTTTTGTAAAGCGATATTTTGCATTTTCATTAACATTTAAGTTGTAAACACGCATATAGTTGTACAAGTGTAACATGTGTGTGTATTAACAATGTACGAACATAAAGGAATAATCAACCGAATCACTGAGCAGAGCTGCAAATGATGTCATTTTAAATGATACAGTAATGTGTACAGTACAAAGAGAACAATCAAAACTCAATTTTACACCGAGTCATGAGAAACGGATGAGGCGTGAGTAAAATGATCACTATTGTTCACAGTTAATCTCATCTGGTCAGGTGACCTCTGATGAGGCTTCAAGCTTCTCAATGAGAACGTCACGACGTGTAGTCCAAGTGGAGAACAAACTGTTTGGTCACAATCAAGACTAACATTACTCATCAGGATTCTAGATATAATACAAAAAATATAATGAATACAACATTAAAAAAAAAACTTTATTGGCAAAGTTGCGAATGACAACAAGGAGTTTAGTTTGGTCTGACTCAGTCTCTTCCCTCTTTTACATATATTAACATACATATATAAATAAAAGAAACACAAAACAATGACATGAAAAGAACGAAACAAATACTGTTAATGTTATTAACGTCAACAGAGTGTTAATGTTAAATGTATTCCTCTCGAATCACTAACTCAGTGTGATGGAGGTGATACAAAAATATGATCAAATATATTTTTTGAATAGGTTCAGGCCTCTTTACGATAATCACAAATAAACGTTCAAATCAATGTTTCCACTTATGTTCCTTGCATATGCGTGTGCATGTGTGTGAGACTTTAATCCTGAATAAATCCTAAAATAGAGTTTTTATATTTATGTAAAGTTTTGTGATTCTTAGGTGCACATATTTGATACGTGTTATTGATAACGAGACTCCAGTTTCATCTGAATCTAGTTTGCTTTGAATATAGAAAAAAGCACAGATACATTTAGATTTTACCACAATTTGAAATAAAGTAAAAGTAAATCAGCGCAAATTGTTCATGCGTTGTATGAAATTCACAAAATGCACTTGTTTTAGCAGCTCCTGCTCTCCAGACACTATTATGATGTTAAAAGACGTGTCATAATCTGCAGAAATGTTCAAAGCCGTGAATTGATCAGCTGTTCAACTACACATAAGCGTTTAAGCAATTAATTAGCATATTTATGTTAATTATGCAAATGCACGCATTTAACTCTGTACCTTGTTAGAAAGCTAAGACCGTTGAGAACCAACAGACAAGCCATCACAACAACTGTAAATTCCTTAGTTATCACGAATAACTTTGGTTGCTTGGTTACGGTTTCTGTCCAAAAGCTCCTTGCATACGATACAACAGTGTTACATTTCTACTTTGCACCAAATTTGGTAGGATTAAAAAAAAAAGTTTCGACACATGATACAAAAGTAATTAAGAAAGTTTTAGGCGCGAATAAGGAGCACTATATTAAATGGTTTCATTATATTTCATTGGTTATTATTTGTATGTTTCTGGCGATCTACTGTTCGCCCTGTAGTTTTGCTCTGGTCCACTAGGCGTCGCCCTCTCACATACGTCACTCGCCTCAAACAGGGAAACTGCCGCTGACGGTGTCGCTTGTTTTGTTGAACTAGTGTACGCGTCTGTTCTTCTCATCATGGTCAAAGTTTCTTTCCTCACTGTTCTCGCCCAAAAGGATCCGAGGAAGGACATCGAAAGTCTAGTTGGTCAACAGCAGGTGCGTTCAGCCGCGTATTTACGTTGATTTGTCGTTTTGAACATTTACTTATAAAACACCTCGGGAACAACGGACTAATATTTGAAATCGCTCAGAATTCAATAAATTGTGATTCTAACTCGGTATTAAACGAGTGTTCTACGTTTACGTGATGTTTGTGGTAATGTTGGACTTTGATACCAGCCGTGTAAATGTTAAAATGGCTGACAGGGTAAAGTACTTCCTACTCCGCGTTATTACTCTTTACTTTACTCACACACACGACCTGCCCAACTCGTTATTCACTAATCAAACTAATACGCGTTACAAACTCATTTCAAGTCGACAGGGGAAACGTATCTAACGCTACATTATGCTGTAAAAACATTGTATAGTTTTCAACATACGTACTGTACTGTACTGTACATGTTTTATCTATGTGTATAAACGTGCATTTGTTTATTCGATACGTTTTGTAAACATATTTAACAACGTTTCGTATATTACCATAATGAAACACTATGTATTTATTAACCCTCCTATTATGTTCGTGTCAAATCGACCAGATTTCAAAGTTTTAAAAATAATTTGGTATTTTTTCACTTTGAAACTTCTGCTCGGCTTATTTGGTGTAATCATCATAAGACACGCAGAAGTTTCAAAGTGAAAGAGTAAAAACCAGTAGAAGTACAGGAGTCTTTTCACACTAAAGTGTACACTTTCTGAGCAGAAGTCTGTTCAAGTTGAAGTCCCTGAAAGTCTCAAAATCCTCTCGACAGTTTGATTAAAAAAAGTTTAAAACTTCAAATATACTGTGTAAATGACATTTCAATATTTTACAATCAGTACGTGGACATGATTTATACTAAGTATTAAGGGTGTCACGATCTTAGATTCGATTACATTTTCGTCTCGATTAGCAATTTAAAAAAGGACAATTTGAAAGCATAAAGCTACGACATTGTAAGACTTTTAAACAATATAATAATATGTCACCTCTGTTTGCAATGTACCACACACTACAGTGTCAAACTTAAAATGTTTATTAACAGTATAATGTTTCAATAACTTGTCTATAAATATACTTTTGGCTGTTTGTTGTAGCTGTTTGGTTCATTCACAGCACTTCAATGAGTCACATTGTTTTTTATTTTTATTTTTTTCAATTTCAATTTTTTGTTTGATTGATACGGAGCATGAATTTCGATCGATTTCAAACTCCTTTCTAAAACACCCCTACTATATATTAATATATAAAACGTATTTCATTAAAAAAATATTCAATGTATTGAAGACTCAATAATTGTCGTTTCATATTTCAGACTCTTGAACAGTGTCAGATTGACAAAGATTGTGAAATCGTATTAAAAGTTGTCACCAACGCTCCTTAAAGTCTGCAAACTCTAGACGTGACTATCGAGGAATCTAAACTCACCCTGTTTTACACCAGTGTTCTGGTGCGTCTCATCCTCTCAGACGTGTTCTCTCTCTCTCTCTCTCTCTCTCTCTCTCTCTCTCTCTCTCTCTCTCTCTCTCTCTCTCTCTCTCTCTCTCTCTCTCTCTCTCTCTCTCTCTCTCTCTCTCTCTCTCTCTCTCTCTCTCTCTCTCTCTCTCTCTCTCTCTCTCTCTCTCTCTCTCTCTCTCTCTCTCTCTCTCTCTCTCTCTCTCTCTCTCTCTC
>MU204278.1:408553-423088 GCA_017309775.1 Paedocypris sp. Pulau Singkep
TCTCTCTCTCTCTCTCTCTCTCTCTCTCTCTCTCTCTCTCTCTCTCTCTCTCTCTCTCTCTCTCTCTCTCTCTCTCTCTCTCTCTCTCTCTCTCTCTCTCTCTCTCTCTCTCTCTCTCTCTCTCTCTCTCTCTCTCTCTCTCTCTCTCTCTCTCTCTCTCTCTCTCTCTCTCTCTCTCTCCCTCTGTCTGTCTGTCTCTCTCTCTCTCTCTCTCTCTGTCTCTCTTTCCCTCTGTCTCTCTCTCTTTCTCTCTCTCTCTCTCATTCTCTCTCTTCAGGCTTTCAAGCGTTCGCACTTCATCTTCACTTGCACTACTGTATTAGGTTAAGCAAAACTAAAGGTTAATAGTCTTCTACCTAATAAACCCAACAGTTAAAGAAGCGTTTTACTGGAAACCTGACTAAAAATGACATTTCAAATCAAATGTACAGTCACCAGACAAAACCGAATGACTTTGTTTAGTTTTTAGTTTAGTTCAGTTTTTATTTTTTTTTCCTCACAATTTTAACACAATTATACCAAACAAGCACATGAAATTGAGCATTAAACAAGTTTGACCTTTAGATATGGCGGGAAAGAGCAAACGGCAAGCGTTTAACGTGATGCTGTGTTTCTTTGCGTAATAAATGCACAGGAACGATAATAATATCTAGGCCAACATCTGTGGAGGAAGTGTAAAGCTGGAGGCTGAAGCATATGGAGCGCTGACGTGAGGCTTTACCACGTACACACTGTTTGTCATCATCATGTAGCACAATAGTTTTGTGGACTGGAGTGAGGAGTAAATAATCGAGTAGTGAAGTTATAAAGATGGTGGCGTGTAGAGTGACGCGTGTTGGTTCCGTGTGGACCTGGTCATGACCTTCAGAGGCACAGATGCTCCGCACATCCCCCAAAACACAACTGCTTCACACTCAAAGACTTGAACACTTACAGACAGTTGTTCTGTTGTAAATAAAACAGAATAAATATTCTAAATGTCAAATCACACTAATTAGTTGAAATGATTAGAACACCCCGTAAACACAAAAACTGAAACGGAAAAATAATAAAATGCAAATAATTGGGTTAATATTTAAAAGTCCAGTTGAATATGTTTTTAACATAGGTGTGTATTACCCTAACCCCCTTTTGAGAAATGTACACATTTAAATGCATGGAAAAATTGTCATTGTTCATATATTTCAATCGTTTTTTACATTTTTTTTTAAATATGTTAAAAACACACCTCCGCTTTCTACTTGTCTTGCAAATGCATTCTTGCTAAATCTATGCATTTACTAAATTTATAGGCCGTACATTTTCTATTGCATTAATAATCATCAATAGTGCAAAAAATATCAAATGTAAATTTCTAAGAAACGAACAAAAATGCTTCACATTTACATTTGTTTGTTTTTTTTTTCTTTTGCAATTACTTTAGTTGTTTTTTTTGTTGTTTGCAATCTTCACCTGCTAGTTTGAAACTTTTTTTTGTTGGTGTCCTTTTTTTCCGTGTGGACTTCTGGCACAAGCTTCACACGGGGGGCGGTCCTTACTCTGATTGGCTGGTAAGAATGTAAGAGTGCATTGGTGAGTAAGTGTCGCAGCCACGTGCCAGAAGTCCAAACGGAAAAAAATGAAACCATGTAGAAAATTGTTGAAAAAAAAAAAAACGAAGCCGAAAATAAAGTTTTAATAAAGATTGCAAGCAAAAAAAAGAAAGTGAAAGCGGAAAAAAACCAAACAATTGTAAATATGAAGCATTTTCGTTCGTTTCTTCTAAATCTCGGTTTTTGATTCCATATTTCTGCTGCTGGTGAGTGCGGAGCAGCTTGTCTTCATTTGGCTTCATTTTCAATCATCTATTTCTAAATCCGTTATCATGCAATGGCTTTGATGTGCTAATAGTTTTAGACCGTCCTGCCAATCTGACAGGTACAGTTGTGCTCAAAGTAAAGTCAAATGTAGAGTTAACTCATATATATAGCCTTGGAATCAATAGAAATGTTGATTGATTGATTGATATGACACGAAGAAAGATTTCCAAACTAACTAATCCAAAACTAATCATTATTAGTATTAATATTATAATTATTAGGATTGTTGTTGTTGCTATGAAACTTTGGCCATACTTTAAGCTCTTGTATTCTAGACGTTTCCCGTTCATAAGGGTCAGCGACGTAGTTTGAGTTTCAGTAGAACACATTAAACATCAGCTTCTCAATCTCGCAAAACACAATCTCACCGACAGATTGGAACTACTTGGCGCTGTTACGTATACTCTCACACTACACTAACCTGTGAGGATGAGGAGACCACGAGAGATCTTTCAAATCTTCCTTTCAACTTGATCATCAAATCTAGACGATTCCAATGACGCGTCCAATGACAATCCATGGCCCAGTCGACAGATGTGGGGAATTTGGAACAACACGTCTCGTTAGAAAAGAAGACGCTAGAAAACAGCAGTAGTGTTGTAATCATCAGGTGCTTCTGAAGTTTACTTGCACAAGCCTTTATACTCGGAATCACGAGGCGGAACCTTCAGGAAGTCTGGTTGGCTTCTAGATTTACTAGAGGAAGTTCTGGTGGCTTATCTCCTCACGGCAGGACTGAGGTGGTGATGCTGGCGGGGGAAATGTCAGGTCGAAGTCATGTTCACCATGAATGTAGGTACGCATCTATAGCAACTTTATTACTTAAAGAATTCCTACCCTTAGTTATCGAACCAATTTTGAATATTATAAATTCACTAGTTCTACGTCACGTGCCACAAGAGTTCAAACAGGCCGTCATAAAGCTGCTTATTAAGAAGCCTCATCTGGATGCAAATGAGATCACTAATTATAGATCAATTCCGAACCTTCCATTTACATCGAAAATTCTTGAAAAAGTAGTTTCAGGACAACTCTGTAAATTTCCTTGAACAGAACGATAGATTTGAAACATTTCTATCAGGCTTTAGATCTCACCACAGCACAGAAACGATGACCAATTATCTTCTAATGGCATCGGAAAAAGGGAACGTTTCACTCTTGGTTTTGTTGGATCTTAGCGCAGCCTTGCCAAGACATAGTGTTCAATACGGAGCTCCACAAGGCTCAGTGCTCGGCCCAATCCTATTCCCACTTTATATGCTTCCACTAGGGGACATAATCAGAAGGTCACAGCTTGTCACGCAGATGACACACAAATGTATTTCTCTGCACGGCCAAACGAAATCTCAAAACTCTCCAGTATTCAGCGACATTAGTGATTGGATGACAAGTAAATTTCTCATGCTGAACTCCGGAACTGAACTAAAAGTTAGGAGAACCTGCCGTATAGGCCTTACACCACAATCAGAGAATCCAGACCGTTAATCTCAGTCTGTGGATCCACCATTCGTTTTAGTGAAGATAACAAAGCCGTGCCTTAGCATCTTCATATCGCCTATCTTCTTATTTACAACTTCCTTGGAGTTTAAATGGCCACAGATGTGTGGTACTCAAAGGTCTGGACCTTTCATTTCTGTTTCACCCAACCACACAAGTCCATCCTCCAGAATGATCTGACCTTCAGAAGCTGCTGTGATGATTCGCTGAAGCTCTCAAATTCCTGTCTCAAATGTAATTGTTCAATGGGGAGAAGGGTTGGATAAATGTTGCTTTGGACAAAAGTGTCTGTGAGTATACAGAAGAAAGTTCTGAGTCAGTTACTAATCTAGAAAATAAAGAAACACAAAGAGTACGATTTATTGGTCCTATGTTTTGTTTCTTGGTTGGAGAACAAGCTCTTCTTCTGCACGTTAGCCACATAATAGAAGGAAAAGGAATTTGGTGTAAACTACAACGGGGAAAGAGTTTTCTTTTTTTTTGTTTTTACTGATTGAAGTAGCATTGTGTGGATTTGTGCTAATCCACCTCGACACACACGGTAAGTTACAGTGAACTTGGAAGACTTAACACTTTTATACTTTGACCGCAAACAATCTCTGTGAGAGATAAAGTCCTCAGATCTGCTCGTCCTGAGCGGACGGAGGACACACTGACAGCTCCATGTGTCATGAATTATCACTTCTTCTGTGTGAGGCGTTTTGATGGCGGCCTTTTTATGAGCGTGTGGATATCAGATTCTGGCTGTAGCCCGGATCAAACGGGACAGTCCCAGAGACATGATGGCGTCTGTGCCTCGTGTGTGTGTGTGTGTTAAAATGTCATCTCACTGTACAGAAATAAAAGAGTATAGTACACCTACACACAAATATAGTACACCTACACTGCAAAAAATCCATGTGATCAAATAAGAGAATGAAAAACAAAAGGAGTAAAAAAAAAAAATTCAATCAAGTACAATGATCTGCCAATGGGGTGAGAAAAATTTACTTGTTAAGACGACTTGAAACAAGACAAAAGATCTCGTCACACGGTAGATTTGTTTCGGCATCTCAGTTCTTGTTGTAATTAGCTTTAATATAAAAACGTTGCTAGTTTCTTAATTTGAGAAACACTGTGCTCTTAAAATAAGAAAATGTCACTTGACGTTTCTTGTTTCAGGAAGTTCTGTGTTAAGACATAATGTCTACTTGGAAAAATGTCTCGATTTAGTGTAAAATCAAAACTGACATTTTTTTCTACGCAAGACAATTCAAGTCCTATTTTCTTGATATAAGCAAAGTCATCTCTCACTCTTAATCCTAACATAGTTCATTTGTCTTGAAAAATGACAAGCTTGTCAAGAATTTATTTTTTGCAGTGTATATATATATTTTTACACCATTCATCAAACCTCAACCTCTCACACACACTTAAAAAGTGAAAAACTCTGTACTTTTATTATTTACTCTTATTATTATAACCCAGTTTTGTAAAGAACTAACTGCCAAATCCAAAAGTTAGAAACAAGAATCCCACAATTTTTCCCAAACAAAGCTTATTTCGGAAATAAGAATATGGCCAAAAGGGACCATATTGAAATAGTTTAACATCCGAGTGAAGAGCACATACACACACAGTGAAGTGAACACACACAAACCCGGAGCAGTGGGCAGCTGCTGTATATATCGAAAGTGAGCTGAAGAAATTTCAGCGTAATATCCATTCATCTTATTTTTGAATCACCCGAAGAAAAAAGCCTTTTGAAAATGTGCCTATTGAAATTCCACCGACATTATTCAAACCGGTGAGCTTTCGAGAGCTGTGGAGTGACAGGTGCTGCTGCTGTGTGTGCGTGTGTATGTGTGTGTGTGTGTGTGCGTGCGTGTGTGTGTGTAGGTGTGTGTGAGTGTGTGTGTGTGTGTTTGTGTGAGTGTGTGTGTGTGTGTGTAGGTGTGTGTGTGTGTGTGCAGGTGTGTGGGTCTCTGACGGACATTCTGCTTCATGGCTTCTCTCTGGGAAACCCTTTAGTCTGCAGGTAGGAGCTTGAACGTTTTCTCTTTTCTTTTAAATGGCTTCCTCTCTCCGTGCTTTTTGTTTAAAGCCAACGTGTTAACAAAAAAAGTGATTTTATAGAACATAAAAAATTTTTATTCTCCAAGCGCAGCTCTGATCGCACGTTGGTTTCAACACCTTGTGCATCTTTTGTTGTGGGTTCGTGTGAAGGCTCCATCCTTCCATCCTCAGGCCAGCCTTAGCTCCACGTGTCCCGGGTCTCCTTCTCGACTTTCTCCAAGCCTCCCCTACTATCTTTTTAAGAAAACTCCCCAAAATTGTTAAAAGTAGAAAAATGTATATTTTTTTGATGGTCGGTGAGAACACAAAGAAGGGAAAAGATGATGTGCAGAAGATATATTCGAGGAGGATAAAAGAGGAAAAAAAACACATCTCACTGAACAGAAATAATAAAAAAAAATACATACGTACTGTATGAAAAAAAATACATATGGATAAAAGCCATACGTATAAAGTATTGTTTATAATGAAAGATTTGCCCATTTTACTGAAGCGGAAAATTCAGAAATTGTGCCAAAAAAGTAAAGACTGGAAAAAAAAAAACATCTAGAAAATGTGCTTGAACCCATAACTATAAAAACTCAAACGATTTCAATAATCTACACATTTATATAGACAATACACAACATTACCCCTTCCCCCTTGAACAATTTGATTATGGAGAAAAACAGCTTACTGAATTAATAATTTAACCTTTCAAACAGACCCCACAGCGCATTATCCTGATATCCACTTGCACTGATTTTCATTCATTGTGGATAAAGCTCCACTTCTTTCTCGGATTGGCTTGTGTTGTGGAATGTTTGTTCTTTATTTGAATGGAAAGAGATTGTTTGTGTTCAGTTGGCACACTTTCATCGCTCAATTACTAGCATTTGTTCAGCACGATACAGGGAGATTAAGCACAACTGTACCATGTGGATAATAATGATGATAATAATAATAATAATAATAATAATAATAATACATTTTATTTGTAATGCGTTTATCTGGAGCACTGCACATACACAATATTTTGATGTGAAGAAACAACAGTGTGTACTATTATTCTGAAGTCTTCCACCACAATAATTTAGCAAAATTGTGCAAAAATAACACTTAAACCACAGTTTGTGTACTAATATTTTTAAAAAGCAGTGAATGTTAAGGTGTACATGCGCTGAACTCCTCCCACACTTCCTGCTCAAGCAGCTGTCAGTCACATTCTCCCCAGCCAATCGGAGTAAGCTCCGCCCCCTCATGATAGTTGGGCCAGAAATCCAAAAAAAAAAAAAAAAAAAAAACCGAACGTAGAATCTGAAGCGAAATAAAAAAGTTTTGGTTAATTTGCGTGAGTTTGTCCGTCAGTCACTCAGATTGAGTTTCCTCAGGCTGCGGTTGGACTGTCAGCACTGACCAGCTGTTGTTCTGTAGGAATGTGCAACTGTCCTGGTGTGTAAGAGTAAGTGTATCAGTGAGCCATGTGCAACAATCTAAATTCCTTCCCAGAGGCGCGTTAAGAGCTGCGATGCCAGATGGATTGTTTTGGTGCAGAGTAACTACTCAAACACTCTCATCAGCTCCAGTAACTGTGTGTTTGCTCTCTGAGAAACAGAGAAATTTCTGAGAAACCAACGAAAATGCTTCACAACTACGTTTGTCTTTTTATTTTTTGCTTCCTATCTTCAGTTTTTTTCTGCTTCGGATTTTGTCGTTCTTTTTTTTTTTTTTTTACGTTGGTTTTCTGGCCCAAGCTTCATGTGAGCTTACTCTGATTGGCTGGTGAGAACGTGATTGACAGCTGCTTGAGCAGGAAGTGTGGGAGGAGTTCAGCGAGATGGGTGAAAGAGATGGGTGTTTAGCATCCATGTGAAACTTGTCAGGGTTAGGGTTAGGGTTAACCCTAACCCTGCCTGACCTGCAGAGGCAAAGCAAAAGTCTTCTCAAACCTCTAGTTCTGAGCATTTGTAAGGCGCTTTTCACAGTTTTAACTGTCTCACAGAGCAAGTGTGAATATGTACGAGAATTGTTGCTTTTTATTTATTTGATCGTCTGGTTGTTGGTGTTACAGAAGTGGCTATGATTATCACTAAGACTATGACAAGACAAAGAGCAGTGAGCAGCACATGTGCGACAGTGTCCAGGTAAAAAACCTCTGTAACGAGGAACAAACCCTGAGGAGAACCCGCTCACTGGTGCCAGTCTCCTCTGGCACTCTAACACTACACAATCAGTGCGTTGGTTGTTCTGCACCATTTTAATGATGATTCCGGAAGGCGGCTCAATTTCTCCAGGTAACCAGCGTCATCAGGTCTACAGAGCTCCAGGAGGCATCAGAGAGAAGATCAACCCCAAGCTCCTAGGAGATTATGCTCGTACGGAACTCGCCGCTCAGGAGAGGAGGGAAACACCGAAAAAACATAGCAATTAGGGAAACATGAAGTTCCATAATTAACAATTTTGACAGTTATAGGAGGTGCAGGTGTAATTCGGTTCCGAGCACTAAACTAGGCAGCCTTTCTATATGATTATAATAACTTATTCTGTAAGTTGTTATAACAGGTCAATATATGCTTTTTTGAAGAGACGCGTCTTCAGTCTAGACTTAAACTGACTCACTGATTCTGAGTCTCGAATTGAACTAGGCAGAGCATTCCATAGTTTGGGTTCAAGTTCAAGTTCATTTGTATAGCGCTTTTCTTAGTCCGAGACCAACGCAAAGACGCTAAAACGGTGCAAAGTACACAAAGGTTCTTCCTCTCTTGTAGATTCTAGAGATTGGCTGTATTATAAGCTGGTTCTCCAGGTTAAAGGACAGTCCTGCTCTCCGTCCTGCCGCGCTATCAGTTTACCTCCACTCACTGCTTTTCTGTAACTATACCCAGTGAATCATATTCCTGTGGCTACAGGTTCACTTTTTCTAATATCGATTAGGCCGCGGGCTTTCAGACGTCAAACCATAGGTCACGCGGAATAGAAATAGAAGCGCAGCCTCTAGTTTTCCTCATAGGAAGTCTTTATGTGTGGGCACGTATGGATTTCCTGCGCTCCGAGCCTCACCGCAGGAATCTGCTGCTGGTGCAGTTTGCGCTTCTGTGAGGGATCTGATCCAATAATTAGTGACAGTCGACTGATGGTGGAAGAAAGAGACGGATTAGATGCTAGTGTGTGTACGGTCAGTCCGTCCAGTTACTGGTGTGTTCCAGTCTCACGCGCTAACCCTAACCATAACCATAGCCCTATCCCTAACCCTAACTATAACCCTAACTATAACCCTAACCATAACCCTAACCCTAACTATAACCCTAACTATAACCATAACCCTAACTATAACCCTAACCATAACCATAACTATAACCCTAACCATAACTATAACCCTAACCATAACACTAACTATAACTATAACCCTAACTATAACTATAACCTTAACCATAACTATAACACTAACCATAACCATAACTATAACCCTAACTATAACTATAACCATAACCCTAACTATAACCCTAACCATAACTATAACCCTAACCCTAACTATAACCCTAACTATAACCATAACTATAACCATAACCATAACCCTAACTATAACCATAACTATAACCATAACCCTAACCATAACCATAACTATAACCCTAACTATAACCATAACCCTAACCATAACCCTAACTATAACCATAATCCTAACCATAACCCTAACTATAACCCTAACCATAACCCTAACCATAACTATAACCCTAACTATAACCCTAACTATAACCCTAACCATATCCCTAACCCTAACTATAACCCTAACCCTAACTATAACCCTAACTATAACCCTAACCATAACCATAACTATAACCCTAACCCTAACTATAACCATAACTATAACCCTAACCCTAACTATAACCCTAACCCTAACTATAACCCTAACTATAACCCTAACCATAACCATAACTATAACCCTAACTATAACCCTAACTATAACCATAACTATAACCCTAACCCTAACTATAACCCTAACCATAACCATAACTATAACCCTAACCCTAACTATAACCCTAACTATAACCATAACTATAACCCTAACCCTAACTATAACCCTAACCATAACCATAACTATAACTATAACCCTAACCCGACACTCTCTAAATATAAATATGTGTGTGTATGATAAGTGTTTGTCTCACGCGATCAATACAAACTATATTCATAGTCATATGGGATACGGTAGTTCTAGGCACAATAAGTCAGCGCAGTCGTCTCCATTTCGTCTCCAACACGTAAGTCGTCTTACATGTTGTCTATTCGCTTTATTTACTACAACTGGTTTCACTGGAATTGACCCGCAATTCTGACTCATTGAAAAACAGGAAATATTAAAAGGACACGTCTGGCCAATGAGTGACGTGGTGTTGTCACATGACTGAATTTTGGTTCGATTCGGATGAGAGTGAAAAGTGTGTGTGAACAGGGACCAAAATGCAACAATGTATCTCACCATCAAATGAACGCAACCACAGGTGTGAATCTTAAACGGCCTTAATCACGGCCCTTTGCTCCAGAGAGTAAAACAATTGTAAAAAAAAAGTGGTCCTCTTAAGTTTCCTCTTAAGATGTTAACACATCGTTTCTCTCACAATCTTTCTCTCCGACAACGGAATCTGCTGCTGAGTGTTTCTCATTTCAATTAAATGATTAGTTATAACGCTCACAGTGCCAACATTACAATCCCGAAACTCAGATCAAGCTCATACAAGACTGACTTCGTATGTTTGTACGTGTGTGAAAGCAAGTCCTCCATGTTTCTCCATGTTTTCTCGAAGATCTTTTCTCCAAGATATTTTTTATTTTTTTTCGTTTATATTCTTTATCTTTATTTATTGTTTTACCATTGTGGCTGCTGCAAAATGTGCATGTCTCTTTGTTGAGACAAGTAAAGGTTTTCTTCTTGTTCGTCTTCTTTCCTCTTCAGAGTTTCTATAGTGTTTCTTTAATTGTTCTCTCACTAATGTAAGAAAAGAATGATGTGCTGCTGGGTGGAGATTGCATAATTTGTGGATGAAGAGAGCGTGTGGGCCGCAGGAAGCGTGGCATGGATAATAGATGAGTCTCCGAGCAGCAGAGTTTCACTGCAGCAGCGTGTTGGGATGCGGTCAGCGCTTCTGTCATGAGCGTCCCTCAACAAACCGCCACACGTCCCCTTCCTTTCCTTCGACAAACGCAGTTCCTGTCCACTATTTACACCGTGTCCCGTCTCAGATGGGCTCCAGCTCCCCGGGACCCAGAGACAGAGTAAGCGGTAGAACAACAATTTTCAAAAAGCACTTTTCACAGTTACAACCGTTACAAATCTCAAAGCCACTGTTTGAAAATGTAGAAATGAGTGCTGTCAAAGTTAACGCGTTAACGCACATGATTCATTTTAAGTGCTTAATTGCATCAATTTTTTTAACCGGGATTAATCACAGTCATTTTTTTACCTTCGCTTTAGCAACGTGCAATGAAGAGCCGTGCTGTGTCCAGGTGCGGCTCATTAAGATCAGCAGCTCACAGTCATTGAGTTCAGGTGTTGTCACTTAGACGCAAAGTGCTTAAGTGACACTGACCTACTTTTCTCCTCTCAGCAGCCACACAGACACACTTCCTTTTCAACTGCAAATACGCTGCTAAATTAAAAAAGTCGAAGCTTAAGTTTTGAGTGTAACCTAAAAAAACATGTACTTCAAACTTTCATTTGATGGATAACACACACATATATATATATATATAAGACCAAAATGTTCTTTTTTTGTATTTTATCTTGAAAAAAAGTGCGACTCGACCTCAGAGGGTTAAAGACAATACATTGTAAATTGAACAAAAAGTATACTAAATTATTTTACAGTATTTAAACGAGTGTTTATTTAGTGTTGAGTTTATATTAATTTACATATTACACATAAATATCCAATATTACAAGCTTCAGTCATTTAATCGCGATTAATTTGGTCAGGGAAGTGCGATGAACTAGTTCGTGGGTGTCACAAAACAGGACAAGGAACACGAAACTAGGTCACGAACAACAGAGACACAAACGTACAAAATAATAGTCCGGGTATCTTCAACATAAAAGTCCTCAATCGCTTGAGTCCATGACACATTCACTTTCTGAGTCCATGACACTTTCTGAAACAGATCAAACGGCGGTGACTCGTGTCTCTCTCTTCCGAGTCCGGCGGCATGAAAGTTTCAAAAGTGCCGGTAGGAGCGTTTGGTTCAGGAGCAGTTTGACTTGAAGTGTGACTGCTTCACTGACCCCATCCTGTATGTCAAGTGTTCTCCTGCACCAGATGCATGAAACGCGCTTGACTCAAACCCAAAGGGACGCTCCAGAAAAAGGCCGGCGGTGAATAATTCATGCAGCTCCTGACAGCATCACGCACCGACGAGTACGATGCATTTTGCATACTCCCATGGATCTGAATATCAACTCCTTAAATGAGATGTAAAAATAGAACTGCCATCACATCTGTAGGGCCGAGCATCATGTCCTTCTGGAGGAATGTGTTTGTCAGCTTCACCAGACGCAGTGTTGGAAGTCGACTTTAAATTCAAGCAGTTTGCGTGGGTTTTCTCCTCCCACAGTCCAGAAACATGCTTCAGTATTGGAGTCCTGAAAAGTCGCCTTAGTTGGGAGTGAGAGTGTGAATGTGTGTTTCTGTTTCCCGCTCTGTGATTGGTCGAACACCACTCCAGCTTCTCCGGAATTCGTAGTGGAAACGTTGTCAGAAAATGGAAAGATGGAAAAAATGAGGAAAAAAATTGTTCAACCTAACAGCAGGTGTTAATTTCATTGACGACATTTTTTACACAAAAATGCCTTTCATGACGACGTGATGCATTTCTAATTCTATTATTTTACTGTTTTTATTTACTCTTTCTATATTTGTTGAGGTTTCATTTTGACAATACATTTATTTGGATGTTAAGAAAAGTTCATGAAAATAAGTTCAAGAAAATTAAATGTTTTTCTAAATAAGTAAGATCTATATATTTTATATGTTCATAGTTAACTACAGTACATATTTAGATTTCTTAGACATAGCAACTCTGGTAAACATTTAGATTAAATAGCACTTATATTTTCGTCGACTAAATCTATACTGTAATTTACAAGAACTGTACAACAAACTACTGAATGATTGATTTGCACTTTTAATATAGTTTTAGTTAAAGAACGACTATCCTTTTTTTATTGTAATATTTATTGTATTAGTTTGTTATTAGTGTTATTTATTAAAGTATGTTATAGAATTTGTGTGTGTTTTGCTGCCGGACTTTCTGAATTTCTCCCTTTGAAGATCAATAAAGATTTACTACTACTACTACTACTACTACTACTATTTAGTCGACTAAAATCCGACTAAAACTGAAAAAAATTAAGATGACTAAATTGAGACTAAAACTAAACTGAGTTCTAGTCACAAGACCAAAACAAAGTTAAAAATCGTTGTCAAATCGACAGTGATATAAGGTTTGACCATCCACGAGTTAAAGGTTCTCCGATGTCCCGGTTAAGTGGTTTAACACGGTGAACATTCCACCCAGCGTTCCCAGTTTAGTGGAAAGGCCACACGACACGCCGGACTCGGGAACAATGAGGGAGGCGTGGCTTTAAAGGTTAACGTGTGACCTTCAGCTGTATGCAGAGGTCAGTCTGTCTGTCGTGACACGTTTATTACACACACTTATGATGCGGTTAACTCCTGCACGCCGGGAACAATACGCCATTCAGAATGTATTTAGCATCACACATGTGAACGCTACTGATCAATGGCTTTATTGTGCACTATGTCGTGTACAGTAAGCCATGTACAGTACGCTGGTGTCAGGCTTTTCTGTGTTGGGCGCATGAAGAATTATTTTTAATACTGATTCTTTAATGATGTGATACAAATGTGATTACTGATCAGCACAGATTGTAGTAAAGAAATTGATTCAATAAAGAAAAGAAAGGATATTTCGTATTAGTCAGCTCACAAGAGTCGACCTGTAACTCGTGCCATTCATTTAGTCGACTTTCACCTCATATTAATCCTCCTGTTACGTTCGTTTCAGAGCAACATCAATAATGTTCGCAGGTCAATTTGACCCGGGGGACTTTTATTATGCATATGAGTGTCATAAACTACAAAGTTCCTCAAGACAGTGTGTGTGTGTGTGTGTGTGTGTGTGTGTGTGTGCGAGAGAGAGAGAGAGAGAGAGTGTGTGTGTGTGTGTGTGTGTGTGTGTGTGTGTGTGAGTGTAAGACAGTGGTGTATTATGTCTCATTTTTGCAAAAATACAATAGTATTTGATCTTTCTGACTCTTATTAGCTTCTATTTTGTCTGAAGAGTCAAATTAATCCGAACATTATCTTTGTAACAAAAGTGGTGTTACAAATGTGAACTGAATCATTATATATTTGTATATAATAATTATACCAAATAAGCCAAGCAAGAGAAGTTTCAAAGTGGAAAAAATACTTTTTATTATTTTTTAAACATCTTTAAACTTTGAAAATGGGTCAATTTGAGCTGATAGGAGGGTTAATAGGCACTTCCTGTAATGAGAGTTAAAACTTCATATTATCCTTTAACATTTGACTGGCTGTGCAGATGTCATGTAGCGGTACGGCACAGTTCATTGATATTGTCTGATTATGCCAACGTTTCACTCAGGAAAATGCTTGATTGATAAGCACTGTGAAGCCATTAGGTTTTTAACCGATAATTTAACCTTATGGTCGATGATGAAGGGTTGACTGGTGTTTCTTGACTTGGTGACGTCTGGTCTGTCACGTGACGGGCATTAAAACACAACGCGTGTCGTCCAGCTGTAAGTCCTGCCACAGGAACTCATTCTGTATTAAACCAGCGTCACACGTCACATGACCCGACAGAGCTGTGCTGTTAACCAGTCTAACTACACACACACCACCACTGGAGATGCTGGTTAGTCACATGCTGTTTGATGACGTCACATGACTGACAGTTAATGCTGAAAACAAGGCCTTGCTAATGGTTTGGTCTCTTTTTCTCTCTCTTTCTGTCTCTCTCGCCTACCTACATCTCTCTCTCTCTCTCTCTCTCTCTCTCTCTCTCTCTCTGTATGTCTGTCTCTCTCTCTTTCTCTGCCCCCCCCCCC
>MU204278.1:449747-487272 GCA_017309775.1 Paedocypris sp. Pulau Singkep
TGGCAGAGCGATGAGGGTAGTGAATCAAGCTGATGGTGCAGTAAAGGTCTGAGGAGGACGCACCCTGACTGGAATGCTGCCTTTGGATTTCCCAACACAGAAACACACGAGACGCAGTTTCACCTCGGCCCGTTTCTCCTTTTACCTCGTTTGAGGACGTGCGTGAAGAAAGCGCAGGGTTGCAAAAGAACAACTGGAGCGAGGGTTAGTCAGAGAGTTGCTCAAGCGGCGGCCAGAGCGTCTCCATACCTGTGGTTTTCGTTGTGGGGAGCGTGTGTGGTCATCATGTAAAAGGAGAGATCGGAAGCGTATTAGTGGAGAAATGTGAACGCGGCTGAGGTAAAGTGAAAGTGAAGGGAGCCGGAACACTGTCGTCTCTTCCATCCGGTCTTCCTCCTTCTGAGGCTTCGGATGAAAATGACATGCTGTTTTATCTCGGGGTGCGAAGGAGGACGTGTGTAATCAAATTTTAAATACAATTTTGCATGTACATTTTCAAGCGTTAACGTCCGGCTCTTTGAGGTGTGGGCTCCTCACTCTTCAGGTTCTTCAGGGTTCTTGGAGGTGAACACAGATATGGGTGAGAAGCTGAACCCGCACCTGCTGGACAGGAAGCTGCACCTGTGATGGCGGAAGTGAGGGAAGCCCCTCGGGATGAAGCTCCATCTGCTCCTGATTGAGCTCAGCTTCAGCTGGAACTGCTACCACTGTTGGAATGTCTCAGAGCTTCGGTGAGACGGACGAGCGTATTAAGTTCAAGGTCATTTGTGGGGCAATTTTCACAGTTACAAATGTGTGAAAAAATAAAAAAGATGTATTCATTTGTTGGTTGGTGTTAAGCTAATGGCTACGACTATGATCAGTGAGCAAGCACATATGCGACAGTGGCCAGGAAAACAAAAAACCTCTCGGACAGAAAGAGAGTAAAAAAAAAACTGAGGAGAACCCGCTCACTGGTGCCAGTCTCCTCTGGCATTCTAACACTACACAATCAGGTTGTTGGTTGACAAGAAACTACAAAAGTCAGTTGTTCCGCGCCATTTTGACCTTGGTTTTTATTTTGCATATTATATCTTGTATTTTTGTCTCTTTATTGTATTTTTCTGATTATTTATTCATATTTTATTAAATCTCTACTTTTATCGTAATTTATTGCTTTTATCTTTTTATTGTATTTCTATTAGAACCCCCCCCCCCCCATGTTGACACGCCGGACGATTGTAACATACATTTCACTACACGTTGTTGCAAAATAATGTGTATCTGACCAATAAAATTTGAATTTGAAACATTAAAGCATTAGAATTACACGGAGTGCAAGAGTTTAATGAAGTGCATGTGTGATTCGGTTCCGGGATACAAGACTAGGCAGCCTTACTATACGATTATATTAACTTATTAGATATGTTATTATTACAGGTCAAAATGCCTTCAGAACACAGCATCTTCCTTCTCGCCATGCTTATGTGCGCAATGTCTCTCGATTACAAGTCGCCTGTGAGGAAACACTGTTTTACTAAATTTGGATCGTGGTCTTTGTCCAGGTTCTTACGTCCAAGCCAGGCTGTAGAGTTTGTCACATTGCTTAAACATCATCCAATTCTCCACTTCCACAAATGTCTCAGCAAGTCCCAATTTCAGATCTGGACGTAGATTGTTCCTCTGCTGGACGCCACGACAAGCTTCTACACGTGATTGCTGGGTTCTCTCCACTTTGCATGACTGTGATATACAACATCTCAGGAGGGTAAAACTCATTCTCACCGAGGGTCGTAGACAGCATAGCATGTCACTTATACATGTAACTAAATGTAATGTAACATAAATGTAACTACTCCTTGATGTTAAGCAACTCATTATTTATTATAACCTCTTAAAGTGACATTTGTAGTTGCGTAGAACACTCAAGTTTGCTTGTTGCTCTGACATAAATCCTTTTAAATGTTCTCAGGTTATGAAAACACACATAACTCCATTAATGAAGGATCAAACTGTCCAAGTGAATAAAGAAAAATAACATAAAACTGTGGAAACACTGCAAAGGAATTGTGAGAAATGTAGTTTTTGGTCAACACACGCTCTTGATTTATTTTTTGGTGTTTATTTCTAGACACTCAAAACTTTTAAAGCTCTCGCGGGCCACAGAAAGTGACATGGCGAGCCACATCTGGCCCCCGGGTCTTGAGTTTGACACGTCTTCTATAATCTATTTGTGAGTTCGATCTCACAAATAGTGAGAGATAGTGAACTGTGTGTGTGTGTGTGAGGCGCTTCTCTCGCTCACTAGGTTTTCTTTTTAGTTGCCAAAGCAGTTGTAGAACCAAAGCAGTGTCACTATCAAATGAGCCCGACAGCGGCCTGATAAAAACTCACTCTGCCAGGGAGAAAAACAAGAGTCTTGGCCGGGCTGGGCACACTGATGTAGGCCTGGCATCTCACGCTCCAGGATCTGAAGGTTCTCGCTGCTCTCCTTGGCAGACGCATCACTCGCCTTCACACGGGCAGAAGACCCAAACGCCTCACAGCTCCAACGTCCAAAACCCGTTCCTTCCCACTGGCTGTTAGTCTGGAGCCGGAGTTATGTCAACTTCCTGGAGATATCTGAAGACGCTTCGCTGGCCAACATCTCCTCCAACTTCACATGTTTGCACAAGAGTTTTGAGGCAAACCGCAGGCAACACGTTAGACTCGCAGCTCCTGTAAACAAAGAGAGCGGGATGAAATGAAAGCGTGATGGAGTGATGGAGCGGAGGTAGAGTTTGTTATGTGACCACACTCACTCTCTCTCTGACACACTCTCTCTCTCTCTCTGACACACACACACACACTCTCTCTCTCTCTCACTCTCTGACACACACACACACTCTCACTCTCTCTCTCACTCTCTCTGACACACACACACACACACACACACTCTCTCTCTCTCTCTCTCACTCTCTGACACACACACACACACACACACACATACAGAGTGATGAAGCGCTGTGATTTGTCTGCTCCCCTGTAATGAGTAAATGAAGATGTTTGTTTCTGGGAACAATCGAGCGGATTGGCTCTTTTCCGCCGCTGACTTCACACACACACACACACACACACTCCGGGTCCGCAGACCCTCTTTTCAAATCATTCCACTCGTTTCTGTGTGAGCTTTTAAGATTTGCAAGCATTCCCTCCAGAATTCATGAATCATTTAATCCCGGTATCGCCGCCTCTCCTGTACGAACATCTTGCTTTAGGTGCTTTTATTCCTTGTAGTAAAACATTAATGCGGTATCCTCTATATATTCAAGTTCAGGCATCAATATTTCCTTCTTTAAATACTTAATGCACAGCCTACTTCATGTCTTTCAACTTTTAAACATGAAGCGGGGAAAAGTCTGGGGCTCAGATGTCTAACTCGCTGAAATACTTTCATGCTAAGGATCAGATATCGAGTATAATCATGTGTATAATCACATATCTGGAGAAGAAATAGCCTCGTCACCTGCAGAGTGAAGATTCCCTCTGACACCATCCGCTGGCTTTCGGGCTGTTTGAAGAAAGACTGGTGGTACTGGTGGCAGAGACGCTGAGGAAACCAGTCACACCATCGTCTTCACCGGGACTCGGGCCGAAGAACGAAGACGAAAAAGCCTGGGCCACGCAAAGTGTGTGTGTGTGTGTGTGTGTGTGTGTGTGTGGCTACAATTATATACATCTGTGTTTAGAACTAAGACAGCTGTGGCCTAGAGTTAAACCTGTCACTCGTGTGTGTGTGTGTGTGTGCGTGTGTGTGTGTGTGTGTGTGAGGCTGACCACTGCTGTGGTGTGTGCAAGTGATTGTGTGTGTGACCCACCATAAACCATGAGGAACCTTAACACACACACACACACACACACACACACACACACACACACACACACACACACAAAGGCAAAGACATAACACTCTCCAGGGACATGCTTTCATATTGTTAATTCTGTTAATTATTAAAAATTTTTGTAAAAACAAAAAATGAAGAAAAAAAAAAAAATAGCACAACTGAACCAAAAAAGGCTCAATTCAAATATTCCTTATATCATTGTATATTCACAAAATTGTGTATTATTCCTTCTATTTTGTTCAGAGGAGCATCAATTCTGACTCTTTTTAGCTTCTATTTTGTCTGAAGGGTCAAATTGACCCGAACATTATCTCTGTAACGGTCGTTACAAATATATGAATAGAATCATTTTTTGTTTATAAGTAGATTACTCTAAAAAAGACAAGCAGGAGAAGTTTCAAAGTGAAAAATTTCTTTTAAACATTTTATTAAACTTTTAACACGGGTCAAAACAGTATCTTAGTAATGTAAACATGTAGCGTGGTGTTACACGTATGTCAACTGAATCATTATATTTTTTGTATGATAATTACATCAAATAAACCAAGCAGAAGTTTCAAAGTGAAAAAATACTTGAATTTTTAAAAAACATTTTAAAACTTAAAATTCTACTACACATAGAAGAAGGTTTGAAATGCTCGTTAGTCAAGTTAAATCACCTATAATAAAAGACAAAAGTGTGCAAAGGTTTAGAGCTGTTTAGAGCAGCATCCATCCTGTCCTCATCAGATTCGGGGAGATTACACAGTGTGATGCGCTGTGGCTCTCAGACACAGGTAGTGCCCGCGGCGGATGCTGGTGATGACAGCTTTCACCTGGCACGCGTCACAGCCTGGCACACCACCTGAGGCCGGCGCTCCTGGATCGCTTACTCTTGTCTCACTGGCTCTGGCTTCTTCTGGCTCGCTCTGTGTCTGATCTAATGTGACATCCTGAGGGAAACGCCGGCACGCTGTTACGTCTGCTCTATTACCGGCCCAGTGCCTCCAGTCTGTGTGTGTGTGTGTGTGTTCACTTAACACGCTTGTCTTGAATTTATATTACAGTTACATGTTTTACATTAAATATTTGATATCATGTATTAGCATAATTAATTGCATAAAATAAAATTAATTTATTGCATTTTTGTATTCATGTATTTAACAGAGTGCTTTATCCAGAGTGACTTGGTTTTAATCAATGGTCAGCGTAACGCTCTCTGGGAGTAAATTAAATATGTGATCGTAATCTAATAGTGTCATTAAATAAAAACGTATTACACTGTTAATGTCTAGATCAGGGGTGGGCAAACTTTTTGATTCGCGGGTCACATTGTGTTCTAACTTAAAAAAGTGAATAAAGGGGCCGGACAAGCGGCTGTCAATCACATTCTCACCAGCCTATCAGAGTAAGGGTGTCTTACCCCACGTCAAGCTGGTGACAGAAGTCCAAGTGAAAAAAAAGAAAAGAAATGGACGAGAAAATCTGAAGCGGGAAAACATTTTCAAACAAAAACGTGAACATTTTTGTTTGTTTCTGTGTGTTTTGTTTGTGTATGTTTAAATGTGATATTTTTGGCATCTGATTCCATAGACTGACAGTATAAAATAAATGTTAAAAAATTATTTTACATACATTTTGTGCTAATGGTTCCGCTTTTTAAAATGTGTTACTTAAAAAGAAACCCTCCATAACAGATTAACTGAATTTACATTAAAAAAAAAATCTGACTTTCATTTAATTTTTACAAGTTCAGCGGACCGGTTTAAAACATTTAACGGGCCGCATGTGCGTAGTTTACACACACCTGATCTAGACCCATTAGAAGTCTCAAATTTGAGGCCTGGTCAGGAATTCTCAATGGGTCCCGCTCTTTGATTGGTTAGCCACCAATACAGGAGGCGTGTCCTGCTTCAGCTCCAAGTCACCCAGAAATTGTAATACTTGCGTAATTTCACCCTAATTGTATAATTGTATAAATGTATTTTTTTTGCATTCTGTGTAAAACTTCCACAACGCACACACCCACACACACACACACACACACTTGCATTTAAATCATAGTATCTGTATATGTCCCACCATTGTTTTACACATAGCCAAAGGTCCCCATAAGTGAGCACAGGATCCAGCTTTAATATAAAACCTAGTATTCGAGGCTCCACTTGGACTTAAACACGCAGCACTTGGAGTGTAAATTAATAACGGTGAATAATGATTTGTAATTTAAGTTTAACGTTGTCACTTGGACACACATTGACACCTAAAATCCTTTCTTGTGGAGAAAAGAAGACATCAAACCGTACGTCTGGTTCCTGAGGTCATTGCCTGAGGAGAACAGATACTCTACTACACACCTACTCACTGCTCCGCTATGGATGAGGCCTCCGACCTTTCTAGTTAAGCAATATTTTACATTTGAAGAGCAAAATGTGACAAAGTTATAAAGGAAACATTGTGTGTGTGTGTGTGTGTGTGTGTGTGTGTGTGTGTGTGTGTGTGTGACTAGATGGGTTAAATGTGGCGCTCAAATTTCCACACTTCCTTCCTTCCTAGTACTTGTAACTACTTTACACTGCATTACACATAAAAACGAAACTAACCTCATTCTTCCCTTGGAGAACAAAGCCATAATCTCGTTGTTACGAATGATGAAAAAAAAAATCCAATTCATTGTAGCTGTAAAAAATGTGAATCGAAAAACGAAATACACCGAAATGATCATCACTGAACGTAACGGCTCGTGTCTTAGGAAACACGTGGAATCCTGTTGGTTTATTAAATGAGTCTCGATGTGAGGTCCTCAATATCCAGAGGTATTTAACAATATTATCATTTGGCACATAACACCTTCCCAGTTCACTTCCTTTCAAAGAGAATAAAGTGGCCGATATTTAAACAACATCTTCCTGCAGAGAGACGTCCATATGTTCTGGAGCAGGTCTGCATAACCTCATTTGTAGCTGCTTGTCCTGCTCCTTTATGAATAATTCAAGAGCGCCGACAGCAAAAGTGCCGTGTGTTTGTGTGAATGTGAGTGTGTTGTATGCGTGGAGGAAACACTCCGTCTGAGGAACCCTTGCCCCAACTTAGAGACCTCCAACTGTGCTGCTGAGCACCACTGAATCACAGCAGATGAAAGTCAAGAGTGTGTGTGTGTGTGTGTGTGTGTGTGTGTCTGAGATCCGACATTGAAGATACGCTCTTGCCTTGAGCAAAGTTCTTCCTCTCTTCTCGAACGCAACCAAATCCTCACGAGAACGTCATATTCAAATAATGAATACAAAACAATTGTGCTTGGCAGATAGCATAAACACCAGCAAAATAAAAAAACCAGCAAAAAAAAAAACAATCAATAATTGATCTCGCAATTATATCTTGACTTATGACAAAAGGAATAATCCAGTTGGAGGGAGAATGCGGGTGGTGGTTGGAGTCAAAGCCAAACGTGTTTAAAAGGTGTTAGATGTTAGGTGTGGAGGTCAAACACTGCAACTTTCTGGTGACCTCAGCGCTTTCCTTGGGCTTTTGACCTTTCAAGATGAACCAGAGAACTGCTTCAGCTCATTAGGGACCTCAAATCTGAGTAAATCTGCTTGCCCAATCGATAGCAGCGAAAACAAGTGGCTCAAAAACACACAGAAAAAGATTCTTGTTAGCGCACAAAACCGAGACCTTGGGCAGTGGAACATGAAGAGCGGGCCAAAGCGTTCCCAAACCAGACGCCCGACAACTCTTATGGACAAACAAAAGCCAAAGTTTCTCTAAGAGACACTGAACACCGTCCAGACGCTTTATTGTTCACTAGTTAATGAAGGACACCACACTTTTTGAACAGATTGGAAAACTTGAGCAAAAGGTTTTTTGTTACTTTACTTAAGTATGTGTTTTGCTATTTGTACTGAGTATCAAAAATAAAAGCAACTTTTACTCTCTACTCCACTACATTAGTGATTGAGTATCTGTACTCTTTACTCCACTACATTTGTGATTGAGTATCTGTGCTCTTTACTCCACTACATTAGTGATTGAGTATCTGTACTCTTTACTCCACTACATTAGTGATTGGGTATCTGTACTCTTTACTCCACTACATTAGTGATTGGGTATCTGTACTCTTTACTCCACTACATTAGTGATTGAGTATCTGTACTCTTTACTCCACTACATTTGTGATTGAGTATCTGTACTCTTTACTCCACTACATTTGTGATTGAGTATCTGTACTCTTTACTCCACTACATTTGTGATTGAGTATCTGTACTCTTTACTCCACTACATTTGTGAATGAGTATCTGTACTCTTTACTCTACTACATTTGTGAATGTGTATCTGTACTCTTTACTCCACTACCACTGAGCTAGACCACTGATTTTCTGAATTATTTGAATTAGAACAATCAATTTATTACAATGTATATAATTTTATTTGAATAATTTTATTTCTTTTCCCACTTTGACTGAAAATGAATTTTTGTTCTTTTTATCTACTTTGTTCAACCATTTTTATGAATAGAGTTCATATGAATAGAGTTTGTTCTCACATTTCTTGGTGGGTTTTTATTTTGCTGTTGTTGCCTAAATTCAGTACAGAGCAAAATACTCAAGTTCTTTCAAAATTGGGTACGCTGCTACCTTGACTCAAGTCTTTTTGAAATCGGTGACTTGTTACATTTTCACAACAATCATCAGTACTTTTACTCAAGTACACCTCTGGTCATCAGCCTGAAAGCCAAACCCTCTGAAGGAGACGGGGTCGATCACAAGAGTGGCATTGTGAGCCAAAGGAGAGACGGCCATTGTTCCTGGGCCTCGCCTGCCACAGCTGTGCACGAGCCGGAGCCTTGACCAATCACAGCGCGGATCAGTGCGGAGGCTGCGAGGGACGGTCCACGGGTGTCACGCTCAAAGAAGCCCAGTGTCTGTCCAGCCCCAAGCCACCGGCCACACTCATCACTCAAGGGGACGTTTTTACTGGTTTCCCAACACGGGGAGGAATAAAAGAGACGAGGGGGGGGGGGAAGTTGAGAAATGGATGTTACAAATAACTCAACTTTACTTAGAAAGAAGCTAAAAAGCAACTGGAGTCGGACACAGTGCTGCACACAGTCAGTGCAATGAGATTTAAAACAGTACTTTAGAAAACCAGTGGTGTAAAGTACTTGAGTAAACTTTAGTAAACTTTTTACATTTTGTAAATATACAGCATGTATAAGGGAAAAGCCGAAAGAGAAGTAGTAGTATACATATGTATAATACAAATGATTCTAAAAAAAAAAAAAAAAGTACAACGAACGCGTAAAGAAACTGAAACACTAAGAATGGTATTTGTACTTGTATTAGTACTTGTACTTTATTGATTGCGTGAATTCATTGGGACTGCGTGAATTTAAAAGTTGCTTATATTTTTGGTACTCAACACAAGTACAAAGTAGCCAAAAAATACCAAAAATATTTACGAAATGTACAGAAATTCCTAAAGTGTACTCAAGACAAAAAACTAGACAAAACTAGAATCAGGACTAGAACTAGAAACAAGACTAGACAGGGCGAGATCACGAGGCTAGAGTGACAGGGTACACATCTGACAAACTGGTGAGGACCGCTAAATACAAGACATAATGACGACAACGAGCGGCAGCTGGACAGGGTAACGAGACAATTAACGTGATGAAGAGTGAATAACCCAAAACACCTGGAGACATTTAACACCATAGGGGAAGCCTGAGAAGATGACAGTACCAACAATAACAAAACACACGTGGGGGAAACCAGGAAGTAAACAGAGCAACAGAGTCTGACAGAGAGGGAGTGACACAATTACAAAATAAAGGTGACAAAATAAAAGTTCACATGAAACACGAATTAGAGTCCGTGACACAATTTATGTTTTATTTTTTCAATGTATTTATTATTTCTCATTTTATTTGTATCAAATTTGTACATCAGCAATGTGCAATATTTTTTTATTCATATTCTTTATCTTTATTTATTGTTTACCATTGTGGCTGCTGCAAAATGTAAATGTCTCATTGTTGGGACAAATAAAGGTTTTCTTCTTTTTCTTCTTCTACAAATTGTCTTGTTTGTAAAAGTTTTGTGTGTGTGTCTGTGTGTGTGTGTGTGTGTGTGCCTGTGTGCGTGTGTAGTGGTACACTAATTAATCACAAATTAATTATATTAAATTAAATATGCATTTTAAAGCTATGTTGCATAAAGTGTTTTCATAACACTCCAATTGTACTGTATTAATGAATTACTTGAAAAATGAAAAATAATAACACCGTTATTTAAATGTGTGCTTATTTATTAAAAAAGTCGCGCATCATATTACCATACAGCAAACTCAAATAGTTTGCTCGCACCACGCGTCTAGTCAAAAGAGAAGCACAGAAATGGCTGGAGATTCAACTCCGATGAGAAGAAAGTAGAAGCAGCCGGGAATCAACAGGCCGATGCGTCTGGCGAGTCAGTGAACTGGAAGCGGATGAAGATGGTGTCTGCGGGACATTGGCACCAGCACGCCCTGTGATCCGGCCAGTAAAGGCGCGGCAGGGCGGGTTAAACGCAGCATCTTCTCCCCCGGCGAGACCCGTGATACTGTGATGCTGTAGGAAAGGCCCCGCTCCAGCCTCGGTCCTGCTGCTATAATGCGCTGAATTACCCCGTCTTGTGATTCGCTCTTGAGCTAAAACTAGTCAAAAGTCTAGTTCATGAAGTCAGAACACATATCCGTCTGGTGGAAGGAAGCAGAGGAGGACAGAAGGAGGTTAGAAGCTGCGCTCGTGGTCACAGCTCCCGCACGATTATCTTCTCCAATTCGGCCTTTTGTGTTGCTTTTGATTAGAATCAAGTTAGAACTGCGAACGTTTGACAACAGCATCGAAAACCTTTCAATATTCACTATCTCTCCCCTGTCTGTTGTCCTCATTGTTTGTAATGATCACTCTTTATAACGAATTATAGCTTTAATTATATCTCATTATAACTCACTGAGTCACTTTTAGACAACCGGACACGTTAAACTTTTCTGGAGTCACTTTTTGTACATTTTTGTATTTTACTCACTTCTACGTTATTTAATCGTATTTTTTGTCTTGGAAATGTTGTATTTGTATTCCTATTTCATAGTATATCCTTGAATATTGTTTGGAAATGTTGTATTTGTATTCATATTTCATTGTCTATCCTTATATATTGTTTTTATCGTATTTCTATTCTTATCCTTTTATTGTATTTCCCCTTGCACATTTCGGGTTACATTTTTATCTGTATATCTTGCTTTTATTGTATTTGCTATTTATTTATTTTTTTTATTGCATTTCCCCCTTTGCACATTTTGTTGTATCTCCCTCATCCCTGTTTAAATGCTGGAATGATCAAAAACACATTTCACTTGAGACATGTTGTACCACGTATAAGACCATGTTAGAGCAACAAGCAAACAGGTTTTCTACGCAACAGCAATTGTCACTTGATTAAGTTATAATAAATCATGAGTTGTTTAACATTAAGGAGTAGTTACATTTATTTCACATTACATTAGTTACATTTATAAGTGACATTCGGCCCTTTGAGGACAGACATTATGCTGATGTGGCCCTCGGTGACAATGAGTTACCAAAAAATTGGTTAACCAACGTAACCAGCAACAAACCCGACTAGTTACAGAAGGATTACTGTGCCTCTCCCTCGGCTGATGGTTTCAGGAGCGTCTGGAGCCGCTCATCTGCTCAACAGGAAGTGGGACTGTCCACCAGGCCTTAAACAGCCTCTCCGTTGTGATCTCCGCTTCTCGGACCATGCGACAGACAGAGAAGAAGAAAAAAACAGCTGGACATAAAGTCAGAGTGTGAGCGAAGGTTTGCGTGTCTCCACAAGTCACACAGATAATAGTGGCATTTTCCAGCCCCTGAAGACTTTGGCACTTTGGCTAAGAGAAGGCGAGGAATGGCGGGGCGCGTTATGAATGTGCGCTTGATTTCATACGCCGCGGGCACAGTGGGCCGCTTGTTGTGGCGATGCCCAGATGTGCACCGCCTCAAAGACACCCTGTTAATGCTGCTGTGTGAGGAGACAGTGCCGGGCCCTATCCTCACCTCACACCTCAGAACGCAGCAGTACCAGGCGCAGCAGAAGTGAGAAGGGACGCTTGAATCCTCCCAGTGTTTGTGTGGTGAAAGCAGCCCAGATGCACACGGACACGGCTTCTTCTGTACGGGACGGCGTGTAGAGCAGGCGTGTCACACTCCTTTCACATCGTGGGCCACATCATGAGATGTCAAGCGGGCCGGAGCGTTAGAATTATACCATACTCGACTATTAATCACCAAAATATCATGTCTTTCCTTTGATTGGTTTGCGATATTTAAAGAAGAGACGTCGGTTAAAGTTCCTACGGATACATTTATTTTTCATAATGTTTTCAAGAATATGATAAAGTTGATTCAGAAAGATAAAAGGCTCCAGACTATTTCTGGAATGTTTTTAAAAGATTCTTTTAAGGTTATTAAGAATTTTAAGAAGTAATTACGTTACTTTTCAGACGCAATTATTAGAAAAGTAATTTAATTACTAAACTGTAAAGTAAAGTAAATAAGTAATTAGTAATTAGTTACTTTTTTAAAGTAACTTACCTAACACTTTATATATATCACATTTAACACCACCAAGGTGGACCAAAGTGAATGCGGAGAATGCATAAGTAAAACACAGTAAAAAGTAGTACGTTAAGAGACAGTGCCTAAAATTACACATCAAAAGCAGGAAGAACAAATGAGTTTTGAGTCTGGATTTGAAGATGGAGACAGAGGAGGCAGACTTTATATGAGGGGGGAGGAGAGTTATCCACAGGTTTGAACCAACAAGAGCGAAGGAACGATCGCCATGATTTTTAAGTCAACACCTAGGGGTTTTGAGAAGCCTTTGGTCATTTGATCGTAAAGTCCTACTAATGCTAGCGATGTCAAGCGGGCCAGACCATTAGAATTATACCATACGCTGCTAAAAATGACCCAAATATCATGTCTTTCCTTTGCTTGGTGTAAAGAGGCACAAGAATCTCTCGTTCGCCGCCTGTCTGGTGGAACTGTTACTTGTTCCTGTGAGAAAGTCTGCAACCTTCTCAACGTTTAAAAAAGCACTAAAAACTGAGCTCTTTCACCAGCACTTTAACACTGATTAACCCAAAAAATAATTAGTCTTGTGTTCTCTGACTGTAAAGCTGTAAAGCTGTTCTCTTTTTCAACTTTTCTCCCTTCGTATAACGACATTTTGGCTAATGATGGTGTAGCAGAGAGGTAGAAAAGTTTCAATTATTAGTAACAACATGGTAACAAGCAGTAGATGACGTCTGTCTGTCTGTCTGTCTCAGTGATACGGCCCGACAGAATCCCGGCCGATAATCCATCACTTGCAGATAAATTAAAATATTATTTCCATGTCTATTATGCATTGACGTCCTCTTAGTTTCAGCGATTTTGGTAATAATTGTGTCAAAAGACTTCTGCTATAATGGCTCTGCACTGTTATCTTTCTCTCTCTGGTGCAAAAGCTCTCAAGTACGGACCCGGAGGAATGGTAGATCTCTGACACTCTGTGTCTTGTGTTGACAATTTTTAGCCAGATGTGACAAAGCAACAGTACATGCGTCAGTACTGGGACGGGTTTCTTCTGGTCCATACCTTGAGTCACAAGAAACCGAAAGGCGCCAATAAAATGCGCAGTTGGTCATCTCTTCCGGTCAGGTGACCTCTGATGAGGCTTCAAGCTTCTCAATGAGAACTTCACGACTTGTAGTCCAAGTGGAGAACAAACTGTTTGGTCACAATCAAGACTAACATTACTCATCAGGATTCTAGATTTAAGAATACAGAAAATCTACTGCGAATATAAGGAGAATGAAATGTTTTCATGTTTTTTACATAATAGCATAAGGAATGCGGAACAATTCTAGTCTAACTGGTTCCCCCGCTCCTACTGAGTGAATTATAATATTCAATTTATATATTTATCTGTATATGAGTTGCAGTTGCTAGTAATCCTACATGGCCCTGCCTTCAGTGTTCTTTTGGTCTACACTTATATTTGCAGAAAAAGATGAAAAAAGGATGAATTCATGAAGCTAGAATTATTTCCCGCAGGAACGTCTTCGTTTCTTTACCTCAATTACCACAATCCATCCACCCAGAAACAGTTTTTAAGAGAAAGGAGGAAGAGAATAGAGCTTCGGCAAACACTTGTCTGCAAATTGAGCGAGACGCACCTGACAGTGAAGCCCAGAGCGCTCCCACCGTGCCACCGCAGCAGTCAAGTCCTCCTTTCATGAGCGTTATTGATTTCCGGCTCCTGTGAGGAGGAACATCTTTCTCCCTCCAGGTGTGACTGAATGCTTTTGTGTCCGCAATGATTCTCGCCTGGCACACCTTCACAAATGAAAGCTAAGTGGGCAGTGCGGGTCATTTAAATGGGGCGTACCCTGCTGCTCCGATCAATGCGCTCAACCAGACTTATCAATACTCACTGTCACCTAGTCGCTGTGAGCGGAAACATGTTGGCCTCAACACAAAAGCAACAAAATACTCTTTTCACTATCTGTGCGAACTTAAAAATCACAAATTATTCTTTTATTTTTGTGAGAAACAGCACCTGCTACTGAAACTCCGGTAGTAAAGTTGAATAGACTCGCGGAATAGACTTTGAATAGACTTAAACGTAATTGAGCTAATTATTGTTTTCAATTTAAGATGTTGTTTTAGAAAAAATTCAAATAAAATAAATTACTGCCAAATTTTTCTTTGGCCACCTCAGTGTTTTTGAAAAGTCTTCACACTGTCCCTTCCTTGGAACTTGACACGACCAAAATGATGGACGAAAACCAATAAAGCCTGTGCATAAATACCATATTTACGTGACTAGAAGCAATTTTTCAGGCACAAAATAATAATAAAAAAGAACATGTATAGATGTTTCAAGTTCAAATACGCTAATATTCTCTTAACAACATATTTTTTCTTTATTTTACAAACCTAACTTGTGACGTATCATTTTTCTATCGTTTTACTTGAATAAATGTCAACAATAAGTCGATTCTAGTGGTCAGGACTTTTCCCAAGATCCTTTGCTCTCCAGTCAATGGGGGCTTATATTTACGCGCATATTTGAAATCGTAGATTATAAGTATCCCCCAAGTTTTTGAGCGTTGAAATTCGAATAAAAGGGTGCTTATATTTGCGTAAATACGGTAACAAAAAAAAAAACTATCAGAAAGTCAATTGTGTCATTCCATTGCAAGTCGGACTCAGCGTTTTAATACCTCACATCCAAGAGATAAGAAGGACCTTTATGGCTAAACTTTTTTTTCTTTACTTTTATGAATTATAGTGGACAAATATGACTGTTGTGAATACGCAGCGTGTACAAAGATAAAGAGGTATTGATGCACGACGAGGAGTCTTTCTCTGTCACACGCTGAAGCTGTAATATCTGACCGATCAATATCCACACACACACACACACACACACACACACACACACGCCACAGCCAAATACACTCCCACATCCTGAACCTTCTTCTTTATTCAGAATTGCATGCAAAAACGTTTCTCTTTAAGTTAAACGTAACGTATTGTTGAAACCTGGAATGGAAGTTACAAGGGTTTTTAATGCAACATGAAATGCTGAGCTTCATCTATTTGTTTGCCATTAGATTATTATAGACGCTATAAGTCTACAGTATAATGTCTAATAATACACAATTTAATAAATTCCTCAAAAATATATATCTTCCATTGTTATGAATGTGTTCAAAATTGCTGGCAGCTGCTTCTCATTTTATTAGCCGAAGTTCAGCCGGCTACAGTAAAGAGTCCAAACGCTCTTCCTCATTGATGGTTCCGAGCTGATGGTGGAGATGTACTGGTGACACTGAACAGAAGACACTCACTCTTGAAGTGCTGTAATTACATCCATTAGCAGTGCCGCATCTAACCTAGGCACGACCTTTCTCAATTAACTAGCGAGCGGCGATTACAGCTGATTAGCCTGACACTGAGCGTCTCTGAGTCTCTGGAGTCATTAACCAGTGGCATTTCTCCCAGCAGCATGAGCTCCAGCTCTCCAGGCCATGACAAAGGAGATTCAGGGGGTGTCAGGAGCTCGGCGGGGGCAGCGTGGACGGTGCGGCCAGTTAACAGAGCGGGCGATTCATGCCCTTCTTCTGCAAATGACACAAGTCTAAGGGCACTTGTAGATAACAACCTGAGCGTCATCAGAGAGCGCCATTGTCTGGGACTGTGGCTGAAATTAGCCAAGACCTTCTGGTCATGTGAACTGACCACAACTGCAAGAAAGGTTCAAGTGTTTGGGGGCTGAGTCTGTTTGCGAAAAATGCCGAGGCAAAGAATGGACAATGAGATTGAATTGCTGCGTGTTTCTTTAAAGAGGAAGTTAAAATGTATTACAGTGAACCCTCGTTTATCGCGGTAGATATGTTCCGCGCACGGCCGCGATAGCTGAAAACCCTCGAAGTACGGACACCATATAATTGCAAACGTATTTATGTGTCTCTCTTAGTTAACTTAGTTAACTTTTAACTTCTAGACACTGATTCATATGTTAAATTGTATTTTTATGTATTATTCTAACGTTCGCCTCGGTGAATGGTGAATTCGGTGAATTCGTTCACTCCTAAACGGCAATTTTAAAAACACAATGTTTCTCAATTTAGGAAATTAGCTACTTTTTCGTATTAAAGCCAATGAGAACAAGAACTGAAATGCAGAAACTAATCTACCGTGTAACAAGATCTTTTGTCTTGTAGTATATCAAGTTGTCGTACCAAGTAAAATTTTCTCTCCCCATTGGCAGATAACTTTACTCGATTAAAATTTTTTTACTCATTTTGTTTTGTATTTTTTCCACATGGATTTTTTGCAGTGAAGTGTCAGCTCCAGAGCAATCATTATCGTTTTTTAGTGGCATTTTCATTTTTGAAAATTTCAGGAAAATCTGCGAGATAGTCGCAATAAAAAAAATCCGCACAGAATGTCCGCGAGGGTTCACTGAATGTTCCCCATTATTTGTGCGGCCGATTCCCAACAAAGTTGTAGTTGTTGTACCTCCTGATATTTCAGAGAGAGAGAGAGCGAGTCGAAGACAACTGGTGTGGAGGCAAAATTCAATGGTATCTCTCAGGCCAACAAAGAGATAAGCACATAAGCAAAGTCTGCAGCCAAACGGTATCAAAGCCGGTGAATAGAATCCTCTATCATCTCTTCTCTAAACCGAGCTGACAACCTCCGGCAACGCTTTCCATTCAAGCTTAGCAGTAACATGCATTTCAATATCACTGAGTGGGTTGAATCCCGCTTTGATGTCTACCTAGCTCATACCTTGTGGGTAATCTAACCCTTTGGATTAAGTCATTTCTAAAACGTTTTCTCCCCTCCTCTCTTCCAGGGCCAAGATTGCCATCACTGCCTCCGTAATCTTTTGTAACAGAAGCTAATGCAGAAACACCTGCCACGCAAAGGCACATCCAGTCCTGCAGCCCTAAGCAGATTACGTCCCGCAATGCCAGGTATTTGAGGAATATTCATGTAGCTAAGTGCTTATGTAATGAGTCATAAAGCTACAGGCTAACCCCACACCCCCTAACCACTTCTCCCCTACTTGTTTTTGACTTGATCTCATCCCCGTAAATGACTGAGCCTGTGGGGCATTGTTTGGGTTGAGATCCCCGCTCCGTGCCAAGAAGTGGAATGGTGGAGCCTCGGGGTCTTGGAGACAAACAGAAAAAGGCAGCCTGTGACTTTCTGTTGTTTCGCTGCTGGTCTTGTGATGTGATGCTTGTTAAAAGCGTGATGTTTTGATAGCGACTGCACATGCTATTAATCATGGCGGGACAAATGACTTAAACAGAGTGTGTACAGCTCTTTGAGTGTGTGTGTGCGTGTGTGTGTGTGTGTGTCTGTGTGTGAGCTAATAAATATTTGGGCGGCACGGTGGTTCGCTTTGTGGACCCAGTTTGTTAGAGACTGTGAGTGTGTGTCTCACTCTTCTCATTGGCCAGCAAATAGCAATGGAACAATTGGTGTTTGCAATTGCGTTCAAGTTCATTTTTATAGCGGTTTTCTTAGTTCCAGAGCAGCGCAAATTTACTATGCGGAATTAGGGAAAAATGTCCTCAAAGAAGAAAAATGTCCGTGTTCATTTGCAAGTTTAGGAAAAAAGAATCAGCTAAAAAAGAGAAATGTCCATCGTTCATGTTTGTTCAGACTATGGGCTATGACCTGAAGAGTACGAAACCTCTCTGGTGGATGAGAGGAAAACACCAAGGGAGAACCTTAGGAGAATCTACTCTGAGATGCTAACATTATAAAGTCAATCTAACACCAAGGTTTGTGTGTGGTTGAGCAGGCAACCACGGATAATAACGGTGGTTATCAGAACAATTGAGGAACTTTTAATGCTCGTCCAAATAGCGAATGATATTTAATTCTGGGTAGACATAGTTACTCATATTAACAGAGTTGGTCCCTATGACAGACAGAAAAAGCAGTCGCCTTCAAGTGACATCACGACTGGTTCGCTCACAGCTGATTGTGTCATAGCTCCTCCCTCTAATGATGATTGGCAGAGCTCGCACAATCAAACGAGAGTTTCCGAGCACACTGAACTTTCACGTCTGCACTGTAAGCACAGGCACTAACGCAAATCACTTTGCTATTTGCATTTTTGCCTTCACTGTTTTCTCATTTAAATTGCCTTTATTTCTTTCTTTCTGTTTTTCTTCTGCTGTAAAACACAACAACTTTCCCTAGTGGGATTAATAAAGTCTATCTTGTCTTAAATCACAAACTTTTGCCAAATTGTGTTCGCTTCTCCTCAGCAATTCCGATCCCTTTGCCTGTCCTGTCTGTGGTTTCATAACAGGAGCAAAACCCCATTGATCAGACGCCGGATATTCAAATGCTACTATGGGATGTTAGAATTACAGCTCTGAGCTGTATACTAAATCTCAAGACATATCTCTCCGGCAAATCTGACACAGGAGGAGACAGAACTGAAGCAAAAGGAAATCTGGAACAAAAGTGAAGCCATCTTTTCAAACAACAGCCTGTGGCTTCCTTCTCTTGGCATCTTTCAACACATCTGATCCTTCTCTTTGTTTAAAGCCAGATCGTCTTTAAAAGTGGATTTATTTGTTTGAGGTTGTTTCTCTATTTATTTCTGTATTTACCAAGATCATCCAGTTCTGGGAAGAAAGGGAACGGTGGGTTTTGTCAAATCCTAGAAGGTTTCTTGGCAGGGCCACAAACACGAGTTGATGACTTACAGAAGACAGAGACGCTTCCGAACCCACGGCCGGATCACGGGCTGTTTTGAAGGATCTGCGTTCTCTGATCGAACCTGCCTCGGTATTACGTCTCAAGATTCGACGTGAACGCGGGCTCAGACGGACGATGTAAAAGCTCACCGGGAATCTAAAAACAATAACAGGATATCCTCCCAGATTTAAGAAAGCAGCAAGGTGGATCAGACGGAGGATCAAGGGAATAAACAGTGGAGCAGTGGAGCTGAGAGCCATTAGATCAGGCAGCTTTAATTACCTGATTACGGTGAGCTCCGGTCCACAGGACTAAACCAGCGGAAGAGATAACGTTCAGCTCCAGATCGACTCCACCTCACCTAATCTCAATCAGGTTTGCCATCAGCACAGCGGGGGACTCAGTTCCTGCTGAAGAAACTGGTGGTTTCTCAGCTATTTCTGGACGGATCAAACCTAATTTAGATAAGACGGCATGTTTTCAAGACCTTTTAATGTTGAGGACAGCCTTTGAAAGCAGAATGGACTGTTTAATAGGGATAATTACAGTTTTATACTTTCCCATGATAAATGCTAACAGATCGGGCTTTCGATCAGGTCAACAGAGAATCGCTTTGACATGCGCATGAGCTCTTCAACAAGCCTTTCTGTTGTGTAGTTCCACAAAAGTGTTTATTCAAGCTGTTTTGCAATAGGGAGTAGAAGCAGCCACACACACACACACACACACACACACACACACACACACACACACACACACAGTCTATGCGTAGGACAATGGTCATTTCCTACTTGTAGGTCATAGTCATGGTTATAGTCGTAGTCATTTTCTTAACACCAACGACCAATGAAAAAAAAATCTTCTGTTTTTTACATTTTCACACATGCTCTTTGAGACAGTTGAAATTGTGAAAAGCGCCGTACAAATACACTGAACTTGAACTTATTTCAGATGTAGATTTTCATGAAGGTGTGCTGGACTTTTCTCTCGTTTCCAATCGTTCCAAAAACCCTTTGGCCTGCTGGAAGCTTGTCAAACAAACCCAAGCGTTCCGTGATTCACACCCTTGAAATATTTTCGCTTCTCTGACGTTTACTCACAATTGTTTTCCAGTGTTGCTTGGATGTGCAGCCATCCTGTGTTGTTCTGTGATGGATAAGGACTCGGTGTCTCAACAAAAGGCATCTAGGAGATACGTGAGTTTTTGGGAGTCCTGCGACTGTGTTTGTTTGACCAATGGGTGTTGTCCTGATGATCTCAGCTCTGGTGGTTTACCGTCTGTTTTCCATTTTTGCTGCGTGTGATTTCGCTCAGGCTATTTCACTTCCTCATTTATGGTCTCCTCAAACCCTCCCGTGTGCACCATTCCCACCCTGCCTCCTTGGCAGTATACGAGTCCCAAGTACTGTCCGTCTCCCTTTTTTTTGTCCGATGTTTGCATCAATGATTCCCAACTTGGGTCTTTGCCGCTGACAGCAGTGACTGGTGAGAAGTTTGACACCAGCTCTGTGGGTTTGGAGTCTTTTGACAGAGGTCAGGATCTGCTGAATCGGTCAGATGTACAGTCTTCTGACAGGGTCTCTGTGGACCGGATCACCCAGGACATATTTGGAGCTTGTGTCTGGATGACACTGGTTTTACTGGCTTAACTACGTGTAAGCGCATAGAGACTCACTTCTGGATCTTTATACATTAGTTGAATATTATGTGCATTTGATATGATTTTTTTTTGACAATGGTTGAAGTCAGTGGTCAGTAGCCACCAGATCCCCTCACACATACAGACATTCCCGGCAAAATACCGCTATATTGCCTGCAGGCACTTACGTGTGAACAAACAAATGCCGGGAATATATGTAGCGTAATACCTATATATTTTTCTTTTTCTTTATTTGTTTCTGTACACTATATGTTCACTGTTTTCCCTTTATTTTGTCATTGCTACTAGTGGCTGTTCCGGCAATTGAATTTCCCCACTGTGGGATCAATAAAGTTCATTCATTCATTCATTCATTCATTCATATATGTAACGTAATATGTAATACCTGTAACGTTCCTCGTAAATTACTGGCATTCTGTCCTGTGTGAAAGCGGAACGAAGATTGCCGGATTAAGGACGCAGAAGTACGCGCTGACTCCACCCACTGCTCTGAGCCAATCAGAACATTCTGCTGAGGGTCACACGCTCATTTCGCACTCACGCAGGTGCAGCCGTTTAAATGGTGTCGGCGGTTGATGATGTCACAGAATAGTCACTCCTCTCTGTTTACAGTAATCACTGTGGTAAATGTCCGACTGGAATGACAGTGAAATCAAAGCGCTTCTAAAACGCCGTGTGGATAGTTATTTTCCGGTAAAATGCAGGAAAGGCAGCGCTTGTGTGAACAGTCTTTACCGTTAAAGTTGTTCTGCCATTTTTCCCGCATTTTTCCAGGATTATCACTCAGGAGCCACTTCCAGCATCTCACACTAGAAACCCTGATGAACCTATTGAGATCTGTAAAAACATTAAAAACGTAGAAGAGCTGAGCTCACACCCCTAAAATCTAAAATATCTCAAATAAAACAATCCAAAGGAAATTCAAAATCATTTGTAGTCGATACAATTTTTGTGCGATGGACAATAAACAACAAATGCTTCAAATTCCCAGAGTATTTGGAGAATTTCCTGTGCCCACCCACCTTAAAGTGTCACGTGGGGCCGAGGAACAGAAGATGAGCGGGAAGGAGACTGTTTCTCTTTGGCAGAGTGACACAACTCTTGAAGAATGCTCAGGGAACGCTGCCAAGCAGAAGTTTCTGGAGTCTCTGTCCACGTCTCGGACCTTCTCACCACACCACCAGGGTTGAGCTGAAGCTTCCTTTGTTCCGCCAGACCAGGAGTGTCAAACTCATTTCACCGAGGGCCACATCAGCATAATGACTGGGTCACTAAGGGCCGGATGTCACTTATAAATGTAACTAAATGTAATGTAAAATAAATGTAGCTACTCCGAAATGTTAAACAACTCATTATTTATTATAACTTATTCAAGTGACGATTGCAGTTGCGTAGAAAACCCAAGTTTGCTTGTCGCTCTAACATGAGTCTTTTTAAATGTTGTCAGCTTATGAAAACACACATAACTCTGTTAATGAAGGATCAAACTGTCCAAGTGAAGAAAGAAAAACAACATGAAACTGTGGAAACACTGCCGCGGCTACTGTAGTAGAAAGGCATTGTGGGAAATGTAGTTTTTGGTCAACGCATGCTCTTCATTTATTTTTTGCTATTTATTTTCAGACACTCAGAACTTTTAAGCTCTCGCGGGCCACATAACATGTCATGGCGGGCCACATCTGGCCCCCGGGCCTTGAGATTGACACATGTGCCAGACAAATAGTGAACAGTGGATTGGTACTTCTGGCAAATGCTTTGAATGCTTTCTTTACATAAGAAGTAATGTGCATATTTAGGCCTGGACGAGTGTGTGGCTCAGACCGGTTCTACCCCTCAGACCCGCCGGCAAGCGTTAAGCGCCGCATGTTTTCCCGGCCGCGGGTATTTATCCACCACTCACGTTGCTCGGTCACTCTTGATGTCAGGAGTGGAGCTGGCAAAGCTGCCCGAGTGAAAAAAGCCTATTAGGGCCGGGAGTATTTTTATCTATCATATTGCATAAAGGAAAACAATGGTAAACAGGGAGACACATCTGTCCTGAGCTTATCTGCGTATTATGACGCACTTAAACAACATGCCTAATGCGCGCATCACCGGTGCCTGTTAAAACCTTCTGTAGCTGGACTTAGCGATACTTAGCAAAGGTCTACGTTTATAGGTCGCTTACCACCAGCATTTACTCTAAGCTTTATGGATTGACAGGTCATAGATTTCTGGCCTAGAGTTTTGTTTTCACTAATGGCTAACAGTGTTTGGCTCTGTCCGTTAAACATCGCCGCTCTGGGCTAAACTGTCAATACCCAAATGCCATCACTTTAAAAGCAGATCCGTCCGTCCGTCCGTCCGTCCATCGATATGATTGCACACTGATTGTTCTCGTGTCAGAAGATGCAAGATTTAGCACCGTGTTTGTGGACATGCATTTTAATTTTGACAAACGTGGCGTGTCTGCTGAGAGAGCGATTACATGTGCTTCAATCCTGATGGGAGAAAACCATCAAGTGGAGTGAATGACAGAGCGATGCTGGATTCATCCAGACGAGGGGCAGATTTTTACCGGACCACCAAATCCCAATTTAACCCTTGCCAACTTGGCACTTTTAAACTGCTGCTAAACCAGCTCCTTTAGCTGCCAAGAAGCTTTTTCTCGCCATTTCTTCTCATTCTCATCTATTACCGTAAATATGCGAATAGAAGCACCACTAGTTTCCGAATTTTCAACGCTCGAACACGTGGGCGGTGCTTATAATCGCCAATTTCAGATATGCAAATAAATATAACCCCCCCCCTTTTGTATTTCAAGTCATTGTATTTTTTATTTTTTATTTTTTTGTTCCTAAAAATTTAGCGGGGTGCTTATATTCGTGGAGTACTTAAATGTATGTAATGTAAAATAAATTTAATTTGAACTACCTTAATGTTAAATAACTCATTTTTTAATTATAACCTATTCAAGTGACAATTTTGCTTGTCGCTCTAACATAAATCCTTTACATTTTTGTCAGCTTATGAAAACAAACATAACTCTCTTAATGAAGGATCAAAGTTAAGGTTTGTTAAATAAAGAAAATATGATATGTTTAGGAGAATATTAACGTAATTGAACCAGAAACGTCTAAAACGAAAAGTTTTTTTTTTACCTGAGAAATATTTGCGGGGCGCTTATACTGGTGTAAATAACTAGTGATTGTTTAGCTCTGCTGGTGAACTAATAAACTGGATAAACGTGCCAGAACTCCTGCTCCAAATGAAGAAAACAACCTGAAACGAAAGGCTTAAGTCTGTCTGATCTCCTCTCCTTTCAACTGATATTCCAACCATCTTCATTTTCCTTTGCCAATGGTGAAACAAATGCTGCCGTTAAAGATTCCAGAAATCATCCATAATTAATTAGCCCTGCCTTCATTAACATACGACTCCCTTTAATGACGGAAGTGTTACATTTATTCGTACCAAATGGCAACTCTGCCTTTGATGATCTCAACAATTAGGGAACATCAAAGCCTAGGTTGTGCACACTTTCGGCCTCATTTACATAATTAAACTAACCTGTAGACAGAAAAAGATGAACATCTGTAATTGAAAATAAAATTATGCTAATGCCGCTTATAAAATAATTATGCACCTTGTACTCAATTAAAAATGTGTTTATTAACATAATTTTAAACATAACTAAGAAATTGGTTTAGCTTTCCTCTGTTGAAACAGTGACATTCCTTTTGGCAAGTTTAATTCCCGAGTCAAATATTTGCAGGAATGTAACAGCAACTCAAACCCTTCGTTACTTTATTAATAAACGTAGATCAGATACGTTGCGACCAATTTCATTGTGACAAATGTATTTTTAGTCAGTACCAAAAATTTGAGCAATAACAGTTATTATTATTTGTAACAAATTTGCGAACAACAACATGGAATTGAGTTTGGTCTGACTCCACCTTTTCCCCTCTTTTTGCAAGTATTAACATTAATTATTATTTATTTTATACAGTAATAATATAAATAAAAGGGAAAAAAACAATGACATGAAATCTCATTCAAATGAAATGAAACACCTACGGTGTTTCCTATCGGCAACCGCGGAACAGAAAAATACGAAAAGTAATGTATTTGCTTGATCGTGTCGCCTTTCGTTATAGGAAATAATTTTGTTAATAGAGTCGATATTTTATTGACAAAAACTTTCGTTAAATGGAATTTCTGTTAATAGAGTCATTCGTTAGGAGAGGCACGAGTGTCTTCTGAACCACGAGTCGTTCTCCTCTCACTCTTGAGTGATCCACCAGCTTCTATCAATTTGAAAGGAAAACGCTTCCAGAGACTCACATCTCAAAGAACCTCGGTAAAGGACACCAGGCTTGCTTTAGTTTGTTTTAGATTCTCTCATTGGCATCAGGAACAGTTGAACCAGACGCCAATGCACAAATACCAGCTCTCAGGATTAATCCCGGACAGCATTCACAGTGAAAACTCTCTCTGCCTCTGAGATGCAAAGCTCCACTGGCGTCTCATCAGACCCTGTGTTTTAAACCACGGTCGTGACTTTCTGTGAATCTACTGTAATTGTGTCTGTGACGATTGCCGCGTTCTTTATGTTGTATTGATTCCTCACCGCTCTGTTAAAATCTCTTCATAATGGCTAAGACTTGATAACTAAATGTAATCAAATGTAATGTCAAATAAATGTAGCTACTCGTTAATGTTAATTAACTCATTATTCATCATAACTTAATCAAGTGACAATTGCAGTTGCGTAGAAAACCTGTTTGCTTGTCGCTCTGACATAAATCCTTTTAAATGTTGTCAGCTTATGAAAACACACATAACTCCATTAATGAAGGATCAAACTGTCCAAGTGAATAAAGAAAAACAACACAAAACTGTGGAAACACTGCCGCGGCTACCGTAGTAGAAAGGCATTGTGGGAAATGTAGTTTTTGGTCAACGCACGCTCTTCATTAATTTTTTGGTATTTATTTTTAGACAGAAAATGACATGGCGGGCCACTTCTGGCCCCCGGGCCTTGAGTTTGCCTTGAGTTTGGACTGTATTATATTTCCCAGTGTCGTCACTAGTGAAGTGTTTACACACACACACACACACCTTGTGGTTGGGAGTTGGACTCGTCACCGTGATGTTCGGCTCTAATGACGCTCCCACAGGCCTCAAAACCCAAGAATCCCTGACCCGCACATGATTCAGACTGCAGACTGCTTTTTGTCCAGCTCTCCAACCTGAGAATCTCCGACATTAAAGCACCATCAAAGCCTTCACAGTCTCACGAACAAACACATAAAGAGCTGTGTGGACACGTCCTCTGTTCAGCCTCAAGCCGGCGTTCCCTCAGTGACCTGTCCTCTACACTGCACTGTCGACTCTGTTAACATTAGCCAAACTAATGAGGCAGCGCTCCTTATCTGCCTCCCTACTCTCCTGACATCTCCTCTTCTGTGTCAGCTCCTGCGAATTGTGGAGTCAAACCCCTGTGGCCTTCGCTCTTCGTGGGAAAGGCGAATCCCCCTCTACCTCCCCGATGGACCTTAGGCCTTGTCGTCTTTAAACCTTCAAACAACACCCCACTTGCTCTCCCCCTTCCCACGGTTTAAATAAATCGTCTTCGGTTGAGAGTCGGCTGTCCCGGAGCAGTGTCGGGGAGTTTGGTAGAGCCTCCCCCAGAGATTGAGGAGAAGTGTGTGTTTGTGAGAAAACAGGAAAGAGGGGGACGAATGAGAACAAGGTGTTAGGATTCCTGTCTACGGCGCCCACACGTTTTTTCTCAAGCCCCCGTTTTGCCGCGGTACTAGCGGAGCCCGCGCGATGATGCCGCGGTGGCGTTTAATGGCGGGCCAATGTATCCCCGCGGGTGACGGCTGTTCCCATGCCCCGCTGCATTCCTCCCTCAGATCCCAGACGCGTTCTTTTGCTACTATTTATTTTTCCTTCCCCCTACGTGGAGGCCAGGATGTACAGCGAGTGCATTACCACTGACCTGAGTGGGAAGGGGAACTGCAGAAATGAACGGACACACACACACACACACACACGTGCTTTCTCTATCTTTAACGCTGCATCAGAGCAGCTCGACTCTAGTAATTTCTCGGGCAGCAATACATGTTATGTATTAAATACAATGTAATGTAACGAGTAACGATAAGTGTCCATTCAAATGTAGTGGAGTGAAAAGTACAGATACCTAATCACAAATGCAGTGGAGTAGAGATTAAAAGTTGTTTATGTTTATGATACTCAGTACAAGTACAAAGTAGGCAAAAACTTGAGTAAAGTAACAAAGTTCATTTACTCAAGTACTTTACACCTCTGATAATTCGTCGACTTTTCCTTACTCTGCTTTCTAAAGTGAGTATAAATTTGTAGACAAACAGATGTTCTTGAGAATAATTGTAAAATTGTACTGCAGTGCAGGCATTTTCTCTATTCATCCTAAATCTCCAATCCATGCTTACGCGGTGCAGAATGGGGAATCAAAACTCAAGCAAACATCTAAAAGGAAACAGGCCTTCAACCTCAACTCGTGGGCTCTTCCTGAGGCTCTTCTGTCTGGGAAAGCTCAGTGCAAGCCAAACACCCCAAACTTTCTCAAAGCCCTCACAATCTGCAGATCTGACAGGCCCACTTCCTGTCAGGGGAACTTCCCACCTCTCCTGCTGCAGAGGAGCAGGATGCTCGCACCCCCTAGGTGATCCCAAACCTAGAGAGGACATCGCTCTGGGGCCCAGTGCCGAGCTATCATAACACTGTACAGATTCACACGTTCCTGTTCCGCCAACTCGGCCCAAATGTTCTCACAGAGCTGGTCTTCAAACGAGAAGACCGTCACCTTTCGCAACGATTGCTCTTTTCCCTCGTCATATTTCAGACCGAGACCCCGAGGGACCGGGCTTCTTCAGTCCCCCTCCTCCACATTTACTTTCTCCCCGTTTTTAAATGCACAATTATCCTGATTTACTTAATCGTGACGTGCCGTGAACTGCCTTCTCTCATCAGATGAGCGCCGCCGCTCTCACGGACACGTCCCCGTTTCAAAATGCGTAAATATTTGCTCACTTGAAGATCCCGTTGACAAACGCTCTAAAAACAAGTCGTTTAGTGACTCTCAATAAATCTATATTTAGCCGGGACTACAGCTGAAACTAGAGTCAATGACCCAGAGTCGGAGGGGAGTGAGAAGCGAAGGTTAACAGAGAGTGAGAATGGCTTTTGCGCTGAAGCACATATGGCATTGGTTACCCGCATGGAGGTAAGTATTAAAAAGGGAAACACGCTGGATTTTCCCTGAGCGCACGCCTTAGTGACTCTAAACAAAGCAGAACATTTACACTTCCGTTTTACACGAGGATTAGGGAAAAGCAACATGCCCCCGTGAGTCCACCTGGTTGGATTCTGCTATCACAACAGTGTCCCACCAGAGAAGCAGCCATCGGCCTAATCCTGGTGAGAAACCGTGATGGAGCGGGGCGAGGCGGTGCTGCTTGAAATGATCCCATGCTCCAGTGGAAGCTCATCACTTACTACCAGCCTACACCACTGATGCGCTCGCAAAACTCCGGCCAGCTTATAATACCGCTGATCTCCAAAATCTACAAGGGAGGAAGATCTTTTGCACATTTATCACCTAAACTATGGAATGCTCTGGCACAATTCGAGACTCAGAATCAGTGAGTCCATTTAAGTCTAGACTGAAGATGCGTCTCTACAACGAAGCATATTTGGAATAAAATAATATAATCGTATACTATAGCTGCTCGGAACCAAATCACAGCCCAGGTATTTCTACCCAGGAGGGAGAATTCATCCGAAACCATCGTCAAAATGGCGCAGAACAACCAACGCACTGATTGTGTAGTGTTAGAATGCCAGAGGAGACTGGCACCAGTGAGCGGGTTCTCCTCAGGGTTTTTTGTTTTCCTGGCCACTGTCGCTTATGTGCTTGCTCACTGATTCATGGTCGTAGCCATTAGCTTAACACCAACCAACAAGTGAATATTTTTTTTTTTCATCAATATTTAGTTTTTACATTTTCACACATGCGCCTTGAGAAAATTGTAACTGTGATCAGCGCCAAAATGCGCAATGCACTGAACTTGAACTTGAACTTGAAGGCCGTGCCGTCTCAGATAAGTGCTGTAAGCTGTGTTCGTTTCCACTTGCTTGGCATCTGGAGCTGACTGCACTAACACCACTGATACACGAATGAGGAAACATCAAGAGCCAGCTAGTTTGTTGCAGGAAGTTTTTCTGCAGGGTGAAACGGGGGGAAATGGTTAATTTGGACAAGACAGCGAACACATCAGAGGAAAACACGCTACTCATGACACCCGTGTCATCAGCAATCAAAAAAAAGGTTGATAAATTGAATATAATTAGCATCTGTCAGATGCCTTTAGTGTAATCGGATGTGACGGGCCAGCCAGTTAAGCAGAAGCAGTCAAAAGTCTTAAAGTGCCTCTTTGAGGAGAAATATTGGCCATTTCTCTCTGGCAGTATGTGCTTCTCCTTCTCTGCATCTTGGATGACAGATTATGTAGATTAGTTGGTTTTAGTTGAGGACTAATAAAGGCTAATCCCACTGCTGATTTGGACCGATCCATTCATCTTCTGAAATACATTTTGTGGCACATGTGGGAAGTGATGTCAGCACACAGGAGGAGGAACCGAGTTCATAGACGGTCTGTGTTTTTCTTTTTTTTTTGTGGTTTGAATAAAGAAGAAAGATCAGCAGAAAGTGAGGAAAAACAAACAACACAAAATAGTTTTATGTCGGATATTTTTAAACATATCCAGCCATGTTTGTTTATTGCAAAAAAACACCTTTGCATTGATTCGCTTGGTCAATTAACTTTGCGATATTTTTAACTTTGCGATATGAGTATCGTCGCGATAACGATATTTTTCGATATATCACGCAGCCCTCGTGTGTGTGTGTGTGCTCAGTAAGTGTGAGAGCTAATGGTCACTACAGTCAAGCTTGATTTGGTCCATGCTTCCAACACTTCCAACGAGCCATTAGCGACCACATACAACGAGCTCTCAGTTGGAATCCAAACTGTATACACTACACAATGAACTCCACTTCCTCTAATTCATTCTCCACCTGTGGAGGTTGATGGTCCAGCGTGTTCTCCTAAGGAGGATTCAGAGCATTACACTAACTCTCTAAAGAACCAATGATGATTTAACCAGCACTGCTAAACAATCTGATGGCTTCCTTTTAGAGAGGACCTGAGAGAAAACAGCTGTCTTATAAAACGTGAAAAGCCCCTAATCCCCAGTGATAGCTTTCCCTGTTCTTTACAACGTAGATGTTTTGACAAGACAGGGCCTCCCTCCAATAAAATAGTCACAATTATGATGATGATGATGATGATGATGATGATGATGATTCATATGCATAATTTGCTAAATGATGAAAAAAGGGTTTGGAATCAGATTAGTGCCAAAAATATCAAACGTAAATTTCTAATAAACAAACAAAATGACTTCGCTTCAGATTTTTCGTTAGTTTTTTTTACGTTTTTGTTTGGATTTCTGGCCCAAGATTCACGTGGGGGCGGCCTTTACTCTGATTGGCTGGCGAGAATGTGATTGACAGCTGCAATCACATGAAGAAGAAACAACATTGTTTTGAAGTGCCACTGAATCTGTCACTGCAATAATTTAGCATTATTGTGCAAAAATGACACTTAAACCACATTTTGTGTACTGATATTTTAAAAAGCAGTGATTGTTAAGGTGTACATTCGCGGAACTTCCTGGTCAAGCAGCTGTCAATCACATTCTCACCAGCCAATCAGAGTAAGGGCCGCCCCCACGTGAACCTCGGGCCAGAAATCCAAACGAAAAATTAAATAACGAACGAAAAAAACATTTAAAACGAAAAGTGAAGATTGCCAGCAACAAATAAAAAACCAAACGTAAATGTGAATCATTGTCGTTTGTTTCTTAGAAATTGAAGTTTAATATTTCTGGAACTAATCTGATTCCATAGAAAGAAAAAGCAACGTATCAGTGCTAACGACTCCAAAAGAACACTGCAGCAGCGGAAGGTGTATTAGAGGTCACGTAAATACTACACGCAGACAAGCAGCCATTAAGCCATCGGCCTGAGGATTTAGCCAAGGCTTACAAGACCTCTTCGCTCCTGACATTTTTTTTTTCCCTTTATCTGACCACATGGACATTTAACTTGGTAAAACTACTCAGACAAGGTAGAGGATTTAGGGGAGCAGCTTTATTTTCATTAATCAGTCTTAAAAAAAAAAAAAAGCAATCTCCGGACAGATGTTTTTGCCTCCTCTTTTTTTTTTTATTTCTGACAGGCAGCTGTAAAGCCGTTTTAGGACGGGATTGAGAGCAGGACGCCACCTGTGTCTCTTGTCCCAGAGAACATGTGGAATAATCTGCTGAGATATAAGAAGCGTCCCGTGTGCGGCTGGTACATATTGCTGCCGGTGAGCCGGGGATTGCAAGGTCAAGAAGACCACCGCCATTCGCCTTTTCCTTCTCTAAGCTCAAGTTTGAATCCGAAAATGAAATATTGTTCGTTTTTCTGTACGTGATGTTTCAGTTAAAGAGAAGAAACTGTTTTATTGTTACAGATGTTGCAGCAACTCACGATTCATGACGCATTCTGTATAAAAAAATTAAAGGAACTTTTGAAGAATTTATAAAATTCAAATGAGGTGAAAAAAGTGTTTGCCTTAATCAGAGGGGTAAAGTACTTGAGTAAACTTTTGGAATTTTTGTACATTTTGTAAATATTGTAAATGTTTTTTTTTTTTTTTGCCTTTTCTTTCTTTAAGCTCGTGTGACTGCTCAACAATCAAGTTTGAATGTGAAAATTAAATATTGTTTGTTTTTCTGTTCGTGATGTTTCAGTTAAAGAAAAGACAGTTTTATTGTTACAGATGTTGCGACAACTCAATTTGTGACGTATACAATACTGTATCAAAAAAAATCAACGGAACTTTTGAAGAATATATAAAAATCAAATGAGGTCAAAAAAGCGTTTGCCTTAATCAGAGGTGTAAAGTACTTGAGTAAACTTTTGGAATTTTTGTACATTTTGTAAATATTATAAAAGGTTTAACTTTAAGTATTTTGGCTACTTTGTACTTGAGTATCAAAAATATAAGCAACTTTTAAATTCACGCACTCCCAATAAATTCACGCAATCAATAAAGTACAAGTACTAATACAAGTACAAATACTATGCTCAGTGTTTCAATGTCTGAAGAATGTTTTTCCAGTTTCTTTACCCATTCGTCGTACTTTTTCTGTAGAATCAACTGTATTATATGTATACATATTGTATATTTACAACATTTACAAAAATTCCATTAATGTATTATTATTTTTTGAAAGTCATATTAAAAACAGAACACTAAATCTTCTTCAATTTTCTTATTTGACTGACTCTTTTTCCTAATTTCTGAACACAGATTAATAATGGACATGTTTCTTCTTTAGAGACTACCCCCCCCCCCTCCTTAATTTCACATAGCAACTTTGCTTTGGTCTTGAACTAAGAAAAGCGCTTTAAAAAAAAAAAAAACTTGAAAGTAAACTTGAAACTTGAAATAAATATTAGGTAGAGCTTTCCGGTGTGATGCATGGTTGAGTGACGGGCGTCATGCCCTCACACTCCAGCAGGGATGACTGTAATCCTGGGGCAAGGGTTTAGAAACGGCTCTTCAAGCTTCTGCACGGGTACGATCAATCATATTCCGTTTTAAGAAGAGTTCACCGCTTGAGCGATGGATCAGACCAGGTCAGGAATGCCAGTCGTGGAGCGGGTGACATGTCCATCTCATGATCCACAGGCCTGAAGATCCCAGCAAAATGTCTCCCTGGACAAAGGCCAAGTAGGCAGAGTTCCCAAATGCAGTTTCTACTGAGGGCTAGTTTAATCTGGGCTTTAGTCCCGTAATGCAGCATTTAAATCTCAGCATTTATGCCGTGTCTTCTGATCCCCAACCTTTTTGTGCCCAGAAGAACCTCCGACTACAGTCTTGGCATCCGGCGGCTACTAGAAAATGTGTTTGGCCTGCTCGGCTCCGAAGGCTCATTTAATGAAGCTTCTGCGTCTGAAAGCCCCGTCAGACTCCACACATTATATATAACCAGTGTTGGGCAAGTTACTTTAAAAAAAAAGTAACTAATTACTCAATTACTAAGCATTTCAATTACTTGTCTAATTACTGAATAAGAAACTTGACAAATTACTTAAATTTCTTAGAAACCTTCAAAGGTTTAAAAACATGCCAGTTGAGCCTTTTATCTTTCTGAATCTACTTTATCATATTCTATAAAACATTCCATCATAAATAACGTTATCCTTAGGAAATGTAACCATTTAGGTAAGAAGCAAAACTCCTGAAAAACAAAATACGAATGTTTTGCAACAATAAATGTGCGTAAAGGACTGAAGATTCAGCAGGACGCAGCGGCTTTTCCACAAAGTCGCCTGCAATTGTTCATTAAGCATTTACTACTTTAAATACGACTGTCGCAAACTGTCATGAATCACCAGCCATAAAGCGATTTTGAAGCGGAAAACTTTTACAAAAAGATTACACATTATTAAAATGAAACAATGATATTCAGCAAGTTTAATTGTTTTACATTGTAATGCAAGTACACTGCACTTTTTTTTTTTAAATACTTTTTTAGTTAATTACAGTACCGTGTTACTTTGTAGAGTCTGGATCCGTTAAATTACATATGAATTACAGTAACGTGTTACTTTGTAGAGCATATATAACATAATGGACCCAGTTACATTTCTGTTCTAACGTATCTGTAAATCGTGAAACCTAAATTGACCAGACCTTGGGAAAGCATTTTCCACTGAAGCAGTCTTTAATGTAGAGTATTAGACGCGTGACCTCACCACTCCTCCAAACTACCTGGACCAGTGTGGGACTCTCTGCGGCTCCGGAGCCGGTGATTAATGGAGGTGAAGAGCGCGTCTGTTTAAAAACATCGGTGACATTTGGCTGGGATTGAATAATTGCAGCCTGTCAGATGTGAAAACATTCAAAAGAAAACCGCACTCTTTGGCAGCGGAGACATCTCCTTGGTGAATTTCAAATTATACGTTGTCGATGGAAGTATTTGAGCTGTAATTTGGTGTCTCTCTTTCATAAAAGTTGAAACTCATTTGGTTGAACAGGGCCGAGGGAGCTTTGCCAGTTCACTTTCCAGCCTTTTCACTGGGTGAAGACCAGCGCTGCCTTTGTGGCTCCAGTCTCCCGCCTCCAATCCTATTATTTCTGCAGAACATCGAGGTCATTAACAGATTGGCCGAAGCGTCCGGCTGATGTGTTTACCGAGACGCGGCGATGCCTCTCCTTTCATCGCTGCTTAAATAAACTGCTTTTTTCTTGTGCGTGCCTGAGCGCTTTTTAATTTGCGCAGATGTATAATCAAGCCATTTATCTGCTCTGGTAAAGACCTTAATGTGTCATTTCTGCACTTTAACACACGCGTATCCAGAGTCCGTCGGTTCTGAGCAGTTTGATCCCGTGTTCTCTTTGTGCTCGTTTCTGTCTCGCGCTTTTCCTGATTTGTGGAATTTTGAGGATTTGGAGGTATCGCTTGGATTAGTAACGTTTTATAGCAAATGTTTGTTAATCTGCAGTGTTGATGAGGAGGAAACAATGGTGAGGCTGGAGTGACGTCACGTGATTGGTGTTTGGATCCAGGAGGTTTGGAGAAAGAAAGAAAGAAACCTGCTCCGTCTCTTCAGTTCCGTTCACTAAGAAATGATCAGTTTGATTGAAAGCATCAAGCGACAGTGGTCAAACAATCCTAGTCGTGATGACCACAATCCTCAAAGCGTCTGCCAAGTAAAATAACCATGTGAAATAAAATCAAATGAAATTATGATCTCATTGTAAAGGCTGTCATAATAAACGGCATTAGTTCAGGTAGGATTTTTTTAAACAAATTTAAACAAAAATATCTATCTATCTATCTATCTATCTATCTATCTATCTATCTATCTATCTATCTATCTATCTATCTATCTATCTATCTATCTATCTATTTTTCTGTCTGTCTGTCTGTCTGTCTGTATGCCTATCTATCTATTCATCCATCCATCTTGAACTGAACACTAACACTTTCTGGATCACTGAGTCACTTTTTGTATTTTGCTCACTTTTTTTGTGTTTTTGTCAGAGGTGTAAAGTACTTGAGTAAACGTTAAGAATTTTTGTAAATTTTGTAAATATATAATAGGTATACATATTTAAAATACAATTGATTACAAAAAAAAAGTATGACGAAAAAAACCCGAAAAAAATTCAGTAAAACAAGTATAGCTATTAAAAGTTGCTAATGTTTTTGATAATCAGTACAAATACAAAGTAGCCAAAAATACCAATGAGTAAAAAAAGTACTCAAGTACTTTACCCCGCAGCCTTTAATTCATGCTCGCACGCTGCCGTGGTCTCGATTTCTGGACAAGAAAGTCAAGTCGATTGTCTGATATTTGGCCGGTTGAGTGGAGATTTCCCAGTCTCGGCCTCCACTAGAGTTTGAGCAAGACTGAGTCATGCAGGTCGACTGAGACTCTTCTCTTATTTACTTCAACATTTCGAAGACTTCTCGTCTAACATGTAATTTCAGCTGTGGTCTTTCTGAAAGCGGCACCATGGCTTGGCTGACTTTTGACAAACCTGTGTGGAGTTGACAAGCCTGGCCTGTGGTTATTACCTTATTTAAGACAAGGCTGCGAGAAAGTAAAGTAAAAGCATATTTACTGACCGTAACATTCAGGGAATCAGAGCTGACTGACTCACGTCTGAAAATAAACGCGTCGTGTAATTACATCTGTATAAGTATGTCTATTAAACTCCACTGTAATGTTTTCACTTGTTTAACAGGATTTTAAATGCTAATGGCCGACCATGACTGATTAAATACTGACCATGCTGGTATAAATATATCCATTTTAAACCAGGTGAAGTTACTACATTCTAATGTGGGAGTTAATGCCACAGCTACAGTGTGGCTTTATTACATTTTCTAATCTTGTAATTATGTCTTGTAATAATTTTGCAATGTCAGTACTGTGAAATTGCCACATCCAACGTGACGTGATAACATTACTGTAGCTTTGAAGCCCGGGTTTTCTCACGGAACATTCATTTTTAGAGAAAGAAAAAAAAAAAGAAAGAAAAAATGAAAGGTGATTGTCAATATGTCCAATCAGAAATCAGACCATATTGAAATTGTACTTGTGACACACACACACACACACACACACACACACACACACCGGTTCCTCCCGCTGTCCAAAAATATTAGTTTACAGGCGAAGATGAAGGATTAGGATAATATATATGCATATGTTAAACTACATACATACAGTACATGCACACACACACACACACACACACACACACACACACACAAAATAAAAAAATGAAAACTTAAAACAAAAAAAACAACTGTCCAAAGTGATGCATAGGGATGTTTGTGTTTGTGCATATGAAAGCACTAGTTCCGTTCTTTAAGACACGTGTATTAAAGCGTCTGAACATGCCTGCACCTCCAGTGCTTACATAATTAAAGAGGTAAAACTAAAAACCCAACACTCGTTCTCTTTTAATTTGCAGACACCAACAAAAATGGAAAACAGACAGCAATGGGCCTTCGACCTGCAAACACACTGGAGCCAGTGGAGTGTGTCTAATCTAATTGGAATAAATGAATGTTTCCTTTGTCTGTTGCCCCAATCCCACTTGGCAGTGAGAGAAATCGGATAGAAATTGCTTTTTTGATCCCTAAATGAATCATAAACCTGCGCGAAAGCCTTTTTTCCTGCTTAATGCTGCGCACGTTTAGCTCTGCGAGGTTATTTTTACTGCTAGCTATACATGTCTTTTGATTCTTAACAAATATGTGAAACTTTAGACAAATATGTGAAACTTTCAAGAAAAACTTTACAAAGTAAATTAACCCTCCTCTTATGTTCGGGTCAAATTGACCCGTTTTTTTTTTTAAGTTTAAAAATATTTAAAATATGCTTAAAAGTATTTTTTCACTTTCATGCTTTTCCTGCTTGTCTTATTTGGTGTAATTATTATATAAAAAATGTAATAATTCCGTTGACATATTTATAACACCACGCTACATGTTTTTGTTACAAAGATACTCAGTTCAATTTGACCTTTCAGATAAAACGGAAGCTAAAAGGAGTCAGAAAGATGCAACAATAATACATAATACACCACTATTCCACACACACACACACACACACACACACACACACACACACACACACACACACACACACACTTTTCTGGAACTTATATGCATAATAAAAGTCCCCTGGGTCGAATTGACCCACAAACATTATTGATACAGAATTCAGAATTATTGAATACAGAATTCTTCTGAAACGAACACAACAGGAGGTTTAATCATACATTATTATTTATCAATCAAAACCTACGGAAAGCTAAAAGCTATTACAGTTTTTCTCAAATGCTAAAACACAAAAGCCAATCCCCTAAACCAAATGACCAGTCATCTAAACACATTTACCAAATCTAACCATCATTCTCCAATACCATAAACACATTTCACATGAAGACACAATTCACAAAACACAATTTCTGTTCTCATAACTCTAAACACACTTGTCCTTGCTAAAACATAAGTTGC
>MU204278.1:487372-520104 GCA_017309775.1 Paedocypris sp. Pulau Singkep
CTGTTGTGTGCAATGATGTGAATTGTGTTTACAGTTTTGAAAGCTTGAGCTGCTATTTTGGTGCGAAGGTTTGAGTTTTGAAGTGAGAAGGTGTAGTTGTGTTCATGTAGCTTTAGAAGTGAGTGTTGTGTTTAGACATTGGGTAAAATGCAGGGAACATTTGTGAAATGTGTTTTAGCATTTGAGAAAAACTGTAACGTACCATTCCATCTCAGGTATCATCTTCATGAACCCATAAATCCCGAGCATCGATCAGCCAATTTCAATCCCACTGGACCTTCATCACTTCTTCTGTCTGAATCCGCAAAGAAATCCCCTCCTTCCCAAGCCCCTCAAACTCTTACACAACAGTCCAATCTTGGTAATGAAGCCGGCACAAGCCCGTCCTGCGAACAGGTAAACCTTTAGCCATCAATCACCTCAAGGTCTGCGGAGCGTCCGCTGGCATCCCATCATCCCTGAAGAGACTGAAGTCTACCAGGAAAACCCATCTCAACCTCTCAGCCGCTCCACTAACAATAATAAAGACGCCCAGACTGTAAGGTGACATTCCCAATTTACGAGTATTTGTGTCTATAAAGTGTATTCTTTGGCTCCTGACCTGTTCAGACAGTCTCACAACAGAAACAGCCATCTATTCTCCTGCTCGAGACGTCTGACAATCCTCGTCCTTCTGCATCCAGTATCGCCTCACTGGTGCCGTGCTGGTGTTCAGATCCACTGGATGTTCAAGTCAAATCCACAAGTGTCGTATTGTTTTCAATCGTCTGACAACTCATTCTCACCGAGGGTCACATGATCAGCATAGTGTCTGTCCTCAAAGAGCCCGATGTAACTTAGAAATGTAACAAATGTAACGTAACATAATTGTAACTACTCCTTAATGCTAAACAACTCATTATTTATTATAACTTATTCAAGTGACAAATGCAGTTGCGTAGACAATCTAAGTTTGCTTGTTGCTCTAACATAAACCATTCGAAATGTTATCAGCTTATGAAAACACACATAACTCCATTAATAAAGGATCAAACTGTCCAAATGAATAAAGAAAAATAACATAAAACTGTGGAAACACTGCCGCGGCTACCGTAGCCGAAAGGCATTGTGGGAAATGTAGTTTTTGGTCAACACACGCTCTTCATTTATTTTTTGGTATTTGGACACTTAAAATCTTTAAGCTCTCGCGGGCCACATCTGGCCCCCAGGCCTTGAGTTTGACACATGTGCTGTAGAGAACACAGTAGAGAAATTTCAACATAGACATAGAGTTCATAGAGAACTGCCCACTGCTACGGGTTTTGTGTGTGTTCACTTCACTGTGTGTATGTGCACTTTCACGGATGGGTTAAATGCAGAGCACCAATTCAGTATGGACCCTAGTGGCCATATTGCCGTCACCTCACTTTCCTTCCTTTTTACTTTCCTTTAACAGAACATTAAAAGAACGTTTAAAAGAACATAGAGTTCAAATTCAAATTCAAATTTTATTTGTCACATACACAATTAGTTTGCAACAATTTTGATACGGCCCCTAGTGGTTCAACAGACACACTCAACTAGTTCATGAACGTGTAAAATGTCCACACGCCATCACTTAAATATAATACACTATATTTCCAAAAGTGTTCGGTCACCCAGCCAAATGAGGAGTTGAGCTTGGCCCATTAGTTCCAGTGGAAGGAACTTTGAATGCTTCAGGATACCAAAACATTTTGGACAATTCCAGGCTCCCAACTTTGTGGGAAGAGTTTGGAGCAGGAGCCTCTTCCTCATCCAACATCAAGCCAAGTCCATAAAGACATGGATGACAGAGTCTGGTGTGGACCAACTTGACAGAGTCCTGACCTCAACCCTATAGAACACCTTTGGGATGAATTAGAGCGGAGACTGAGAGCCAGGCCTTCTCCACCAACATCAGCGTGTCACCTCGCTTTTAGAAGAATGGTCAAAAATAATATATAATCCTATAATCAAACTTCTCAACCTGGTGGACAGCCTTCCCAGAAGAGTTGAAGCTGTAATAGCTGGACAGACATCATATTGAACCCTATGAGTTAGGAATGAGATGGAACTTCACTTCATATGTGAGACAAGGCAGAAGACCCAATACTTGTGGTCCTATAGTGTACATCTATTGTAAAAACTCGAAGAACTTGATTAAGCCTTTCACTGATTACAATGCTTGGCAATGATTAAAGAAAGGCGGTAGAGACATGGTGTGATCCACACTCATCTATCACCAGACGTCATATTGGTGTGCAGGAAGAACACGGACATGCTTCACGAACCCTACAGAGGCTGAAGACAGCGGCGGCCCGAGCAACGCTCCATGTTTTATTTGCTGAAAATGCCAGAGTCTTTGTCACCGACCCTGCGAGATACTTCCTGTTTTGTTAGTCTTTCTTCCGCTTCTTAAAGAGAAAGACAAAAACGTGATGTTCTTTTGATAAAGGACATGATTAATGTAGAGGGAAAGTAAACAGAAATGTGACATCGACTGAAAGGAGGGCTCTTGAAAATCGAAGCCACCGAGAACAATGAGCCTCGCCGAGCCATTCTGGACCTGCCAAATAAAGTTTGACTTCCGCGGCGGCCGCAGATGCTATGGCAACACGCTCCGACAGAGAGTTTATTTTCTCTAAGCTCTGGTGGAATATTAATAACTGAGCCACACATCCTGCCAAGTGGATCTGGATGGGGCATAATCCCAAACTGCGCGGGAAACACAAGTCCAATGTCAAATCGCTTGAGCCGCTGGTATTTCATCACATCTACGTATGTGCTAACTCACCGTGTTTGACCAATACAGTTTAGCCGGCAGATGGTTGTGTTTTTTTATTCCAAGGTTGTGTTGTTTTTTACATACGGTAAAAAGTATCTCGCTCGTCATTCGTTTTAGTAGAAGTGCCGAGGTGGTAGATTGTGTGAGCGACGCCTGGTTTCTCGTCGAGCTTCGTCTCGAGCGTGTGGATGGCCCAGAAGTGTAAAGTACTTGAGTAAATAGACTTTGTTACTTTACTTAAGTATGTTTTGGCTACTTTGTACTTGTACTGAGTATCTAAATATAAGCAACTTTTACTCCACTACATTTGAATAATGGACACTTACCGTTACTCGTTACATTGTGCTTGAGCGAGACATTGATTTATACCGCGGTGAATTTCTTGGGCGGATGAAGCGATATCGCCATCTGTAGGAATCTGAAGGTACTGGATGCTGTTTGTGAACTATAAACCAAAAATATGCTCTTTTAAAAGTTCAGCCTCAAGTTTGATGAAACACATTTATTGTTAAAGTGATTTTTTTTGTCAAGTTAAACTATACAGATCTTTCCTGACTATACAGTGGTATTTGTTAGTTTTTTGTGTGCAACGTGAATAAATTAATCACTGAAATTTGATATTCTGCATAAAGTACAGTTAGCTGTGAGTGTGTGATCTGCTATTCATTTCATTTAAAATAATTATTGAGAAACCATCACTTGAGAAGCTGCTCAAACTAGACCTTGAATACTCAGAAGAGGAAGAATGTGTTTTACTGAATTCATTACATCATATTTAATTTTATGAATCAGAATTTTACTTTATATCTACTTTTTTGAGACTTGATTGAGACTGACTTTTTTATCTACTTTGCTCTACCATTTTTAAAACATTGAGGTGTTAAATTTAGTTTCTGTATTAGAAAACAAAACCTCATGAATAGAGTTCAGTGAAAGTAAAATACTCAAGTTCTTTTAAAATTGGATACTTTGCTACTTTGACACAAGTTTTTTTTAAATTGGTCACTTGTTACTTGTAATGAAGTACTTTTCACAGTAAGTATCTGTACTTTTACTCAAGTATGGCTATCCGGTACTCCTTACACCTCTGGTCAGGCCACACATCTCCCACTAAAAAGCACTCAGGCACTAGGGATGTTATGTTTTCCCCAGTCCCTAATCATTTTTGGCCCCGGATCCACTTCCTGTTCTGCGAGGAATTGGCTCAGGAATGCCATTCCTCTGGATCCAGGCAAGTCAGCGAGAGACGGAGAGAAGGCCGGGAGGACGTCGCCCTGCGCTGTCTGTCTGTCTGTCTGTCTGTCTGTCTGTCTGTCTGTCTGTCTGTCACTGATCGGGTTGGAGAGCGACGGCTTGACTTTCACGTTTCTAAGTCTATTAAGTCTATTAAGTCAACACGTCGAGAGAAAAGCAACGCTCTTACTAGTCATGAGAAGTTTGATTATTTCTACTGACTCTTTAACTCTCAAACAGTAAAGTGAACGAATTATTTCGTGTCGTTTTGTTCACTTTCAACATGCGGCACTGTGGCAATGCGGAATCTTGCTACTGAGTCTGCGCGGCTCAGCTGTCACATGACAAGCAAACGAAAGAGTGATCCGTAAAGAGATCAGAATATTATGAACGAATCGCGCACTAAATTAATCTTGCTACTCGGCTGTCACATGACACGAGTCACGAACGAATCACGAATGGAGTCGTGAAGGAAAAGCTTCTGTTTGCTGTCTCGCTGATTGAGTATGAGGAGACTCGTTCACTGAGTTCACTGAGGAGAGTCATATAAAAGTCATATTGAGTCACCCAAACTCAAAAATAGTTCAAGTTCAAGTTCATTTGTATAGCGCTTTTTTTTTTGTCTGAGACCAACACAAAGACGCTATGTGAAAAAATGTTGATTCTTTATATGAGTTTTAAAAATTTGGGGTGAAAAGAGTCAGTTAAAAAGGACAAAATATGTCTGTTGTTTGTCAGACTATGGGCTGATAAAAAGAGATACGTTCAATAAAAAGAGTCATATTGAAGGAACTGTTCTCGAGCAGCACATCACTATCTCTTACTTCACACAGGCCGGAGCAGAACGTATCGGGCCACTGGGGAGCGTAAAGGACAGACGTTTCCCACATCCACATCACGACAGGACTCTCCAGCGCTGCTCCCAGAAACAGCCGGGTCCAGTTGAAGAGCATCGGTCCTCCCTTCATGTGCGCACAGAGGTCGTGACGGGCCACACACACAAACATCCTGGTCCTGGAAGAGCTCGTGCGTTCTAGATGCTTCAGTCTTGGGAGCGATTTGGTACTTTACGGGCTTGATTTACATAGTCCTCCAGCAGACCACATCAAAGCTTCACGCCAGGAGTAAAGAGCACGTCAGAAAGCTCCCGGAGCGACGTGATGTCTTCAGAGGATTCAAAGCAAACACATGCTGCCCACAGAAGTCCTCTCTCTCTCTCTCTCTCTCTCTCTCTCTTATTTTCCACACCCCTGCCCCCTTTCCCTCATTGAAGCGACGTCCTGGTTTCTTTTTTCTCACACACTTCCATCCCCGTCTGTAAAGAAGGCGCCTCAATTGGCTCGAACAATGTTTAAATAATCAAGGAGCCGTGCGTCTTTGAACTCATTTTGGCGAGAGAAATCCAGATGTGGCGTCCCTCGCCGTGCCCTGCGATCTCCAATCCGGAGGACCTCCACCTCATCGGATAAAGTCTGTTTGATTTAGTCAACATTAGCACAGGAATGATGGAGGAATAATAAACACAGGCGAAGTGGTAGATACATCAACACGTCCGTCCACGAGCTGCCAAACATGTGACACGTGTGGAGTCGGAGTTACTCGGCAGGTAGACCTTCTCCCGGCCAATACACTCCAATTACGCTTTATTCCTCCCCGTGGTGCCATGTGTTTGTAATTGCCCAGAATGATCCGGCCTAGAAGTGTGTGCTCAACACTTTCCCCACTTCTCCAGGGTGTCGAGAGAGACAGACGTGCGGATGGAAAGCCCGAGTCTTGCAGGATCTCATCAGACGTTTCATTTGCACACGTATCTCTAATCAGATTTGCGAGGCTTGATTTGAGGATGATGAAACGGAGGCGCTGGTGAGGGCCTGCGCTGCCTGTGGCGGGATGAAATTACTGAAATTTGGAAGGCAGTGCTTTTATTTGAGAGCCTGTAACAAAGATAATTTTACAAGGTTTCCGTTCATTAAATGTTGCTCAGGTGCAGCGCAGACGCGAGACACACACACACACACATTGTGTACATCTGCAAACCCTTAGAAAACCTGTAGTAGATTAAGAAACAGAAAATTAAATATTTACAAGAATGAATGTAAAATAAGTTCAAGTTCATTCATAGCTTGTCTTAGTTTCGGATCTCCGCGAAGTCGCTGTGCAAATTAGGGAAAAAACAGCCTTTAAAAAAGAAAAATGTCCATTATTTACCTGCGTTCAAAAATTAGGGGAAAAGAGTCAGTTAAAAAAAAAAAGAAAAATGTCCAGAAGAGCAAGCTAGATCGCAACAGTGGCTAGGAAAACAAAACCTCTTTGGAAAGTAGATGCTTTTTTTTTATCCATAAATGAATCAAACCTATGCTAAACTGCTAACTAACTTGTCGTTTGATTCCTAATACGTGTGTGAGAAAAGTAAAACTTTGCCATACTAATTTAACAGTCGTTTATTTATAGATCATCACCTATACATACACACACACACACACTCCCGGGGAATCAAAGCCGATCCAATGATCTTTAGTGTAACAAAAAAAATACACAGTGTGTTTTTAAAAGTAAATTGGATTCTTTTGCAAAGCAATATTTTCTTGAAAAATCCAAATTTAGAACCGAATGCTGCTGCAACACAGATAACGCACATTAGATTACACGGATACGCACACACACACACACACACACACGCACCTACACACACACACACACACACACACACACACACACACACACACACACACACACACACACACACACACTTCCAGTCTTTTCTCTGGACTGTGACACGGAGAACATTGAACCTTTAAGGAAAATAAACGGGCCACTTCTCAGCTGCTCGGGCTCTTTCCCAAACTTTCACATGAGAAACAGAGGCAGGAATGCTGAGGAGCAATTCTCTTTCTTACACAAGAACATCCTTCTCATGTGTCCCTGCCATAACATACCTTTAATCAGGCCTATTTTTAGACATTTCCTGCCTCTGGTCTGATGTGTGTGTGTGTGTGTGTGTGTGTGTGTGTGTGTGAGGGCTGATGTATGTGACTTACAGTCACTCACTCCGATCCAGAGGGAAAAAGCTGTTGTTCTAGCCTGGGAAAAAATCCACCTAAGTAAAGTTGGCTAGTCTTTCTACAAAAAATCCCCCATTTTTACAACTGGGCCAGATTCTCCTCACACAGTTTCCCATGATACGTATCACTGTTTAAGACTGCAGCTCTATTGTCCGGAACCTTCGGTCACATTACAAAACCTTCACATGGGAGTGTGAACCCTGCGCTTAATAATCGTTTGTCAAACCTGCGCTTTACACTTTTTTCTGGTAGTGCCTTCAGTAAAGCGTGATGATGTGTTCATTTCCCCCTTCTGTGATGCATTAACTCAAGTAAACTACTATAGTAAATATGCTGAGCTGCGTCAACTCAAGATATTCCTCCTGCTCCTGCTTTACGGCTGTTACATCACATTGGACATATTTGAGATGTTGAAAGCGCTGTGTTCTGTGGGAAGTACGGAGCGATATAAATGAAATATTTGCCGTAATAACAAAGTGGAACAAAATGGTGTACAACATGAGCAAACTTTAGGAATTTGTGTACATTTTGTAAATATACAATATGTATACATATGTAAAATACAATTGAATCTAAAAAAAAAAACAAAAAAAAAAAGTAGGACGAAGGCGTAAAGGAACTGAAAAAAATTCTTTTGAAACACTTACTTGTACTTTATTGATTGCGTGAATTTATTGGGACTGCGTGAATTTAAAAGTTGCTTATATTTTTGGTACTCAACACAAGTACAAAGTAGGCAAAAATACTAAGTAAAAAAATATTTACAATATTTACAAAACGTACAAAAAATTCCAAAAGTGTTCTCAAGTACTTTACATCTCTGGTCTTAAGCCTTGAGGCTCAGGTACAGATCAGACTCAAAGACACTTGTTTTTGTTACACTTTTATCTAAAGTGACTTACAGAAGGAGCATTTTGGGGTCAGTGTTTTACTTTGGGGTGGAACCTACCAAATCGAGATTCAAACCAGCAACCTTCAGAACTGAAACCCTTAATCAGTCATGGTCGCAGATTTAACAAGATAGACAAGCTCTTCTGCACTGAGATCTGGAGACGGTGGAGGCCATTCGAGTGGTGACCAGTCTGAGATGATTCACACGTCATGACCTGGTGCTGGTATCCTGCTGGAAGTGACCATCAGATGATGCTGCACTGCGGTCATAAAGGGATGCAGGAGCGGCTCCCGGTGTGTTCTTCTGCTGCTGCAGCTCATCCGCCTCAAGGTCGGAGTGAAGCTTTTCTGATGACCTCTGTGGCGGTCACATTGTGAACATTGTGTTCTTAAAATAAGAAGATTTCACTTGAGGAAGTTCTGTGTTAAAACACAAAGTCTACTTTGAGAAATATCATCAAAACTTGCATTTTTTTCTACGCAAGAAAATTCAAGTCCTAATTTCTTGAAATAAGCAAAGTCATCTCTCACTCTTAATCCCAACATAAAGTTCATTTATCTTGTAATAAAATATCACAAAATGTATTGTCTAATTTCAGGATTTTTTAGCTTGTCAAGAATTTATTTTTTGCAGTGCTGATTGGCTGATATATACTCAGTGATGGCAGATATAAATTAGGGAAGATGTAGCAAATACATTGGTTGGTGAGTGTATAACACACACACACACACACACACACACACACACATCTGGCGTTGGTGGCCAGCCAGTCACACAGTGGATTGCATAAACACACTAACAAACTATATTTCACGATGCACATGCTGACAAACTAACACATATGGACAATGCGTATTTTACATAATGACACATTTATACATTCATCACTCATCATATATTGTCACTCTGACCTTCACACTCTCACTCACACACTCGTCATGCTCGGCTGATATCAGAGCATCCCAAACCCAGTCAGGTCCATTTAGGACTGATGCAGACCGGCATTCTAACGGTAAAAAAGCTGTTCAACACTTGTAAAAAAAGAGTGCGAGTCGACTCGAGTTTTACAGCAAAACCGTCCAATAAACGCGTCCAAACGTTTCTCACGGATCCGAGACCCGATGCTACCGAGGAGAAAAGCCAAGTGGGAAAAAACAGAAGAATAATGCGAGATGGTATGTGCAACTGACAGAAACTAGTAAGGAACCAAAAAGAAAAGGGGAAAAAAATCCAGGAGAGGTGTGTCTTCAGAGACGTAAGAGCTGAACTATGCTGCTCTTGGCAGCCCAGGGCCGGAGCGATGGAGCCGGAGGCGTCACGGCGCCACCTCAAAGAACGTTCCGGCGCAGCCACTCACTCGGGCGTTCACTCTCAGCACATGGCATTCATTTAGAGGAGGGGGGGGCTGTCTCTCCTCACAAAGCCCAGCGGTGCCTGGGCAATTAGGAGGCCACAATTACCCAGGGTGGATCTCCTCCAGAACTTAGGCAGAAGAAACTGCCAGCTCCTGCCAAAGGGCTGTGAGAGAAGTGACAGGGAGGAGAAGTTCAGGGCGCTTCACATGACTGAAAGACTAATGAGATTTCATGGAACTCGTGCGGCACGGAATATTTCACTTGGGTTGATTGTAGAAGATCAAATAGGTGGCACATACGACACCTCCTCTAAGTGTTCGGGAAAATACCTGATGTCCTGTCAATCTCCCATCTTGTGCCGCCCCGTCGTGTTCCTACACGAGTAGAAGTGTTCTCGGCTTGGATGGAGTTGGTGTAGATCAGGGGTGTGCAAACTTTTTGATTCGCGGGCCACTTTGGGTTCTAACATGGGACAAAGGGGCGGGACGGGCTTCCTGGTCAAGCGGCTGTCAATCACTTAATCACCAGCCAATCAGAGTAAGGACCGCCCCAATGTGAAGCTTGTGTGAGTCCAAACCAAAAAAAAAAGAAATTCAAGAAAAAATCCGAAGCGAAAAAAAAAAATTTCAAAGATTTTTGCTTGTCTTAGAAATTGAAGTTTGATATTTTTGCCATCTTATTCCATAGACTGACAGTATAAAAATATATTTTTTCGTATTTTAGTACAGACATATTTTAGTAAAGAAATATACCGTGAAAACCGTGAAACCTGCTCGAGTCACAGAAACGAAACCTCAACAGCTTCACACTGGAGCTTCATCCTGCGCTTTACATTCACCCAAAGGCCACAGGCATTGAGCTATGGAGCCATGTTTTCTGAAGCCGCAGAATGACTGTGTCAAAGCTTCCGCGTGTGTGGTGTATCGATCTGAAATGTGCTGCGTGTCATCTGGAGAATATTAAATGAATCTGCTGAGGGAGCGTGAGATGAACTGAGAGCGGCGTTTTACGTACAGTAGCTCCAAACCCAATCAAATCCACAATCTATTTATTCGCTTATTTATGTATTGTTTATCTGCTTTAGAGCAGGGGTGGGCAAACTATGACACACGTGGCCCACAACTTGTTTTTATCCAGCCCGCCAAACTTGTAAAAATGCAAAGTCAGATTTTTTTTTATGGAAATCCTGTTCTGAAGGTTTTTTTTTTCCTGTGACACATTTTTAAAAAGCAGAACATAAACACAAAACATTGTACTAGTATATTTTTAACATGTATTTTTTACATTCAGTCTATGAAATAAGATGCCAAAAATATCAAACGTAATTATCTAAAAAAAAAAAAAAAATATCTCCACGTTTTGGCTTGAAAAATTTTTTCAAATCTGATTTTTTCGTCCGTTTCATTGTTTTTTTGTTTGGACTTCTGGCACCAGCTTCACATAGGAAAGCTTCCCTTACACTGATTGGCTGGGGAGAATGTGATTGACAGCTGCTGACCAGGAAGCCCGGTCCGGACCCTTTGTCAAATGTTAGAACCCACGAATCCCGCGAATCAAAAAGTTTGCACACCCCTGCTTTAGAGCAATGTATACTCAATTTATGAAGCCCAAAAATCCGTGTTGACCATTCCATCAAGCTGGTTGATCTAAATCCAGATTTGTATGTTTGTAGACCGTTTTAAATTTTGGGGGAAACAATTATGTTTTTGAGAATCGATGAAACAACAAAATATATTTTAGATAAAATGGATGAAAAAATGGTCATACTGTCACCTAGTTCAGCTCGGACTTAGCGAAAGCAGCTCACAGTTTGTCTCCAGCGGCCTTATAGTCTCTATCGCCCATTAATGACAAACTAGCATTGTAGAAGAACGCAATTTAATGAGACGTGATCATAAACCAAGGTCGACAAAGTGGTTTGTAATCCGTTTGGCAGACGAATGACACGCTCGCACGGTAAAAGTGAAGTGTAAAAGCCCACACATGTGAGCGACTAATCCTGCTGTTTTCATCTAGATTTTTGCTTTTTAATCCGTAAAAGCAGCAAAAAGCTGTAGATGACGGGAGACACCTCTTAGCTAAACGCTTACCATTAGAAAATATGAGACATGACAGGTCTGTCTCTCTCTAAATAAATCTAGCGTTACTCTTATTCTAGCATTTTCGATCTTTTAACCATTTTCTCAGCTGACGCAGTATTGCACTGCATAATAATGAATTCTTGACAAGCCAAAAGATCTTGAAATTACAAATTACTCAATAATACTTGTTAATTTCAGACAAGATAAACTATCTTAGAATTACCAAAACAAAACTTTCTCACACCATTGGCAGATCATTTCCCTTGATTTAAGTCTTTTTTGCTCATTTAGTTTTTTATTTTGTTATTTTTTCATGTGCATTTTTTGCAGTGTGGCACCACGATATTATTTGATGAAACCTTTCTCTGTATATTGTACTTATCGCATGTATACTGTTCTTTTCTTACCACTGGCACTCAATGTAAGAACGTCATTGCGTAGAACAAGCTGCACACATGACAATAAAACGCTTTGACTCTTGACGTTACGTTTGAGATCCTTTGGCTTTCTGAATCAAAAGGCACGTTTCTCAGAAGCATTCCTTCCGAATGTAATATTCAGTAAACAGACATGAATCTCTTGACTCTTCAAGGTCAAAGCAGCATGTCAGCAAGAGCTTACGACTGCATAACTAATCTGTCGTTTCTATGGCTAAAGGAGAACACAGGCCAGACTCAGCGTTATAATACTCCGTTACTTTACTTAAGTAGAATTTTGGCTCACTTTTTCTTTACTAGAGTAATGATTTTTTCCGCTTAAGTTTTACTACCACATACTTGTTATTTTTTTAAGCAAATATCTACACTTTATACTTGTTTCAAAACTAGCCTCGTTAGTGCGATTTCATTTCGGTTCCGTGTTGTCATCAATCTAAAAATTCTTTAATTTAATTTTCACTGTAATTTTTTCAACAACATTTTAATATAACAATACAGTACTATAATGACATTTTTGTCTTGCAATACTTTTACTAATACTGATAAAACTACTTTTAAGTATAACAGTACTTTTACTTGTATATTGTATAGTATACTTGTATTTTACAAAATATTGGGGAATTACTTGTACTTCCACAGAAGTATGTTTTACCTCTAGTGTCTATACTTCTACTTGAGTAACGAAGGTGACTACTTTTGTCAGCAGTCATCATGACATCATCAAACGCTTTGGGAATACTCATTTATTGATTCTGCTGATAATTTCAAATTATTTCAAATAAAGAAAACCTCACTGGTTAATTAAAAAACTGGCTTTGTGAATTCAATCTTGAAATAAGCCAATCATTGTCTTGAAATTCAGTTAGGGGAAAAAATTGTTATATTTCAGTTGTAGACCTAATGGGACACGGGTAAATCATGAATCACGAGGTGAACACTATCACAGAACTTTACAGTGTAATGGATGATGATGGTGGTTGGCCAAGCGTGGTCTTCTCGATAAAGCGAAAACGAAACCAGAGAGAAATACTTTTCAATTCCACGCATCATGATCCGAGAAGGAAGTGTAGAGTGCCCGGGAAAAGAAGAGATTCTGTGAATAAAAGGATTGAAAGTACCTGTCACACAACTCCAGACGAGCTGGATGAGGATCTATCAGCCATTACCAGGATTCTGAACTGCTTTAGCACGCTAATCCCAGTTTAATCCCTCTTGTGTCTATATGCTGTTATTAAATTAGATAATGACATTGTAATCAGGATGTAAGAGAGACCGTAACTCAGCTGCAGGGCGAGCGAGGGACACAGATAGAGGAAGAGATGGAGGAGAGGAAATGCAACATGATGGAGGAGAGCGAGAGCAGACTGTGAGACGCCGCACGGACGGCTCAGACCAACGGCCAATCAGAGCCCTGCGTGTGTGTCATGTGCTTCCTGTCCGTGCACGTGGTTCGGCCGCGGACAGACAGACACACACAACCCAACAGAAAGGTTTGACTCCGACACTTTCAAAATCTGACAGGAATCGACATGACACTGATGGAACCTGTTCAGAATCAACTTAATGTGTAGTGATGCTTAATGCTGGAGATATTATCAAAAATACATTCTTGCCAAGCCAAAAAATCTTGAAATGGAACAATAAATCAATTTTTTTTCCTTTACAAGATAAATTAACTAGCTTAGAATCAAGAGAGAAAGATTGATTTGCTTTTTTCAAGAAAATAGCTTTTGTTTCAAGTCGTCTTAACAAGTAACATTTTCTCACCCCTAATGGCAGATAGTTTTTCTTGATCTGAGATTTTTTTTTACTCATTTTGTTTTTTATTTTCTTATTTTGTCATGTGGATTTTTTTTGCAGTCCATTCGAAAAAAAAAATAGTTAGATGTTTATATCTTAAGCATTGATTCTTTTTAAAGTTTGTTACTTTTTTTGTCATGGTTGTTTTATAGCTACTCAGTTTAAATGTGACAGATTGTTTCGTCTTGTATCGTGACTCTAGATTAAGATTGACTTCTTTCTACTTTCCACATTCTGGTTGAGTGGTTCCAAAAATCTGCGATACATTTCATTTGTAATATAAACATACACAATTAAAAAGTCAGAAAAGTCACGAATCTGCAATGGTTGAATTGCGAAGTAGAAGGGTTCACTCTATTCGAATTGGAATTTTCTCTCAGAGAGGAAAAAGTGTGTAGCTTTATAATTCTTAAACCCAGTGTGCCAGTGTGGCCACTAGGGGCAGTGTATAAACTGTGCTTAGTATTTAACCACCCAGTGAAGTTACACACACACACACACATTAGTTAAATATGTTCCTAAATCTCCTTTTTGTTCCTCTTTTCTTGATGTTTTCATTAGGGATAAGAGACATTTCCTTCAAGCCTAAACCACCAAACAAGAAAAGCCCCATTGCTGCTTGCAGCTGTTTTTCCCGTTGCTTTTGCCTAGTTCCACGTGAAACTTTTCCAAAGCTACAAACGAGTCTGTTTTTGTTTCCTGTCACAAACGAGGCTGATAAAGCGGTGGGTGAGAAGCAAGCAGACACGAGCGGCTGCGGAGACCACCAGTGTTAGTGTGTGTCCAGCAGACACCGCTTGTTTCTCCAACCAACAAACTCGAGAGCAGAAAGAGCCCAGCGTGTTGTGATTCATTAGTAGAGCCAACAAACCTTCACCTGATAAAAACCTGGCTGGAGTCGGACGCCTGTGAGCAGATCTCCCAGAGCCCAGCCAGCTGCACCCGCACGTCTTTGCCTACTTGAATGACTCTTGACCTGGCCTGTGTCTTCTCTCAATTCACCCTCCTCCCCCTTTTGGCCTTGGGAAAGCTGTGGATATTGCTCGTCAGGCCGAAGCAAATAATCTGGAATTAAAAAATGGATTCCTGACTCCTTATCCCTAGCAACAAGCTCAGTGCCATCTGCTCGGCCGTCAGTGGGAACCCGGCCTCCGTCACCTGTTCCTGTGCCTTCTTTTGTCCGCCTGATAATGATCCCAACCCCGTGCGAAGTTCAGTCATCGGCTGGAGTTTTCTCTTTCACAGCAAGGTGTTTGAGCGAAACCGTAACGCATTTCCAAACTAAACGTGATATTTTAAACGTCCTTATTCAGGTCCATTGAAACTTTCCCAATGGCTCAAACCGTAAATCAAAACACACGAAATGCAACTCTTTGTGAGCAACGTTTAATTAGTCAAGTCAAGATTTATTTATAAGGCACATTTAAACATCTCCGAGGTGGACCAAAATGCTTCACAGGTTGAAAAGAAGAACATCTAATACAAGCAAAACATTTACTTTACTTTACAGTCATTTGGCAGACACTTTAATCCAAAGCGACTTACAACAAGAGGAGCAAGTGAAGTGATTTGTCTACAATAGTCCACAGTAGATGTCTACACAGGCTATATATATTCGATTCCTGGGAAAATCATGGGTTCCAGGAAAAGCAAGAATTTGTTGAATTGTGAAAGTTGCAATGAAATGTAAGTGTCTGCTAAATGACTGTAAAGAAAAGTAAATTAAAGTAAAGAAGGTTGAGAAGGTTGTAGACTTTTACATTGTAATAGGTAAACTGTTCCACAAGACAGGTGGCGAACCAGAGAAGGTTTTTGTGGGAGATTTCAAGCCGCGTTACAGAGAGACGACTAATCTTCTCAGGTCATAGACGTGAGGGAGAGTGTTCCTGAATCAGAGAGTTGAGGTAGCATGGTGCAGTACCAGTGATGGTCTTGAAGGTTAATGATCAAACTCTAAAAGACGGGTTAAAAGTGCCCATCAAAAGCCAGCGAGAACAAATGTGCTTTGCGTCTGGATTTGAAGATGGTGGGAGCAGACGTGATGTTGGGAGGAAGAGTTTTCCACAGTTTTGGAACAAACGACAGCGAAGGAACGGTGATTTAAAGTTTCCAAGTCTTGATATGCAGTATAAGCTTTAAAAGCGTTTGAATGCAGTTCCTGGTGGAAGGATGTGGAGACGCTGGTCGTCCTGGCAGACGGCCTTAAGCTCCGGCGTCCCACTCACCTGGGGGGATCTGACAGCTGCTGAGGTTCCTTCTGCTCACTTTACTGCCTCTAATCCAATCTCAAACTCCATCTGAAACCTTACTCTGCAGAGACACAGATGCCACCAGTGTGAGATTCCTCACACAAATATTGATTCTTGGATTTGAAGAAGCATTTGGTGTAACCTACAGTATCTCTACTTACAAACACATGGCCAGAACTGTTTTAAAGCTTTTGAAGAAAAAGGATCTTACTTCTATAGACGGAGAAACTGTAAAATTGAATATCTACCCGTAAAACCTCTAATAGAACGCCACTATGACGCAAGAGTTGAAAAAATAGAACACCACCCCCAATAGACTGGCCCCCTTAACACACACACACACACACACACACACACACACACACACACACACACACACACACGACTGTTCTATCACATCCTGTGTCATATGGGGCTTGTCATAATGACCCAGTGGATTGATTAAAATATTAATAACAATAATAATAATGTGTCCATCTATTACTGAGTCATAAAATCTGAATCAAAACCCATGTGGCTCCTTTTAAGACAAAGTGTTTCAATTGCTGCTCCTTACAACACAACAGGTTCATGTAAACGTGTTTTTGCTTTAAAAGAGTTAAAGACCTGCGTGCAACACATGCAAGCTTCCCATTGGCTCTTCAAAGGAACGGGAGGTTCTATTTGAAGTTTTACGATGTATACGTATATAAAATAGCAGAAATATTTAAAAAATAATAAATATTAATTATAGAAATCTATAAAATAAATGTTTGGAACGAGACTCCAGTCACTGATTAGCAGAACTGACGGGTTTGTTTAGGCCGGGACGATGCAGTGACACGGGGCTTATTGAACCCAGATGGGCCGGTGCCGGAGCTGAGATGTGCTCATCACCAGAATCAAAGCTCTACCTCCCACCAGGAGGAAACAGAGGAATGCGCAGGGACCGTCTTTGTTCTGATGAAGTGAAGAAACAAACATTATGAGCAACGTGGTCAAGCCAATCGCACACCACGTCACTCAGCGTGGAACAAGAGCAAAGATAAAAACAAGTCCACACGCTTCAACTCGGATCTGCTGAAGAACGTTCTCTACCCGGTTGCGCAATGTTTTGAGGCTTTTTTTAGTTTATGTTCAGAATCCGGACTGAAACTTCAGTGAAGAGAGTCACACATCTCTGCTGAAGCTTAGCTACGGTTCTGAGACAAAACTCAAGAGCCTTGAATAAATGATTGACACTTTTTGCAGAGTGGAAATCGGTTGATCAAACCCTCAAGTTCTGTGTCTGAAATTACAGTCAAAAACAGACAAAATCGCAGAGACAAAGTCGGTTCAAAAGAAGTATTCTACAGGTGAACAATTTACAGTGTAGAAGTGTTTTGGAACGATATACTTTTTAAATGGGAAAAAGTTTGTCAAAGACAGCAAAAATAGGATTAATTGGAGGAGGGGAAAAGTTGGATTGGTGGACAACCATTCCGAGAACAGGACACACACACACACACACACACACACACACACACACACACACACACACACACACACACACACTCACTTACTTCTATGGTTCAAATGCCAATTCACTTGAAACATGTTTTCTGGGAAAAACTGGAGATCCGGAGGAAACACACGCAACACGAACAAGTCTAAAACGTTTTTTCTCACCATTCAACTGTACTTCATTTTATTTATGTATTATTTAATGTTCTAATTGATATTTAATTAATGTATTCTATTTAATTAAAGTATTATTTAATGTTCTAATATTATTTATTGGCCTAATAGACACACACACACACACACACTTTGCAGACGGCTGTACTATCTTTGCTGTTTTCATCGGCCTGTTCATCAGGGTCTCAGAACATTTTCATATATCTACGTGCATATCTGCTGCACTTCAATAAGGAGGCCAGCAACAGGACAACAACTGAACCTTGAGGCCAAAACATGCTCAACCAAGAACAAAGAACATGTTCATCGGCACTGGGAACTACTTGCCATTTTGACGGTGGGATTTTTTTATTTTCTTGGATTACAAAAAAAGCATTGGAGAAATAAAGCTCAGCCACCGTTCAGAATGCAAGATAACAATATGTTTGAAGCTGGAGTATGTTTTCAGTTTGCGATTGAAAGTGCAATGGCGCGCGTGTCATAATGCGATCTCTGTTCCGAGAACAGCGGGTAATTTGTAATTGTGGGGAGGAATGTATGAGCGAATGTACGACGTCCCTCCACAAAGACCCCTCACAGAAGACAGATCATCTCAGAGTTTTAGAATACCGTTCCAACAATGAGATTTCATCTACTCCCAAATCAACAAAGCGCAGAGGTGTAAAATACTTGAGTACACTTTAAGAATTTTTGCACATTTTGTATATGTACAATATGTATTGATTCTAAAAAAAAAAAAAAAAGTACATCGAACGCGTAACGAAATTGACATTTCTGAAAAGTAGTGTTTGTACTTGTATTAGTACTTGTACTTCTTGATTGCTGTACTTAATATATTGGGTACTTTACTTGTACTTAATTTATTGGGAATGCGTGAATTTAAAAGTTGCTTGTTTTTTTGATACTTGGTACAAGTACAAAGCAGCCTAATATACTAACAAGTAAAAAAAATGTACAAAATGTACAAACATTCCTAAGTCAAGTGTACTCAAGTACTTTACACCTCAGGAGTGTAATTCCGAGAGGCATTCGGTCTTGTGAATCTAAAGAGTCTGAATCAGAATTACTATTGTTCGTGTCACTTTCTCGTTGAAATTTTTTTGTACACTCCACACAAGTCCGAGAACATATTTTGATTCCATATTTAGAATCACAACTTTCCCAAAACAAAGAAGAGCCAATGTTTTCAACCCAATCCCAATCCTAACCCCATCCCATACGTGACTATCGGTCCTGGAACTTCAGTTGTTAATGACACAACAAACCCGAGTCTGTTGGTCTGCAGGTTCCACGTGAGCTTCAGTGTGTCAGGTGACCACCAGGCAACCTCCCGGGTCAAGCGAGGGCGCCATAAACACCCCTTCCCCTCACACTCAGTTAATCATTCATTTTTGGCCAGCGTCCCGCCGTGTCTGGGCATCAGCATCCCTGCAGGCCAGTGAAGAAGCCTTCAAGAAAGGACTTTCCACCCCAAGCAATGCAGGAAGGATGAAGAACCACATTGTGTGATTCCCACAATGGCCACTCTGTCACCACAATCCCCACTAATTTCATTTGCCTGCGAGGTAGAGCAGAAATTCCCCAAGAATTCCTGTGATGAAGTTGCCCCCAGTCCTGTGGGACATAAATGAGCGTGTGGGGCCAGGCATGTCAGCGTGTCTTCTCCTCGCACTGGCCAAACATCATCCGCCCTCATATGATACCAGCGAGGAAGAAGAGTCCAGCCTCTGAGAGGATGAAGAGCGCCGTTTCCACGCATAAACCAGTCTGAGGCACAGACACCAAAGACAGACACCAACTGGGATAAATGTTTAGATTCTTTGAAAGAAAGATTCCATTTGAAAGTCTGATCAATGATTTGGAGGTTGAGCCATGTTTTTGATGGTTTTCTGCTTGCTGTTAATTAACAGAACACATTGTGATGAGGATATTTTTCTTATTATTCTTTGGCATTAGATGCAGGAACGTCGTCTTGCTTTAGGTTTATGACTTCAAAACTATCATTAGAATTCTAGATCAAACTTTGAGATGCACTCAAAATAAAAAAAAAGTAAAGTAATACAAAAATAAGCGACACTTTTGTGTGCATTACGTGTGAATTTGGCACACATTTTTAATAAAAGAAAATCATTTTAGTCATGATTTATTTCGTAAGAAATGTGTAACGTATATGCACTGTAGCCTTTTGGTAATGTGGGTGAAATTGAAGCAGTGTAGTTTTTATATAATTCTATATTTTTGCATGTTTTCACATATTTTTTTTTTTTTTTGGGTATTAAATTTTTTTTTCTTAACAAGTAAAGTAAAGTGTGAGAGATTGTGAGATGGGAATGTGGGGTCCAGTGTCTTGCCCAAGGCAAGTAAAATGTAGGGGGATTCAAACCAGCAACCTCTCTACCACTGGAGTGGTAAAATAACGCTCTGATATATTGAAATAACACCCATAGATTTTCCCATGAATTGGCGCTTAGTGGTCAAGCTGATGGCAATAAGGGGCAAAAGATTTAAGAACGAGCACATGTATCAGCGAGAACCACTGTCCGTCTGCATCTCTGCCCCCTGGTTTCACTCTGTTGCCTATATTTCGACTTTGCCTCTCGCCTTATGGATTTTGTCTCAAACGTTCACGTTTCAAACAGCATGAGATACTGACAGTTACCATTAAAAAATATTATACCAAATACCTGCTAAATTTGCCTCATTTAGCAAGCATCTGCTCTAATATATTCAAACAATTATGCTGCTCTTCATTATGTCATTTGCAGTTCAAAAAACACATAAAAATCTACGTCTACTAAATATCAAATGCATTTGTTTGGGCTCTATATTTGGATGATTATACCAATTGAGCCAGCTGGAGAAGTTTCAAAGTGAACTAACACTTTTAAGTATTTTATAAATATTTTAATACATTGAAAATGGCTCAATGTGACCCAAACATAATAGGAGGGTTAAATACTTGATCCTCGCAATCGCTATATTTATTATTACTGCCATTTCATTGGGAAAGTACATATACACAATTACCTACATTGCACATCTACCTTATGGCATCATTGATCTCTCCATAAAATGATCGCATTGATTCGCATCGACTGTGAAGTTATTCAGATTCACCTAGACATTGATGTAGTACTGGCTCAAGCCACCAAAAACACCACAAGGTTTGAAAATAAGGCTTTAACCCTGCAATAGCAGCTTTAAGTTCTGTTGTTGCTTTGTCGTTTCATGCACATGTTTTTACTAGAATGAATACATCTGGTGGTTTGGTTCACATTTGCCACAGAGAGGTTCAGATCTCAGCATTCAGTCGAGATGTTTTCTCGCTGGTAAATACTGTGACTTATTTAGTATGCGGCACTAAAATCAAAAGCTTTCCTTTGATGCTACTTAAAGACCCGCAGGCTTGATTTTTTTTAATTGATCTTTTTGAGTCACACTCAAATCGACACGAAAATGAAGCCGTTCTTCACATAACTGGACTTTGTTTAGAGGAGGATCGCTGCATTTGGTCTCACGTAAAACAACCGCAGCTTTCCTCATCAGAGAACGTTGAACAGAAATAGGTTGGGAAAAAAAAATCACCCACATTCCCAAACGATTTTTTTTGACCATGTAACCATAGAAACATTGTGAAATACTGACCTAATATTCCCTAATATGCAGTTTCTGTCCAAGAGATTACATATTGGAACATTTTAAATCGTTCTAATCTCTTTCAAACGCATCTCTTTAAAATTATAACTGCAGAAACCCGGCGTTCACAAATGTGTGCAAACACATAGAAGCCAAAGCTTCTCAAAAAGCGTCCTTCAGATCAGAAATCGCTGGAAAATTGACCATATACGTATGAGTGAGTGAGAGTGTGTTTATCCCGCTCGGCCACTGGTCCAGAGTGTGTATCCGCCTCCAGACGCGAGACACTGAGATAGACACGAGATTTCCCTGACACCCTGAAAATGGCTCCCCGTGACCCAGAAATGAAAGTGTGGATTCAATAATGAATGGAAAGTTCATAAATAGAAATAATACACAGTCTTTAGCTTCTCTGATATGTTCGCACTATTTGTCGACCAGAAAGTAACAATAACTCTCAAAAACAAAGACCGTGAGCTCTGACAATGCTGACACGGCATGACAATGATCCCACAATGAGCTGTAGAGGAACGCCTCCTTTAAATGCTCCGCCCATTCAGAGTTTCAGATTGTTTCTATTTCAGAAACTGAACTCCTGGGATTTTGACACAAATCTATCTCTAGGTGTTACGGACAGTGTTCCTACGGGCCATCTGACTTCTTTTCTGTCCAGAAGATTTAAAACGTTGATTTGTTCCACAAGTGATAACGTTTTGGTTGTATGAGATTTTGGTGGCGTGTTCATACTAAACTTGAATCAACTTGAGATTGTTCAGACTCAGCAGCGACAGGTCACGTGAAGTTGTCGCAGATCCCGGCTTAGAGCCGGTCAGGACTTTTATGTTGATATGTTCACAGACTTTTATTTTGGAAGGTTACCGTGTCGCCGCCATCTTGTCTCATCCACATGCTTTCATGATCAATTGAAAATCATCAGTTTTCTAGATCAATGTAATTGTCTCGTTTGCATCCCAGGTGTTTGTCATGTTCACATCGTTATGTTTTGTATTTATATCAGGCCTCTGTCACAGTTTCTTTGTCGGTTTGTCGCAGTGTGTCCTGTCACTCATAGTCTTGTTCATGTGCAATGTTTTGGATTAAATCTTGGAAGAAAGTTGAATCCTTCCTGCTCCTGTGATCTCGTCCTCGAAGTGCATGTGAGTTCATCCTGCCTTGCCCGGTGACAGTAGCTAAACTGTGTCAGAAGCGGTGACACATCAATATCAATGCACAGAAACTTAACGCATTAACGCATCAACGTTTTAAACTTTGTTGAATATAGTAATGACCAAATGTGAATTTGAATCACAAATGTTTTTTGACTAATTGCCACAGATGTATTTTATATGCAGATTATATTTTAGCCGTCCAGTTTTGTTCCATTTTTTTTATATTTGTCATATATTTGTCATTGACAAAAATATTTGTCAATGAATAATTTGTGTAGTGTGAGAATGCTTTCTGTAAAGTGAGAAAGCACATTTGTGTCTTTACATCAGTGTGTGTGTGTGTGTGTGTGTGTGTGTGTCCAGCCATGTGCAGTTATCTGATGTCAAATTACTGTATCTCTATGTAGCCCAGTCCAAATGAGTGCTTGCACTTAAGCTGAAACTGCTCTTATCCAATATTGTGCTTAACTAAAGCAATTTCCATATTTTAAGCATTAAAAAACGTGGCCAAAGACCACTGTGCAGAAGAGGTGTGCGGTAGACCGGTTTTGCCTATAATGTAAGTAAGGTCTACTAAAATGTAATGTCTGTTTTTTTGTCCCCCCAATATCACACAACTTTCCCCCAAAATGACAATGTTTCATTCTGATTGTGTTTAGGTGTAGTTTTAAACAAACATTTGACCACAACTGTATGGTGCTTGAAAAAACTGGAAAATGCTTGAAAAGAGCTAGATTCAGAAAGTGTAGAAACACTGTAACAGAGCAAAGGCAAAACAATAGAAAGAATCCAGTGAGGGACAGCTCAGATGCGAATGACCAGACTGGTTTGAACTCAAAGAGTGAGTCAAATAACCAGTCACTACAACCGAGCTCAGCAGAAGAGCTTCTTTGAACATAGCACGTGGATCATTGGGGTGGATGGGCTACAGATGTAGAAGAGCTGAAGCCACCATTCACACAGACAATAGAAGATTTAATGCTTTGGGATGTGGTGAAATGGGAGATTCACGCCACTATGAACCATATCTCTGCGTCATGTTTCCATTACTCGTGTTAAATCTCTGTCATGACGGATTAAGGCAGTTCTGAAGGCAAAAGGGAGTCCAACCCGGCACTAGTAAGGTGAACTTTTTCTCTTTTAGATCAGAATATCAAATCTTTTAGATCTTAAGATCAGAATATTGTGAGGTTCGGGACTGCAAGCAGAAAGCTCATTTTTAGTTTGCATGTAACTGGTGGATATTTAATGAAGGTAAAATAAAAAATAATAGATTATAAATGCACACAGCTGGTCAGCCGTGTGACCTCACACCACATGGCGGAGTGGACGAGCCAGATGAGGGGCGCGGTCAGGCCGTAACCAGTTGGCACCGATGCCAAAGCCACTGGCCGAGCGAGTGTAAAAACACGGTGATAACAAACCCAGAGAAAGAGGGTGGCAGTCCTGAGGTCAAGCGTACCAGAAACACAGTCCGACTCGGAGGACAATTCTACTCTGCGGTCAAACCAACCTCAGAATTCTGTGAAATATTCAGCAGGTTGCAGCTTTTGTATTTCCATTATTAATTGAAAAATGTTTGAAAACGGTACATTTTCTCACAAAGTACGAAGAGAACTTTAAGCCCCTTTAATCAACCATTAAATTCAATATGGTTATAGCCCATAGTCTGAACACCGATGAACAAGGGACATTTTTCTTTTTAATTAACTCTTTTTTCCTAAGTTTTGAACACAGATAAAAAAATTGACATTTTTCTTTAATAAAGACAAATTTTCCCTAATTTGCATAGAAACGTTGTGTTGGTCTCAAATTAAGCTCTGAATAAGTAAAGTTGAACTTAATCAAGCAGCAAGCGCTGGTGAATGGCCCAGGGTGCATCAGTGTAGTGAGGTGCAGCTTGTTTCGCTTAGTACCTGTGTGAATCCGGGAGCTCCGCCAGGATCTGCTCTACAGGGTTTTCCTCCCAGGGCAGCAGCTCATAAAGCTGTCAGTGCACTTGTATCCTGGTCACCTTTGCCACAGTTTAACTCGGCAAATTTCCTCCATCTCGCCTCACTCATTCGCTCGTCATGTGTGATGAAGATCTGATGGTAAATGTGCAGGTATTTGCTGGTGACGACATGCGTGTTCACACTAATATTAGAACATGAACGGGAACAACCAAAACATGGAATCTTCGTCCGCACTTTTTAGAATTGTTTCCTGATATAGGCATTTAAAAATGAAAAAAAAAATGGGTCTGTTAAAAAAGAGAATTGGACCTCGGCAGGGCAGTGAATGAGCAAGAACAAAAGCTATCAGCACTTAGAAGGGCTCTAAGACAGTAATAATAGTAGTGATGCTGTGGTGCAGGTGAAGTTCGGTTCCGGGCTTCTACCTTATGCAGCCTTCCTATTAGTTAATATTGGTCCTTTAACATGTTATTCTTACAGTTATAAATATGCTTCATTGAAGATATGTGTGTTCAATCTAGAATGAAACTGACTGATTCTGATTCAGGGATTGTGCTAGGAACAGTGTTCCATAATATTGGGGCTAGATAAGCGAAATTGAAGGTTTTAGAGATTTTTGGTATTGCGAGCTGGTCAGAGTTTTGAGAGCGCAGCGCTCTTGAGCTACTGTGAAATCAATTAGCATAATTATTGTTTTGATCCCGTTTCCTGTTATTAGTAAAGAATTGTCATTAATTGTCAATGTCAACGCTCTTGATCATTTTAGTTCAAAATGAATGAATGACACATGTTTAAATGTTCACTTTCGAAACGCACTCTTTAGGCAAAAGATCGATTGCGCGCCGAGTTGAAAGCGTAAAGCCTCTAGTCACATCACTGCCAATTAGTTCCTATGTATAACTGATCGTATGACAAACGCCAAAGCAAAAATAGTCCATTTCCAGGAAACGCAGTTGATTGATTCATTTGGGTGGAAAAAGCAAAAGGTCTCGACAGGGATCCACATTCTCGTAGTGACAAGCATCTCTATTCAGAGACGTTTCAGTGGAGTCGTCTGTTTCACCAGAGGTTGACTCTTTCTGTTTGTCGGACGAAGAAAAAAAAAGTTCCAGTGTGATCCTGGATCCAGTGTAATGGGCAAGACAAACACATGTGGCTTTGTGCTGGCTGCCCAAATCACTGGCTGTGGCCGGAGGCGATGTTCTTCGTTCGGAGTGATGCACTCTTACATGCCTCTGACATTCCAAAACGTGGTGAAATGCATTTTAAATGGTCCTGTTAGCAGTTTAAGCGACATAAAGCGTGTCGTTGTATAAGCGTGACAGATATTCAAATGTAGATATTTCAAAAAGTTGAATTTATTGTTTGCAATGGTGCGAAATTATCTGGGCAAAGATGGAGCCTTTTGTCAAAATTCCACAGTTCCTGCGCTTAAAATCTTTTCATTATTGACTCATACTGTCAACTACTGTACCTTTATGAGAAAAGAAGCTGTATTAGTTACTGGTGTTCTGCATCGAGTTTCTAGCTTCTATTCAATAGTGGGTTGATGAAGGTCACCTGTTGGGCGTAGAGGTTAAATCCACACGGTTTGCCGGTTAGACAAACACACACCTATGGGCATCAATAATCTACAATTCATCTGATGTGTTTGTTTCTGGATTGTGGGAGGACACCAGAGAGTCGGAGGAAACCCACACACACACAGCTCTGACCTGGACTTACACTCTGCTCCTTCCTGTGTGAGGCAACACAAGGGACTCCTAGTTCAAGTTCAAGTTCAAGTTCTGAGCATTTGTAAGGCGCTTTTCACAGTTTTAACTGTCTCAGAACACACAAACTGTCTCCTACTGCATCAGCATCCTTTCAAACAGACACGTGAACCCCTCGTGATGAAGAGATTCCAAAAGAGACATGTGCACTAAAAGGACGAGGAAGGAATGTTGAAAATTCGCAAAGCAACTTACGGGCACACCGGTGCCACTCTCTGATCTGGTTAGTGCCCCTTTAAGTCTTGAAGAAAGGAAATGGGACTTTTTTTGGGAGGCTGTTCAAACAGGAGAGTAACTCAGGTAGCCCACAACCTAGCAAACAGGATTCTCTCCGATGGCTGACCTCCTCAGCAGAGGTCACGCAGGCCTTGTCCTGACCCCAACCCTTTCAAAGCGGGTACAGGCCCGATTGTTGAAGGAGGCCATCAAAAGTAAACCCACTAATCAACTCTGATTCCGCCTCTTCATCTCTCATTAGAGAGGTTGTTGAGAATTCCCTTAATGAGTTTTAAGTCCACAAAGCTTTAACAACCGAAGGCTGACCGGCTAGTGATGAGATCTGGAGTTAAAATGCTGCGAATGCTGTGAGTTGCGGAATGTTCAAGACGGGAATTCTGCAGAGCGACAGCTGGAATCAAATCGCCAGTGCTGTCTAGATGAGAGGAGCTTGGCACGGCACCCGAGTGAGCGAGCGAGAGAGAGAGAGAGAGAGGTGAGGCGCTGTGGTTAACACATGAGCAGGGTCGTGGCTGGTGTAGACACTCCGTACTGTGTGTAGCTGTGGGCACAGTGCATGGTATAGCAATTAAAACGTGTGAACTGCTGACCGTAAGGCCTCAGCACAGAGGTTATGTAACTCGGGTGAAGCTAATGCGAACGATTCATATCTGAATGCTGTTTTTCCATTTCTGGGTCAGGGGGGTCTGGAGCCAATCGTGGCCATTGAGGGCCTGGAGGCGGGACACACCTCGGATTAGGAGATCGACCAATCACGTAACGGAAGACACAAACACAAATATTCACACCGATGGGCAATTTTCCCAGACTCCAATTCTGCACTTGGAACAATCACAAATAATCGGAAATACGTCGTCTTTATGCAGCGGCGCGTGTGCGTCTATATAGTGTTAAACAATGATTCGTAGACAGACGTGCTACAGTAGAAGCTTTTTTAAGCGCAATAACAGAAATAAAGAAACATTAGATACGCCACCGACACTTAACACAGACTAAATAACACGGGAAGAAGTAAGATTAAATTAAATACAGTACAATATTGTAAATTACAACAAACAGAAACTACAAACCACAACCGGTTAGCTTAGCTTAGCTTAGCTAATAAATGGGTGTCATTGCAGAATGAGTGAAAACAGTTGAAAATGGTGCAAAGGATCTTGGGAAATGAAGTTCTGACCACTAGAAATTACTTTTTGTTATCTATTATTCAAATGCAAGCTAGGTGTGTTAAATAAAGATAAAACAGTATTTTTAAGAGAATATTAACGTAATTGAACCAAAAACGTTTTTTTTTTTCTATTTTGTGCCTGAAAAATCAAGGGAGGTGCTTATATTCGCAGGGTGCTCATATTCGCATAACTCTACGGTATAGAAAATATTTGTTCCGTAAACTGTTTGATATGATGCATCTCAGATGTGCAAAGGTCAACACATCTCGGTATCTTCTCTGCATCACTGCTTGTGTTTTATCCACGTTCTCCTGCATTTATCTTCAGCAGTGCTCCACATTTCTCGTGGTGGATGGCATTTCACTTACACACAAAAGTGAAGACCCACACAAACGTGCCGCCAAGAATCCAAAGCCCAGCTCTTTCTTTTTGTGCAACAGAGACAGACAATCACACCAATGGAGTATTTCCTCTAGTTTAACGCTTGTAATAATGTGGTAAATGACTAGATCAATTGATTCATTTTCTCATGTTACGCATTCCTGTGCAATTTTCCAGCGAGTTAAGTTAGCGTGAGCAAGCCTCCTCTTTTCCCGAGACATGTCTTCTATTTACGTCGTGTCCAGGGCGTCCGGACAGATTTTAGAAATTCACGAAAATGTCCGGTTTTCACGCTTCTTCAGAGGACCGTTACACGTGACGTGACGTACGTAGATTTGCCAACCGTGCCTTCAATTTTTAGAGATTTGAAAACATTATCAGACATTATCATCATCGTTAGTTTGATTGGTCTTTGTAACTGTGCGTGAGGAGGGCGGGGCTTAGAGAGAGGGAGAATTCAAATGGCTGTGCTTCTCCAAGTTGACTCACAAATTAATTTAAACAACATAATGCCCATGTAACAAAAATGAGCAAATAAAATTGAAACGTTCTATAATATTAAATTCTGTCGTATATAAACTTTATAAATGACAACTGCCCACCTAATATTGATCACTAGTCGATATTATGATTATTATTATTATGTATATATATATCGTTGAAGCTGGAAGAAAGAAGAACAGAAGAGCTGATATTTAGAACAATATTTCTTCTCAATTGAACATTTTTTGTTTATTTTTTAGAAAAGAGTCTAGGACTATTATTTTGTTACAGATGTAAGTTTTTACCAATTTAATTCTTTTAATTACAGAAGTTAGTTTTGCACGATTGAAGCTTATAATGTTATAACAGCTTTTAAGCCTGTCTGAATTAGCTTCTCCTCTCTTTTGGACATCTAGTCATGGTCACCCTAGTTAAGTCCTTTAGTAAACCCAAGCAGTTTGCAACTCGCGACATCTGCGTCAGTTCTCCACCGAGCAGAAACGCTGAGCTATTATTTCCGATCGTGTTTAATCAAGACTCTCCCTGGCTCGCTGTTGTTCTGCTCCTCACGCGCCTCGGACTGAGATTAAAGTTCCTGCTGGCAAGATTAAAAGGAGCGCTTGATTTGACACGCTAGAGGAACACCTATGAAACAAAGAATTTATGATGGCTGCTTCCTCCTCGCCACTTTCATCTCGCGAAGGAAAACAACAGTAATAGTTTCCCTTTCCGACCACTCGGTGACTCTTCGCCACGGCTCCGGCACTGATGTGGACTTTCCAGACACAAAAGGCGCTTCTGGCCTGCCGTCAAGGCGTCGCCCTCCGTGCAGCGTTTTCATAGCTATAATTGTTTCTTAAAATATGCTTTCGGAGTCAAAGGAAACGGCTCCACTATTGCTGACGGTGTTTTCTTTTGATCTGATTGGCTGCTGTGAGCCAGGGGGCGGCTTCACATTCCATCCGTGTGATTTTAGACAGGAAACGCAACAGACAACAAGTGCTGAGCCGCAGGTTTAGTGTCGCTGATAAAGGGCTGATATCAGAAACTCGTCTTCAAGTGTCGTTTCCCACTTTGTCTTTGGAACGTAAAGTGACGCTTCAAACCGAACTACCACAGACCAGCCTGACATGAACTGATTAGCACTTTTTAAATACCCTCTTATGATGCTTAATTTTATTGACTGCAATAGTTATCTGCTTGTTATTATTATCAGATATTTTATTGAGTCTATCTATCTATCTATCTATCTATCTATCTATCTATCTATCTATCTATCTATCTATCTATCTATCTATCTATCTATCTATCTATCTATCTATCTATCTCACTGTCTTTATCTATGTCAATGTCTTTATTTATCTGCCTGTCTGTCTGTCTGTCTGTCTGTCTGTCCCAGAAAAGCTGAAGAAAACTCACACTGAGTCTGATGCCATCCAATTTTAATTTGCCATTCAGATCATTTCCTAAACTAATGTGCCTTGGCAGTCCTTCCTGCTCCGAACCAATAGATTTAATCACAAATGTCATTCATTCACCGGGCTGTGTGTGTGTGTGTGTGTGTGTGTGTGTGTGTGTGTCTCACATACAGTACGTGAAGTCGAACAATAACATGGAGGAATTTTCCCCGGCTCACACTGGTCACGAAACACAACGCTAAAGGGCGACGCGCCAATCTAAACACATTTGGTCATAAGTGAAAGCTTCTACCTTTTCTGCCGCTCCACAGTGTCGTGTTTCCAAACGCTCTGTCAACAGTGTGTGTAGTAGCGTTGGTGAGGGGCCGTGTGCTCAGTGAGTGATGAGGAGCCCGTCAGACATACCAGACACTTCATCTTTGATTTGTTGTCCCAGCAACCTGGCACCTCCAAACCCACCCACCAGACGCCTCGTTTGATCTCCACCGCCCGGCGAAACCCCGATCATTCGCCCTCTGCACCATCATGGCCACTACTGCCAAATCTCCCTTATTACATCTTAAAGACTCATGCAATCATGTTGGGTGTTGGTTTTAACACTCCTGTTATGTTCGATTTAGAGGAACATCGATAATGTTCGAGGGTCAATTTGACCCGAGGGCCTTTTATTATGTGTATAAGTGTCAGAAACCAAAAAGTTCCTTAAAACAGGGTGTGTGTGTGTGTGTGTGTGTGTGTGTGACGGTGTATTTTGTCTCATTGTTGCAGAGAAACTAATAGTATTTGATCTTTCTGACTCTTTTTAGCTTCTATTTTGTCTGAAGAGACAAATTGACCCGAACATTATCTTTGTAACACAAACATGTAGTGAACGTTACAAGATTTGTCAACTGAAGCATTTTTGGTTTACTCTATATGTAAATACACACTAAGACAAGCAGGAGAAGTTTCAAAGTTAAATAATACATTTAAGTATTTTTTAAATGTTTTTAAACGGGTCAATTAGACCCGAACATAATAGGAGGGTTAATCATACCTTTCATTCTTTTTAGGTATTTTTTTCAGCACTGCAAAAACGCACATGAAAAAGTAAGAACAAAAAAAAAGTTTACAAATGAGTACAAAAGCATTAAATCAAGTAAAATCTGTCAATGGGGTGAGAAAGTTTGACTTGGTAATACCTGTTTTCTTGAAACAAGAAAAATTAATATTTTACTCTGATCTAGTTAATTTATCTTGTCTGAAAAAAAACAAGATTTATTGTGTACTTTTTCAAGATCTTTTGGCTTGTCAAGAATTAATTTGTTGCAGTGAGACTACACACAAAATGTTAACAAACGCTGAATTTGGTTAATGTGTGTGTTTAGAGTTTTTCCTCATCACCTCTGGACCTGAAGACAGGACACACCCCCTGGATTGGAAGTCGACCAACCAGAGAGCGGTACACACATTCACACTTTCACTCTAGATTTATCGTGTCATTTCAAGATTTTTTTGGCTTTTTTGACGAATGTATTTGTTGCAGTGCAGTAGTCACGCTTCTGAAAATCAGACGCTTCCCCGTGTGCGGCGCCTTATCGTGGAGTGAAGTTTCACGAGTGTCGGGAAGATGATTCCCTCAGACTGAGAGTCGTTCCTCCGGTTTCCTCTGGCGATCAGAGTGACCGGCTCGACCCAGACGCTGACTCCAGCTGTGTGTTAACACAATAGCCTCAACACTCGGGCCGCGTTCTGAACGGCTCCCTCGAGATCAGCCGGGCTTTTGGAAGGTAAGTGATACGTGTCCGGGAACCTCCGTCCTGGATGGAGCAGACTCGACCTCTGGATCATGTGTGTCGCCTGAGGAGGACGTTTAAAGGTCTCGCTCCAGCGGCGACGGGGAGGCGGAGCTTCCAGGAAAGCGGACATAAACCAAAGCGGCGTTGACACGGAGTCAATACGACCTGACGAGCATCTCATTCTCCAGGTCGGTGCTGATCCACACACACACACACACACACACACACACACACACACACACACACACACACACCTGCTCGAGCATCACTGAGGGACAATATCTGTTTTGAAAATCTTGATTATTGCTTTGGCTTTATTCTCCACATTTTTCACCTGCTCGTTTCAAATAACCAAAGATGTTTGACTGAATCAGCTTGGATTTTGACTTAACATTTAGATCACATGTCAAACTCAAGGCCCGGGGGCCAGATGTGGCTCGCCATGTCATTTTCTGTGGCCCGCGAGAGCTTAAAAGTTTTGAGTCTCTAAAAATAAACACCAAAAAAATAAATAAAGATGTGTTGACCAAAAACTACATTTCCCACAATGCCTTTCGACTGAAGTAGCCGCGGCAGTGTTTCCACAGTTTTGTGTTATTTTTCTTTATTCACTTGGACAGTTTGATCCTTCATTAATGGAGCTGTGTGTGTTTTCATAAGCTGACAACATTTAAAAGAATATTTATGTTAGAGCAACAAACAAACTTGGGTTTTCTACGAAACTGCAATTGTCACTCGAATAAGTTGGTGAGTTATTAATATTGAGTTATTTAACATTAAGGAGTAGTTACATTTACTTTACATTACTTTGGATTACATTTAGTTACATTTATAAGTTACATTCGGCCCTTTGAGGACAGACATTCCAAAATTATTCCTAAGACAGAGAGAATCCATTCCAAAATAATGTACCATCACTCCAGAAATGTCTTCACACCTAGAAATTCTCTTTGCATTACGCAACCGCACGTGTGTGTGTGTGTGTGTGTGTGTGTGTGCGCTGTAAACTGGACATTAATACCTTATCAGTGCAAACCTTCCCATGCTCTGGTCAGTTTCAAGCACATCGGGACGTTGTATCTTCCCTTTCCGACTGCTCCTCGACTCCCTTCAGCCTCTCTGATAACGTGACATCCTGTTTAACTCACAGTCAAAGTCTCTCCGACAGAGGAACACGATGTTGT